>OZ018311.1:5672730-6084730 GCA_963969455.1 Arge pagana | reverse complement strand
CTTTTCTTTTTCGCATCGCTAATAGATTGCCGGAGTTACTGTGCGAACGATACTATCTATCGGAGGAAGTACGACGGAGCGTTTCACGTTGGTATAATGCCACACTTTCACCGTGAATGTCCCCTCGTTGTCCGTTTTGGACGAGCGAGAGTACCCACAGATAGGAACGAAGAGCGAGATCGCGCGCTACCTGACGCGATCTTCGCCTTAGCTCGTAACTCGAGCCAAACAAAGGAACATCGGGCATAATACAGTTAGGGTTTCCCCGTAGGCAGAGCCCGGCACCTAGAACCAAGACCTTCGAGACCTCGATGAGGCCAACCAACCAGCCAGCCAGCCAGCCAGCGAGCTCGAACTCGAGCATTCGAATGCCTTGTCCGTTTCTCAACGCGGGTTGCTTTCAGCTAAGGGTATTCCGCTTCCTCTGTGTCCTGTGAATTTTATTTCACCGTCAATCCACCTTCGCGTCGACTCTGCGTCCGCTGTACACCCGTCTGCTTGCTCGGGCTGATTGTTCGCGTATCCATGGATATTTATGGTCGTCTGTGGAGAGCAGCTACGAACGAGAAACGTGTGTACTTCGCGTGACTCGCGGGAAATCTCCTTTCCGGCCCAAGAACATGGCGACGACCGAATCATCGAGGCAGCAAGGTCTACTGATATTCGAGTCAAAGAAATGAGAAGTTTTCATCTCAACGCTTTGCTGCTCTTGCAACTGAAATGAATACTTCGACACAAAAATTCCTACGAAATAATAGAATTCATTCGTTGCTTCGTCTCGTTTTTTTTTTCACTCTCTCGCTAACTTGACGGTATTGTGACCGCGTTCCGCGCGAGATACACGCGCTATCGCTTCTGAATTTGATTGGATCATCGTTTCCTATCTGTTGTTCCAGATCGTTTACCGTCGCGTAGACGAATTATCAACATTTTTATCGCCGGATTGACACCGTAGCTACCGAGAATGTTACAGAATTAGATCACTGGCGTCATCGGAATTAGAAATAGATAATATCGATAACGTCGATATTTCTGATCAGAAAGATCCAATACGGCGTGAAAACAGGCACAAAAATGAGAAGCAGAGGCGGGAGAAAACTCGTTCTCGGTTCGTGGGCGCATCCGTTAGCAACGTTTGCGTAAAGGGGAAATCTCGTCGAAGTTTACCTGCATGAAAATGAAAATCTTATGCTAATGTCAAAGTTTACCTGCTCGTAGTTTTCATCGCTCCGTCTGCTGTGCGCGCGTGCGCCTCCGTACCAAGCTTGCCATCCATTCGCGTAATGCGAGTTCCTCCCGTTCCTCCATGTAACTGAAGTGCCGAGGAAAACCGGCAACGTCGGATCTCCACGTATACGTGGCAACGCCGCGCCGCTATTATGTAACACCCGGCAACGCGGCTCGAAGTGGGGGCAGGGCGTCCCCGTCGTCCCCATCTCTAACTTACTGCGTCACACGGACTGTATTCCAACCCCTACAGCAGCCAGTTTACAGTTTCTATCTTGTTGTTGTTGATCTCGTCGTTATGGCCATTATCACTATTACCATCACTGTCGATATTGTTATCCAGATTATTACCGCGTCATTATCATCGAAGATATATATCGTAATTATTGCTGCTCGCCGCTATTATTATCTATATTCTAGAAGAAAGAACGAGCAACGGCTACGTTGTCTTCGAAAACGCGCGGAAATAGGTTCGCGTCGTGGTCGTTCATGTCCAGGGCAAAAATTGAAATATACGCGCGTGTTCGCACAGGTTTTGGTATTAGACACGTATACGCTCGTAGAGCCGTCTAGGAAGAAACCTTGAAAAATATCGGAGCCTCGGGCCTTCGCTGGTCGATACGCTCGGTCAGTATATCGTAGCGAGAGTTGGTAAAAACAACGATAGTGTCCGAGCTCGTACCGAATACGTCTCTAAAAATAAGTAATTGCGAAATCGTAGCTAAGTAAATTACGATAACTTCTTATGTCATCCTCGCTCTTGCCCCGTACTTCTCGCACCTTGATATCACGATGAAACACCAAATATCTAGGTACACGACTGTTCTCGTGATGTCTCGTGGCGCATTGTTGAAGTTTCGCTTGGTCGCTAATGTTTCGCGATACCCCTTTGCCACCCACGCAACACTACAAAGAACTTTGCATTTAGCATACACATAATATCAATCTTTGCCTTGTATCGTGCAATTTTCGGGTTATCCGGATTTCCCCTAGACGTACATCCACTCTCCACAACCATGTTGTACTGAATTTATTCACGGCATTTCTCAAATGATCGAACTCCGTTGAAACCCGACTGGGATTAGCCTCAAAACTCCCTTGCGATAAGATCCTACGGAATTAAAAATCATTGATATCTTTTCAGTAGAAAAAATCTATCACCTACTACAAAATTATCTTGAAAAAGTTGCGAGGTCACATTCGTAATCACTTTCTAACGATATCGAATGTACAGTTAGATTGACAATTGATTTTCCATTATGATTCGACTCAAGTCCCCAATCGCGTCTCAAAATTTAGTAAATTAGACGATAATAAGGTAATCATTTTTCGCGCGCGAAATTCGTGTGCCGCAGCACGTTGTTTGCACCGTATCATTCTGGGGCCGCGAAGGGTCTGACTTCGTTAACGGGATTTTATCGATTCTGTATTTTCAGTCTTCGTATCCTCATTGAATTCGAAAAATATCTGTACCGCTCATAAACGATCCAGCTGTGCGATGGAAAGATAATTATCTGTGACAGGTGATAAGAATCACAAGACCGTGATCTCATCAATTTCAAATTGTTATTTTCAAGCGCCATGTGACAAATCGATTTGCGATTTCTGATCGTATTCACGCGCAAACCTTCTTATTCGGCACTCGAAACAGTTCGTGATTACGCTCAGGCGCAAATAATCACAGCGAACCATTCTCCTCGCTACCGGAAACGCGACATTGGTTTTGCTCGCAGACGATTATAATGATTGTGTGAAATCCCGAGAATGACTAGCAATTTTTACGACTCGTTTTATTTCTTAGTCAGCTACGTGGCGTCCTCTAAAGGATTTACACAACGGAACTTTTTTTTTCAAACTTTTTTCATATATCCTTGGATTCGCCGACTCCCATTGGGTCAGCCAACGTTGAAACCGAAGATTTTTCTGTCTCTTTTTATCACCCAGCATCGTAAATTGTTACCTCGAAAAAGCATCATCGCACCTGAGGTTTCCTTCGAATTGTTTTTCATACAACAATGAGAATGGTACCCAACGCGATTTTTCACCTCCCAGATTATCGACTGTTCGTCGAGTCAGGAAAACCAACCAAGCAACGTGGAATCATAATAATAACGAGTATCGCAAAAATATTCCAACGTTATGTTGGCATAACAATATGAATATTTATAAATTATTATAGATATACGCGACGTCGTATTTGCAAGGATCTTACGCAGATTCTACGCAAATAATTACCAAGCTACCCGCGTCACGTCTGTGCGTAAGATGGTACATCTCATTCGAGAAGACACTTGAAAAAAAACTTGTGAGCTAAGAATGCGAGAAAAACCTTCGCTCGTACTTCTCTACGACCGATGAAAATATTTCAGCCGATAAAAACCTAGAGAAACTTTTCCACAAAAACAGTTGCATAGTTCGCTTCGCACTAAAAAGTTATTAGTTCATCGTTCGTTATTTTTCCTCGTAGAACAACCACATTCCTTCCCTATCCTCTATTCCGTTAGGTGAGTCCAAAAAGCAAATTGGTTGTAATTTTCCCATTTCCATCGAATCGACGCATAGTAACACATCCAGAAGTACATGAATAATTTCAGTATTCCTTACCGCGACGTTCGTAATTGTAAATTGCTGTTAGTTTCGAATATACTTTAACACTGTCCACGCGCAAACATCTCTTATGCCAACATCGTTATTACCATTATTATTACCATTTTCATATCTGTAGTCAACTAATAAAACAAATGCGACAAAATCGAGTTGATTTTTTTTTAATACTTATTTGCACCATTCTCTTCCATTCCCGATGTGCCTCAGATGGGCGAGCAAAAATTAGTCGGAGATCGGGGGCTGGACATTATATTTCGTTCCCGTTTACAAGTCGCTGGTAGAAATTCATGGTTTCGTGGAAACGTTGCGTCGTATCGAATGACTAGCCAGCGAGTTCTCTCTTCGTTTAGCTATGCTGGATGCTATAGATCTTCTCCCGATGTTTTTAGACGGTCACGCTTGTTGTTTTGTAGTTCAACGACACCGACGTAGCCGTGCCACGCCACGCCACGTCGTACCGCACGGCGGCGATGCTGTGCCGTGTCGCCTCTATCCCAGCCTCTATCTCGGAGAGGCTAGTAGTATAGACAGGCGGCTTTAGCTCCCACAACGCTCAAGAACGACGCATAGAAGGTATCTATCTCCCCTTCTCACCACTTTTCCGTACCTACTCTCTCGTCCGTCACCTCTCCACCCCTCTCCTCTTCGCTCCTCTCCGCTCCTCTCCTCTCCGCTCCTCTCCTCTCCTCTCCACTCTTCTTCACTACTCTTCTCTTCTCCTCCCCCGTTCGCGGTCGCGCTCTCATCGCCGCGCCTCGCCGCCGCTCGGTTGATACACACCGTCTGCCTCTCCAGGATACGAAACACCGAAACGCGCGGCATCAGACGAATAAATATTCATAAGATCTCGAGCGATATCCACTTGCGAGTTCTGGAGCGGATACCGCGACTTTACGAAACTCCGGAACCGCCGCGATAACTCTCTTCTCGCGCTTCGGCATCACGTGGTGACGTGTGAGGTAACGCGAGTCGATTCTTGGCCGCGATTCAAGTCGCGTTTTCAAGAAAAAGAAAATGTCCCCGTAAACGCGGAACGAAAGTGAAACGCGCGTCATCCGTCGTTTTTCCTTTCCCTCCTCCGTTTCAGATCGTTTTTCCCTCTCTCGACACTGACATTGTCGACCGCGAAAAAACTCCTACCGTAGCTGTCGATACCCTCGATCTCTGATCACCCGCTAAGCATCGACGTTTGTGCATCCTCCTTGACTTTTTGGTTGGTCGAATAAAATTAACTATCCAGAAATACGTCGTGGTCCCAGCGACGATCGCAATTGCGGCTCCGTTCACGAATAAGGGGGCATTCGTAGCCAGTTAGCGCGTCTGGTGGTCCTGTACGGTGATAAAAAGTTGAGCAGTGGAAATTTCAATAGCGCACCACGCCGACGAGATCCTACGTCGAGGATAATAGGGCAGGTTCTTCCGCGTCGTTGTGATTTCTCGCGCGATTAAACGAGCCGGTCGAAATTAGGCCCGGACACGGTTAATATCCCCGTTCGATCGCGAACGACGAACGCGACGGTACGGCACAAATAGAGGAAAAAATCCACGCCCCGTAACGATATTCAAACGACTTTGTTTTTGCTGTAACAAAACTATGCTCGACTCTTTCCGGTTTTCGCCATCCTCGCGGAATCGTCGAGTATCGTTTTCTTTTCACCGCCTCGTCGTATGGCGCGCCGGGTTTCCGAAATCTCTCGCAATAAAAACGCGCCGGGGAACACGGTAGGGCGAAACTTTACGAGGAAACGGACAATCACCTCGACTTGTTATATAAGTTATAAAAGTTGAGAGCGAAACGACCAGGCGACTCGGCGTGGACTGACGCATCGACGGGTGCTCCGTTGATTACGCGCAGCCCTTCGATCCTTCCTCGGGCCTCGAGGCTTCCACGGAACGCGGGCAGAAGATCTTTCTTCCGCGTGTTCCATTCCTATCGCGTGTGTCGATGCGCGCTGACGTTACGCTCACGCGCGTCAATCCTCGCGGCCATCGGCTACGAGGTAGTACGCCGTATTCTTCCATGGAACGAGGAGGACGTTGATGGAAAGAACTAGAGCTGTCGCCCTACCTACGCCCATTACTATTATTATTATAACCGTCCTGTTCGTCACACGCGAACCGCATGCGCCGACGCCGGCGGGTGAACATCGCGGCAACAACAAAACGAGGCGAGTATAATGTTCTACGAGCGTGCAGACGACGACGGCGCACGGAAGTAAAAAATGACGAGATGTAGTTTGAAGGGGGAAAAAATGCCGTTGGAAAGATCGACGTTCGAGAAGAGAAACTCGGCCCAAGTAGCGGTGCGATGAAATGGATAAAACGAGCAAGAAATGAGAAATGGAAAATACGCCCGTAGGTCGCGTCCGTGAGATCCTGCCCTTGCGTGCGTGCGCGTGATACGGTCGACATCGACTCGGTTCCATAGGAAAGCGTGGAAGCATTTTAACGGAGACACGAGATAAAAATGAAAACTTCGTCGACGCTGTTGAAATGCTGGTTTTATGACCAAGTCGCATTTGAATTCACCGCCATGTCGCCGTATTACTCGTGCTTGCCGCAAGGTCAACAGCCATCGGGGACTCCTGGGCGCTATCGTAATCACCCGCGAACACGCTCGATGATTTCTTCGTGCTGTACGCGAGAGACTTCGAAGAAATCAACCGATCCTCGATTTTCAATCTCCATCGTGCGATAATACATCGCGATACGTGACCATCGAAAATGCAAAATCGCGTCGTCGCCAAACTACATACTTGACGTCGGTCATCGTGTGTCATCATTTCGATTGAGTAGCCATTTCCGCACGATTTTGTTCATTCGGTGCCGAACTTGCCGTTCAGAAACTGAATTTCTATGTTGAATCGACGCTACTAACGTGAATAACAAGCTGGAAATATTCCATCGGTCACCAACGAAAATATATTCCGCGTCACCTGGCCGAATGTCTCAGGTGTGGTCGCCATTGTGTTATCAGCGAGCTTCGTTTCGAGAACAAGATATTTTCTAGAATCGTCGAACCGCGAGACGATGAATCTTCCGATTTATCCGAAACGACGTCGAATGATTCACGTCAGCGTGTCCTGATTGCTATTGTATAACAACGATTAGCCGAACGATCACCTCCGGAATATTTCCCGGCTTTTGAAAGGTTGTAAAGATATTTTTATTCCGAGAATTCAAGCGGGATATGACAACGATTTGATCGTTATTACACCACCCACGAGATTTGTGTTTCTCAGGTATATCTCCGCAGGGGATTCACAATTTGTTAATCCGCAACGACTCGCGTGGTCGAACCGTGGTGATTTTTTTTCTTCAATCAAAGTCCAGCGTCGCGTGACTCGAAAAGTGAGTCAATCGATTTACGCAAAGCGAATGAATCGAGATAAAGTTGGGAAATTTTGTTACTCCTCGTCATGTATGAACCGTATACACGCTACTCGTTCACCCGAGAGCGTCCGTGGACGCATCAAGGACGATGCTCGGCAAACATCGTCTGCGAGTGAATAATATAAAAGTAATGAAATAGGGTGATTAAAAATAAACGACGCCAACGTGAATCATTCGAACGTATTTTCGTACAGTTTTGAAAGATGGTTTCGTCAGCTCGGCGTCGCGATTCTTTGTCACCGGTGCGAAATGACGCCTAATGATCGGATGTCTACGCATTCGAGGCTCGTGCTAACATTGCTTTTCCACGGTGCTTTCGAGTAGCGTGACAATAATAACCAACAACCGTTGCTTATTTCAAGGCTGACACGTGGGTAAGGAAACGAAACGAGACTTGCCTCCGGGCGAATCGCGTTCGACTCGAGTATTTTTCGGCCAAAAATCCTGGAAGCCGAATGATATTCGAGTCGGTTCGAATAACCAGATTAATATTCCCCAGCAACGCGGAGGAGAATACCGTGCGTGAAATTTATTCGTAGTTTCGTCAGTTGGCGGCAAGATTTTCACATTTCTGTGTTGACATCGTATTTGTTGAGGTGATATTTGTCGAAATTTCGAGCCACACGCGGGAGCGAGATGAGACGAGTGTTATGGAAGGGTCGTTAACCGCTTGCGCAAAAGTCTCGAAAATGCCAATCAATCGTCGAATGCTCGCGAGTCGTGACCCCGTTAAAGTTTGTTAACCCAAAGACTAGACGGTGTGGCAGTGACGTGCAGGTAGACGTACGAAATTCGGTCGAAGCATTTCGCCCGTACGTGCCGTAGAATCGAATGGTCAGCGCGAACGAGTACGTATAATCGAAAATTTCCTCGCGTCTCTCCTCGCGTCCGAAAATTCGATCGCGAAGACGCTAAGAATAAAGTTAATGATATCCCAAAGATTTATGGACGTGCGTATGCGAGGAGGCGAGTCGAGAGCGCGTGCAGAGATGACGCACTCGTTCGACGCGGAGCTTTGCTTTCTCGCGTCTACTTGATTTATTTTTAAGCCATCGCGTTCGTCTGATTTTTCGCGTTGGCAAACTTGCGCCCGACGCCACGCGACGTCTGATGCAATTGCGAAAATGATTGCGGGCAAAAAAAAAAAAACAAAAACGATCCCGGCTGCCACGCTGAACGAGGTACGGAAAAATGCCGACTTTTACCTACCTCAACTCGATAGATCGCCGAGCTACGACCAGTTTGCTTCTGCCGATGACCAGCTGTGCCAGCCAAGCCAATAAAACATGGCTACCCGCTGCGGACGGTTCGTTAGTCGAGCCGCGTACACTACGCGGCGTGCCTCGTTCACGAACACGCTGCTGCGAACCCGAAGCGTTTCGTCTTCTTCGCCGCGTCTTCCGCTATCCATTTCGTGAACTTTCGAGGGAACGAGGATAACGTCGCGTATAGTTTAACCGTTACATATTAGCGATGATATTTCCGTTATCGTTCGGCTGTTCGCGGTAAAATGATCGTAATACGTGTACACGTGTATACGATATTCCGCGCGTCGATTTGCATTTTTCACACGCTAATTTCTCAGTGGTATTACATATTTAGGGAAAGCTGGCCGACGACTCACCTTTTTGCACGAGTACATTTTCGTTCCCGTTGTTGTTATTATCCCAGTGAGATATCTCTACCGGAAGTCGTCGGTGATCTATCTGTTGTAGAAAGTTGCAGAGGGAGGGCCTCTCGTATCGCGCGTGCGCGTTAGAGAGAGACGGAGAGAGATGGAGCGAGAGCAAGGGGCGAGGAGGGAAAAGGGAATAAATAGGTGGAGAGAAAAAAGAGCGAGTCGAGGGTTCGGGACACTAGGAATTGGAAAGGGCATCGGTTAGATATTCCCTGGGTCGTTCGAGGCCGACGGTCGGTCGGTCGGTAGGCTGGCTGGTCGATTCCCGCTGGGAGTTTCCCGCCTTTTCTATTTCCAAGTCGTGGCGTTCTCAGGCGCGTCTTCTCGTTCTCGAGGCAACGTTGCGAGAACGATTAGAGGAGGATGAAAGGTCTCGGTAAGTCCACGAAGGATAAAAGTGAAAGCGAGATAGCGCGTACGAGACGAAAATTCGTGGGATTTTACCGAAAAGTTTCGAGGAAGATCCGCGATACGTTATTCGGCGGGATTCTCTTCCCGGCCCCTCGATTCGGGTCGTTTTCTTTCCTCGCCGGTTTCTCTCGAGTTTCTCTAAACGGTTCTTGGTCTCTTTGTACAACGCGGCTCGTCGTCGTCGTCGTCGGCGTCGTCGTCGTCGTCGTCGTCGTCGTCGTCGTCATCATCACGTTTCCGTGGCTCCCAATTTAGGTCGGCCGTCGTGGAACCGCGCGCTCGAAAACCGGTATGGTAATGGCACCGAGAAGAGGGGACATCTTGCGGGACAAAGGCGCCCCCACCTCCGTTTCGCGGCGCACAATCGTCGCCTCGAATCGTCTTCCTTCGCCCTTTCTTCCCCCGTTTCTTTACCTTACGTTCGCCCTCGTTCTCTGCTGTCTGTCCCCTCCCGTCTTCACGCTTCCGCGCCACGGAACCTTCCCCTCGTTCTCATTTTGCGTGTCGAACTCCGGCATAGCTCCGAGTTCCGTGTGACGATATCGAGCAGCAGCAGCAGCAGCGTCGTAAGTACGGCAACTGCTTACCTGGCACGAAAAAAAGCTTAAGGTTTCTCGTGCCTGAGAGAACGTGCTCCGCGTTGTTTCACGTACGGGCATAATAGAAAATACGCGCGGAGGGATAGGGAAAGGGTGAGAAAGAAGTGTTCGAACAACAACGACGACGACGATATAATTGAATATCTTCGATGATTTGTAACGTCGCTTTTTTCAGCGATTCACACGCCACCGTTATCAATTATCTCTTTTTTTGTTTTTCAAAATGTTTATCAACCTCCTTTTTCGTACATCTGTGATAGGCAAACGTAACCGAATTGCCAATCCGTTCGCGGATACGGTTGTCGATGAATTGAGCGGCGGATCCTGCATCGTTATAGGTCTTGCGCAACGATTATAGCGTCAAAGTGAATGAAACTGGCCTACTGTAAACGGCTGTCTACGAAAACAAATCACCTGCCATTACCGTTTTGTCAAATCTACCTCGGGTCCTCCGAGAGAAACTCGAGTAGCGAGATAAAATCAGTTCTCCGCTTCAGTTCGGCGCTTGCTTGCGTTTGCTGCGTCAAAGTTCAGCGATAAAATGAGCCGTAAAACCGTGATAAACTAGGAGCCGACACGTGCCGGTCGGTCTTACGAAGAAAGCTAGCCGGTGAAACGCGGAAAGGACAAAAATTCTATCGTCGAATGGTATCTCTCACCTTAGAAACAATTTGAATCGGCTACCAGTAAGCTTCCGCTGTTTTTACCGCGTACATGGAATATCGAAATATCCCGGTGAACGGATATACTAATACAGCGAATCGAGGAAACTGAAACTGCGCTCGAATGTTTTCCAGTTCCGCAGATCAGTTGGCGACCCGTACGTCACAAAAACATGACATTAATATATTTATATCTCGGTCGACCGAGATTTATCCCGGTTATTTCTCCACGGAAGTCTAACATTCGTTGTATAAAGATACGTTCGTACGAAACAACGTATAATTTTTTACCACTCGAATGTATTTCGCATACATCTTGCAGAACCCTACGGAATATACGCTGAAAATTGTTTTTTCCTGTTTTTCGCGCCATGGAATATAGCTCTTCCGTTGCATTCAGGACACATATATTGTTTGCGTACGCAAGAATTTGGTAGAAATTGTGAAACGAATTCACATTTACATCAACGAGAAGAACGATTGTTTTCTTCGGTAATCGTGCACTCGGAAGAACTGAAAGTTGACCAAATCAACCGCAATCGATTAGAACGACAACGAGGTATGTTAAGGAGGGTGAAATGGCACGGTACGTACGGTCATGTCCATTTATACGTCTCGAACTGCCCAGCTGAATGTTTTCTTCGCGGTCAATATAATCGAGCGTAGACGGTTCACTACGTGAAACCTCTATGTTTTCATGACGTACACTACGTATTTCCTGTGCAACGTTGTCGGCTTTCCCTCCCGCTGTTACTCGACATAGCTAGTTTTACAAACGTGCAAATTTCTACTTAAGTAGATTTTGCACGGAAATTACACCTATTAAATAGCGTATCTCAAATCTATTACGATTCGGTTGCTCTCGATATCTTCAGCTGGTATTGTATAACGCGGATACAAACAATTCGAGTGTCAAACAGGATGTGTAATATATGTAGGTATATACGTATGAATTGTTTGGCTCTTCTCCGTACGTTTCACATCGCGTGTACTCGGCAAAAGGATCGCGATAATGTAACGCGAAAGGCGCGCGCCTCCGAGGCTTGTTTGGTATATTCGTATAGATTACAAACGCATACAGGTGTATCCTCGAAGAAACGCGGCTGTGTCGTTCCACCTTGTTTTAAACGTACTACTTTCTAACGGGTCGCGGTACTACCGTGCACAAAGGTGGGAATAGGTGAGTGTACGACGTATCGATAATGCAAATGATTTTGTTTGCCGCGTTCCAGCTTCGATGCGTCAACAGTCGATAAAAGTTGCAAAATATATCACGTACGTTTCGCTGCTGAGCTTTCTTCGCCTGGGCTCGAAAAGACCCGCGAGCGTTTCAACGAAATACGCAACGCGCGTCCGTCCGTTTCTCCTTTTATTTTCTCTTTAGTCTTATTTCACCGTGTTTCGCTGTTCGAGCGCAATTTGGCCGATGACGATCGAGGGATATCGATAGTGAACCTTTTGTACTGAAAACAGGTTACTCCTCGCGTGATCTTCAGACTCGTGGGAAATCGAGATGCCTGGCCGGTCCACATCCTTCGCGGTTCCACTTGTATGTATTCCGACGCCGCGCCGGTTTCTTCGACGCCGAGACGGTACACGTACCTACCTCCGATCGACCGGCTACCAGATTCCTTTTGATTCGTTCAGGAAGCCCCTGACCGACGCAGTCTCGAGTCTTCCCTCTGACGTTCGAGCATTGCGACAAGTAAGGAAATTTACCAGAGCTCGAACCGCCCTGGGAAGTCATTTGGCTATCGTCTCGGTATACCCACGCGCGTGCCTCAGGTTTTTTTCCCAACCGTTTACGCGCGTTATTTTTCCATCGCCGTTCCGTTACATCCACGATATGGTATCCGTGTATCTGTTCGAACACGTCAACGGTACCAGGTACTTGAAACGTTCCGTCGTTCGCCTACTTACGTTACTTAGTCGGGAGGCAACGGTTGTTACGAAAATGTATAACGCATTCGCGACCTCGCCCCAAAATCTCGCGCGATACCAACGTGTTCGACGAAACCGTGCGACATATACATACGTAGATAAGGGAACAAGAAACGGCACTCTTCGTGCAAAGCGCGCTACCGCCGCGAATCGTCACGGCCAGCCGCGCGTGGTCGCGTGTTCGAGCCAACGTCATCAGTCATCGTCACGAAGCGTTGGACCGTTTATCCCGAATGAAAAAAATGACAATAATTACGAGAAATAGACACGCTTACAGTCTGATCGCGCGTGTCGCGATCAGGTACCTGTATCGGTCGAGGTAGGTTCTCGTCCTCCATTTTGTCTGCGAATACTCGTTCTGACCATCGAGTATGAAAAATCCACTTCGACGTCATTTCCATCGCTCCTGATACCTATTTAAATACATTTCTCGTCTTCTCCGCGTGTACGGTGTCTGCAGAGCTTTGCTGTCGCAGACACGAGCGGTTCGGACGCGATTCGTCGCGGAAACGTGGTGGGAGATGACAGATATGGGATGCGTCGTGGCGCGGAAGAGAAAAGTCTTCCCCCGTGCAAACATCACATGCACGTATAAACCCGCGGCTTTATTGGATCTGTTCCGCTCGTCCACCTACATGGCAGCGAACGCGTCGCATCGACGATACGAAAACGGGGACGACGCTCGCCGCCGCCGCCGTATCTACAGCGAGAGAAGCGTGCGCGCGCGCGCGGCTCGCCTCGCTTGAAAGCGGTACCAGAGAATATTTACTGCCGACACGCGCTTAACGGGAAAACCCCCCACCCAGTTAATTACGCGCCGTTCAATCCCCTTCGAATGGGTTTTGTCTCGCGGAGGTCGCTCGTAGAGAGAACCTACCAACTTACCATCGTTCGGTCGCACTTGACGCTTTGAAACGTCTTAATTAAAACTTGCGACAGATTCGCGTGTAATTGCACTCAACTTTGTTCCGCGTATCCTGTTCCGATGTACACGCGTGCGAATTATTTTTCTTTTCAGGAATAGCTCGGACAAGACGCTTCTCCTTGAATAAGGATGCGCACGAGACTCCGAATGAATACGAGGTCTATAGCTCTATTCGTTTCGGTTCACCCGTAGAACCTCGGCTTTCCTTTTTCCTTACCTTATGTCGGTCCCTAATAATTACGTTTATCGCTGAAATCCCCGTTTTCTAGGGAAACACCGCGGTGGAAATACTTACAGCAGATACCGTGGTTCCTGGAAAATTCCTGACTGATTTTAAACTTTCTCGTTACTCGGATGAAGTGCAAGGAACGTCATTTTCTATGATCGACCAAAGGAAGCTTATTTTTATGTTATTTTTCAATCATTCGTCCCAATGCCGTTGAATCTCGCCGTATCTACTGATTCTGACTAAAAATTACTCCGAGACGGGAAAAACATAAATAGATATTTTACTTGCCACTCACGTCGTGACTATGCAGAACGTCGAAGAACAACTGGGAGTTCGATAATTCAAACGAACTCTTTGCCTCGTCTAGCCAAATTTTCTCGTTGGTTCTCCGGAATCCTTGCGCCTACGTATACTACATACGTACATGGCTTCATTATCTCTACAGCTCTCCGTGCTTCACAGCTTGCTTGGTCGAAAATCGTGCAGGTAGCGTATACACGTACGCGGGAAATACGTGCCTTGCCTGCATATCGGTCGAATGGAACAGAATTTCAACTGAACGGGAAAAAAATCATCGAAGTGGATAGCTGCGGATGCAATGGAACTAACTTTGAGCGAAACGCTGCGTATACAAATTTGCGCGCTTGCAATGTACGTGAATCCATGAACGCGGTCATGATTTGTTGGAGGTAAAGTTCGTCGGAGGTGAAACGACAACGGAGTAAGTTCGGGGACAGCGAAAGTTATCCCTTTCGAAGGGAAAACCTATTCCGCAGTGGAACGTATCTCGAAATAGGCTGGTCCGATGGACGTGGATCGGACGGTCCGTCTACCCAAATTTAGGCAAGGGTACGGCGGAGATATAGATTGGGAAGAGTAAAGGGTGCGGGGCGTCAGCGAGGACCCAGCAGTCTGCGGCGGGTTTCGGTTCGAATTCTGCCTGCGCTGTTCGGCCGGGTCGCTCGAGGTCGGCGAGAGGAAACCCGGGTGTCCGGGGGCGGCGAATCCATTCTCGACCCTTTCGTTCCCCCGCGTTACTCGCCGACAGTCCAGCAGTGCCGTGTCGCCCGTTCCGCCGGCCACTGTCGACGGAATACGATCCAACAAACCGTGTTCGATCAGTTTTTGAAATTGATCCAACGAAGCGAACGACGAGCCAACGTGATTCTGTCTCCGGCAAACAATCCCCGGAAAACACTCTCCTCTCGAATTTCTCTTCTCTCTTGACAAACTCGTTAGTCGCGGGCTGTTATTTACGATCGAGCCCGTCCGACTTTCCGTTCGGTTGATTCAAATTGACGGAAAAAAACAGGACGTAGAGAAGTAGAATGCACGTGACGTGTGGATTATGCCGGTCACGTCGAACTATTATGATCTAAATCGAAATTTGACTGCACAGAAATGCAGTTTGATTCTACGAACGCGTTGCAATATTTCCAATATTTTGAGGCCGTACGGCGGGGAAACGGGACATTTACTGTTAACATTGTGAAAGAAATATGCCTTTCTACTCAGGAAACGGGTAAATGGCTCGTTAAAGTATTTGCGTGTCTGAATTTACTGTCTGAAATTATAAATTCGAATTGAGACGATAATCGAATTATGTTAATTATTTCTGATAAGGTAAAGCTTCTGCGTAGGTATATGAATTGTAAACTCGCTTACGTAGACGCCGATAAATATTCCAGTCTTCAATTATCAGGTGGAAATAAATCACGAGTTTCCCTATTTCGAGGCAAACGAAACTATTTTCATCGATTGCAAATATCCCAGAAATCTGTATCTGCGTACATATACACCGTCAACGACACTCGTTACGTAAATAATGAACAAGATCGCTCGTCATTCCAAATATATCGCCACACTTTTTTTCATAACCGAACAGCTGAATAAAACATCAGTGTCGTGGAATTTCTGGGAAATCTATCAACAAACGGAACGTACCGTGGAACGTTACAACGTCGCGGTATCGCCGCAGTTTTTACACGCGCAACAATAGCGTTTCTCTACGCGTGTAGAAAATTACGCGTACCTACTTGGGAAGAATTTGCTGTACGTATAATATTGTTATTTTCGTGGCAACTTTTTTTTCGCCCATTGCGATTAGCATTTTCGTGTAGGTGATATTTTCTTTTCGACGCTCGCCTCGACGTCGCGCATGCCGTAATTTAAAAAGCGTCGCGTGTCAAATGGTACCCACCTAAGATTAGCATTATTATCAGCATTGTTATGCTGGAACGCGAAGAACAAGAGAGAAAATATCGAAAATAGCGCCGAGACGCTCGATTCAAAAAATCACTCGACGTCGTGGAAAAATATTTCGCCGAGAGCGAAACGGGTGCCCGGCGTTCGAGGAATTTCAAGTGATTCAAATCAGTCGTCGGCGTATTTATGTATTGATCGACGAGGAAGAGGATGAAGCATTCGAAGCAAGGTCGCCCGAGGACGTGCGTGCGGATGGTAGTATAACGAACGAACGGCTACGTATCTCGTCGTTGGCCGCGTCTCTCGGGCTCCGGATCTCCTAGGCGCGGTCCTGGTCATCCACCCCCGACGCTCGGTCGATAACGCGGCGTTGCCGTTTCCAAGCCGCACGCGCCCTCTCCGTCTCCGCGTATATCCCTCCTCCCCCGCCCTCCCACCCGGCGGCTCACTCTCCCCGTTGCGTTCTCCACTTCAATTTTTCCACTTGTCTTTTCTACGAGCCACCCAGCATCGCGCGAGGACAGTATTTTTCCATTTTGGATTATGCCGCGCGCGGCCCACCGCCGAGGAGGGTTCCTTCCCTCGGCGTTGTAGCGAGGCTATCTATAATACGACATTCGCGCTCGACCCCTGACGAAGTCTCTACGTTTCCACCGCCGCTTTCGCCTCCGCTTCTCTCTCTCTCTCTCTCTCTCTCTCTCTCTACCTCTTCCGCCTCGTCTACCCTCTCGCCCGCTTCCTCTCTCGTCCGCCCAACGCCGCCGCCGTCGCCGCCACCGACGACGACGACGACGACGACGAGGAGGAGGAGGAAAACGTCCCTGACTCGACTTTTCCGAGTCGGGAGACGAACGAGGAGCATTGGCGTCGAGATGGGAATTCGCGACGCTGCAGAAACATTCCTACGGATTGTTACGTAAACCGACGTAGGAAATTCTCCAGTTTTCCGTTATTATTGTTAACCTCGCGTTACACGATCGGCGGTCAGTTTCGTTACAACGTTTCCTGCACCGCGGGTTTCGCCTTTCGCGCAAGCTGTCTTACGCAACGTACGAGGGAGAAAAACTTTTCTGCATTCGTACGATTTTATTTACGTGCGTACGTCCGTCCCGCCGTGCGTCACGCGGCTGATATACCTATCCACGCGTTTACGTTTTCTTCCTCCACTCTCTCCGCTCCCTCTCGCTCGCCTTCTCTCTCTCCGTATTCGTACGCGTCGCGTGTACGTACGTAACAGGCAAGCGAGTATCGTTGTGCGGTGTACTTTCCGCGTAACTTCCGGGGAACACGAGGAAGTAGCGCGTCGTCGTGTTTGTCTCGAATACGTGACATGTTTTCCAATCAAGTTCAAGGGGAAAAAATGTATTTACGTTTCCACGACGAAGTATGAAAAGCCATGAATTATTTCGCTGTGCATCCGCGTCGTTCGGACGTCTGCAAAGTTTGCGAAGGGCGCAACGCGCGTGGCGCTTATGGTCTTCGCCAACGAAGACCGCTTGTTACGAATGCAAGTTCAACCGTTATACGTACGACCCAGTTTCACCAAAGTATAAGCGGGTCGCGTTACAAGCCGTAACG
This sequence comes from Arge pagana, assembly GCA_963969455.1. Classification (NCBI taxonomy): domain Eukaryota; kingdom Metazoa; phylum Arthropoda; class Insecta; order Hymenoptera; family Argidae; genus Arge; species Arge pagana. The sequence goes on along the minus strand of OZ018311.1, from coordinate 6,067,275 downwards.
TTCGTCTCTCGTCGAGTTTCTCAGCTCACGCGCGTCGTGCGTACACAACAGGGACATCTCTTTCCTCCTCCACCTTCCCCCTCCTCCTCCTCCTCCTCCTCCTCCTCCTCCTTTCTTTTCTCATAGTTTATAGAAATTCTATTCTCGACCTATCGTTCCAACGAAAAATACTCGCGAGATCCAGATCTCGACCAATTTCGTTTCTATACACAAACCGTCAACTTGGGTACGGTAGTTTTTTTCGATTCTATTTTCTGCCCGCTTATATCTACGAACCTCTCCTAAATTCGGACGTAAGCCGTTTCTCAACGGGCGTATCTTTTACCCTGATTTAATAAAACCTTCCCAAACGCGGCGAGGAGACGGAGAGAGAGGAGGGTGTCGTCCCGACGCTATCGAGTCTCTCCGTCGTCGTCCGCGTTCAAATTCCAATATCCAATTTAGAACCGAGCGCGCGACACCTTTCGCGCTATACGTCCCAGGAACGAGCCAGGGAACTGTCACTGTTGCTGCGGACTTTTGCAATTTTACCTCCGGCCAAGCTACGGACGTGGCGCATCCAATAACTTTGATTCATTAACGATACCCTCTCTCGTACCAAAGTCTGTTGGTACGCCTACAACGCCGATATGCGTATCGAATAACACTGATATACGTATATCACGGGGAAAATAATTTCGAGAGACGGCACGACTCCCAATTTATTTCCTTCCCCGTTTACAATAATATCAACGTTGTTAGTCCCTCTGTGAAACGAGCCTACGACGATGCCAAATGAAACAGTTGATGGAATATTATTCGTTCGGATGAACGTCACGGAATTAATGTGACAACTCGATGTAGTCGTAACGAATATAAAATCTACTCTCTAAAAATGAGCCAGTGGAATTTCACTAGTTTCCATTAGAAATCTCACTATTTTACCCATGGAAAATCGCTCCATTGGAAGCCAGTGAAACCTTACTGATTAAAACAGCGAATATCAATAATGAGCAAACCAGTTAAAATTCTTACTGAAAAACAGCTAAGAACGGTGCACTGGTTTTCCAGTGATATTTATAGAAATATCAGTAAGTCAAATATTTGATTTTTTCATTTATTCAGAAAAGTTTCATCTTTTACAAAAATTGAACTACATAGTTTAAAATAAATAAGATTAAAAGGGTACGAAGTTAAATTAAATCTAGTTATTTTCCGTATGACGTTTCTTCTCGTTCAGAAGAATACTCCTCTGATGGCATCATATTTTCAAATTAAAATGTACGGATGTTACAAGATTGCTAAGCATTTTAGCGTTAATATTACGAATAAAATATTGTATAAACTTATAGATATTAGTCAAATTAGGACTGCTGCGCATGTGACACGTAACGGCACTGGTTGACCAGCGGATTTTAACTTGCTTGCCAGTGACAATTTTTTCGCTGGTTCGATCAGTGAGATTTTCACTGGTTTGGTTTGAGAGAGTATGCGAGAATCGACGATTTCCATCTAACGAGATGAAGCGAGAGAGTTCGAGAGTATGGAAAATGAATTGAAAGACCGGATTAATGCGGAGTAGAGAGAAAATCTCGATGCGTATTGCACATCTTTGCGCATGACAGCGCGTCCCGTCGAATATGTATTTCGAATCGATGGGAAAATTTATCAGCGTGGCGGACGTCGAGCGATCAATGCCACGGCACGACGATTCCGACTATCCCGGGTAACGGAAGCAAAGAAAAGAAACGAGGGAAACAATGGTTTTTTTTGATTACCAAGATCACGCATATGCCGTGAGAATTTGGACGTTCTCAATTTCTTCATTTTATTGGCCTGTATCCCGCTCCGAGGTCCGAACCTTTTCGCCCCTGTCTGCGCGTAGTCGCTCGTTCCTACACGATTCCCAAGGTTCCTCCCGTACCGTCAAATAATACCCTTCCACGATTCTTCTCCTTCGTCGGTCCTACGTGATCCGTCGTCATCCCTACTCCTCGGCGGTCCAACCTCGTTTTTACATACCACGCGCATCCCTCTCTTTTTTCCCCCCTCGCGTACCGCGAGCTACGTGTGCCTGATTTTTTGCTCGCTATCGCGAGTTTGCGCGCTGCGGTATAAAACTCCCTCTCGTACCTTCTCTCTTTCTATTCCTTCAGACTTTCCTGCTCGTCTACGAGTCTGTTCCCCTCGCTCGTTCGCCTGCCCGACACCCCCGCGGCCCCGAACATCGACCGATCCCGCTTCTCTTCCCCTTTTGCTTGCTCGCCCGCGGGATCGCGCGCCGCATCGGTTCCATCAACAAACCCCCACTGCGCGGAAAAGATAGCTTCGGCAACGTCACCCTCGCCGTACCTTGGGACGGAGGCGACGGGCATCCGCCTTCCCTGCTGCTCCGCTCCTCTTCCTCCTCCACCTCCACCTCCACCTCCACCTCCACCTCCACCTCCACCTCCTCCCCCTCCTGCTGCTCCCGTCTCTTTTTGCTCGCGTCGCTCGCCGCGATGGGACGGGGGACGAACCTAGCCTAAAATACACGCACGGGGAAATTCCGAAATTTCTTCGGAATTTAATGGCGACCGGCACGCGAATCGAGCCAGAGAAAAGCTACCTACACGCGCTATTTCCGTTTCTCTCTCTCTCTCTCTCTCTCTCCCGGTACCATTTGACGGAGAAAATTTTCTATAACCCGCGAGGGGTTCACGCGAGGTGAAAAATGAAATGAAATAAAATGGAATCGCGTAAATCAGCAGAGGGGCGCTTTCGAAATAGGTATCGCGACGAAAGCGATACGAGTTTTGACATCTAGAACGAACGCGCTATAAACTATTCGCAGTAACGCGTGCATCTTCGCGGGCAGATATGAATAGGCATAATTCGTAGCTACGCGGACACACACGTATCTATACGTACATGTATATATATATATATATATAGATGTATTCTCCGCGAAGACGCGACGCGCGTTGCTCCTCCGTGACACGCGATGAATATAGATTCGTGCACAAAAGCGATACACTTGTCTACTATTCTTACGTAACTCACCTACACGCGCGGCTTGGTTAATCCTATAGGATTATACACGACTGCGAAGTACGTGTAACTCGTAGAAGGAATACTGAAACGATCATATAATAGGTGGACCTCATTCAGTCACCTCGCACAACGAGATAAGGTTTGAATTGAGTCGAATTGGATCTCTGGCGTGTATCCGAGATAAAATAAAATAGAATAGAATACTTTGATACCCGTGTTACGTAACGATGGCCAGATCTCGATTCTCTCGGAACTTTCCGTGAATATTTATCATACCTCCTACTCGCGCGAGTACGTTTCGACGACTTTGATCGATATCGCGAGCTCTTCGCTGAATACGCGACGAGTGCCGCCTATCCGGACGGCGTGTCGCTATTTATTTTCAATCGTATCGAGCGCGATTGGTCTTTCTTCGAATATACGCGTAACGAAGCGTCGTAATAAAATGGATGGAGATGCTCTCGATCATCCTGCTCTCCAGCACGGAGAGCGCGTGTCTCGAAGTAGAACACGCAGAGAAAAGAAATTCCTTCCCTAATTCGGTATACGCGTCGTTTTACAATCGAATCTCTATTATCCCGGCTCTCGCTCCGTAAGGAAGACCCAACGATTCGGGTTCCGTTGTATTGGGTAAAGCGGTTTACGATTTTTTTTTTACAAGCAAGTTTCGTGACATTAAAACATGACGTTTTTCGATCGAACTGGAAGCAAACACTTTCGAGATGAGGAAATTAATAGGTATTCGCTAAACTACCGAAATCATGTCGCAACGAAGACTGCTGCGAAACGTACGCGTTTTAAAATGGCCTGGCAACAATAGGGGACCGCGGAACTCGTAACATTCAAAAACAGCGTTCGATTAACCAATGATTAGAGACGAAATTTAAAGTTCACGATCGAACGGCGAATCGTGTCGATAATGACCGCTTCGTTGGAACGACAGCGCCATTCCGGTTCCGAGAAACTTCTGGAAATAGGAGTCGGAAATTGTACGAAAATAGGACGAGCTAGATAAATCATGGGTTCCACTCTCGAATATCGAAGGTGACCTTGACTGGTCCCTGGGAGAAATTCGACGGAAAATCATTTGGAATTTTGTCAACGGAGTTTCAGCACGGAGCTAATAATTTACGTGGTGCTCCGAGAGAGAGAGGGACCGGTGCCCGACAGTTGGTACGACGCAGATGAAAGGGTATGCAACGAAAATAGACATATAGCCTGTATTATCTTGGGTACGCGGTAGACGCAGGGCTGAATCTACCGAGCTACTCGCGCTGTAAGTAACGTCTTGGCTGTATGTCCCGCGTCGTACCTGGCAATTTTTACGTTGAGAGATCTGGAAAATGAATCTGAGTTTTCAGCCGTACGATGATGTTTCGAGGACCGGCGACGCGACGCTGCGAGGTAATAAACGTTAAAAAAACTACAAGAATAATCCAAATCGTTCGGACTTTCCCGTTAGTTTAATTACTGCGCCGACGAAATGAATCTATATAGAATTATTGCTATTCGTGGGAACTTGAAACGAACGAGAAACGGGAATTCATATTGGTCAGTCGAAATTCTCGAGAGACATCTGTACGGACTACCAATCTCGAATGATGCGGTATGAATATTGATTCGATGCCATAACGAACGTAGCGTAGGTGGGGTCTCGTTCGCGCGTATCTCCACGTTTCACGGACGTCGACTCGTCGATCGTTGCTGATTTTTTTGCGAGAAAAACAGAACTTCCAATTGTACCAACGAAAATAGTCGTGCGTGCGTTTTCGTCTTTCCACCTATTTTCCGGCTTCTCGTTGATTCGACGAATCGATATTCTCGCTACTCCCACTCGTCTGTCAACGACTCTTGAAATCTTCGACGGCAGGCTTTTGTACACTTCAGAATTCCTCGAGGCTTGATCAACTTTAACTACGCTTAATAACGGCTAATTAATGTTCCGAGAAACTACGGTTTCTAAGTGGCGACGACTCATTGGTAGGTAAACCGTGGAGCCGAGACGACGAGTAACCACGAAAATATCGATGGAGAACGGCGCATTGCTTTCTACTGATTGCATTTAGATTTCACCGCCGTCTATTTTGGGTTTTGTGCTCGACAGGTGTAAGAAACAAAAAAAGATCAACCATCTTTTTGAGGTTTACCAATTTTTATTGTTAATATCGCGTAGAGTACAGAGTCGTGGTATCGCGATGTATCAGCACACGTATCCCTTATTACGTCGACGAATAAGCTCATCGCTAGTAGCCACAGAATCAATGTTCTTGCCAGCAGCGAAGGCGACACGACTCTCGTCTCGCGTATTTGCGCTCTTCTTTATTTATTTATCTTCTCTTATCAACGCCGAGCAAATTCCATGGAATGGTCGAAATGGCGCGAGGTCGACAACGCGATGGACAACAAAAATGAAACATCACCGAAGGTCGGTGAACCGTAACATCTGCGTGTAACGCGGGACGCGGGCGTCGTGCAATTTATCCGTATTTGATACGGTTCCGGCTACGGGATGATGTCTCCGACGCGAACCCATCCGTCAAAGTCTGTCCCGTGATCCTCCGGCTGGCGGTAGTCAGGGCGCGGTCGCGTTCTCACGACAAAAACGAACGCGCACACCTACCTCAACGCCATTCCGTGTCCCCGCATTCGCGAGCCTCCGACGGCAGAGAGAGAGATACCTACCTACCTACCTTCGGCGATATACGAACGTCTGTATTCACCGAGATGCCAGTTTCAACCATTCGCCTCGTTTGACCGGCCGGAGAGTCATTAAATCTACGATTGGCGAGGTGGGGAGAAGCTCATCGGGTTACGCAACGCGGTCACCGTAGGAGTCAAACCAACTTGTAAGCGAGTTCTCTTGGCACAGTTGCCTGCTCGACTGTTTCGAATCATCCTGCACGTACATCCGTGTCTACGTGTTGGTATACTCCTGCTCGGGCGAGTGGAAAGATGCACGTATCAATGATTTACCACGGAGAATTACATTCGAGCGGCATGAAATCGTACATTTTAATTACCACCGATCTTTGGACGAAAATTCACATTGATACAAAATTTCCAAGCGACCGTCTGTCTCGAAATATATGAGATTTCGTCGGACATCTTTGGAGGAGCGCGGAAAAAGAAGCATTTTACGTTTAGACGGTGCTTCTAAATTCGCTGTCATCCACGATGTTGCGTTGTCATCCTCGGCGCGATTCTGTTTCCATGCATCCACGGTCCCTCTCCGTACGTCGAGTCTCTCTCTCTCTCTCTCTATCTCTTTCTCTCTCTCTCTCGCTCCCTCGACCCGAGGAAAGCACACCTCGTTGTACGCCGAGCCTCTCTCGAGCGTTCTTTTCGCACAAAGAGCCTGAGAGAAAATAGAACAATTGAAAGTTCAGTTTTAGCCATTCTTTTGTTTCATCCTACCGAGACGTCCGTCTGTCTCTGCCTGTTACGTCTTCCGTCGCGTCTCACCGTCTCCGAGGATCCTTTTCTCCGCCGTCTCGAGGATCGGCACGGCACGCTGCTCTCACGACGTATCGCGATGACAAGTGGTTGTACTTCTTGCCAAATGCAATCGCTTCTTTTTACACCATCATCGTTCGGTTGCGGCGCGTTGAATTACGAAAGATTCGGTCGTACGAGGCGCGGGAATAATGAACATGGAAAGTAGCGATCCAATCAAACCGATATTTTCTCATTTCTAACAAATTACAGTCGTTGCAGTAATTTCTCGGCAACGACTCGATACCGATGCGACCTACCTTCCCTACCATCAGCTCTAACTCATCCACGACTCCGTTAGACTGTGGCGTATACGTAGGTACGATCACCTTCCATGCAATCACGTAACATCACGATCGTCCAAATAACCACACCGCAACTCGTTAACCAATTTAACTCGAAATTATTACATCCATTTCACCCATTTCACGGGTCTCCTGGCTTTCTCCGAACGGTAGAAACGTTCCGCCGTATCGTTTTCAAAATCCACTGACTCGCTTCACGAACAACAACTCCTCCGCGTCGTTGTCCGTCATCGTCTACGTTACGCAAACCTGGAAACTCGAGCCGTCTCGTAGTTTATTCGAAAGGATCGTTGGGAATATGGAGGTTCGCCGAAAATGATGCAAACAACAACGTTGCATCGAATTTTGGACGTTACGTCATTGGCCGACTGACGTAGGTACAAAATCGAACGGCGTACGCGAAGGTCGGGCAGTAATATCCTTTTACTCGCGACCCACACCCACGACTCGTTAATCCAAGCTGGACTTTTGTCGTTTCGGAAAGAACTCGTCGGTGGAAAAATCTAAATTTCTAAAATCTACCGTCCAGAACGACCGGGTACGACCTTCGCGTTGCCGCTCACGCGAGCGGATCGACATACCGCGACGTCTTGCAAATTAGCATGGCAAGTTTGCACAAATATCGGCGAGTATGGGCAAGAACCGGTACTCCCGTTAGTCCGGTGTCAGTTGGATCCGCTGCTGAAGCTGCCATTGTGTTAGGTCGTTATTGTCCGGTAAACAGAACACTGGAGAACAACGTGGTACCCGCGACATATACGGACATGCACGAACGACGTACCAAGCCTCGGGCTAAAGCCTCGTTACACCTTTGTCAAGGAACGAAGACAGCGTAACGTACACCAGGTACACCCAGTTGCGTGCCGGAGAACCAGAAACAGAATTTTCCGTTGGTACTACTACGCTAGGCCAACCGTGAAACAAACGCAGAATAGAATTCCACATTTTCACGAACATAAATGTACGTAGCTGCCCACTCGTACGTAGGAGCTGATGGAAAAAAAAGAGAGAAACTAGAGGGCGTCAGGCGAAGCTTATTGACATTTGGCCAATAAAATATGAAATTTACTACGCGTGCGGCCTTCGGTCGTTCTTTAAATTTGGTCCCCCCCTGCGACTTTCCCGAGCATATGGAACGAGCTCTGTCCCGGATTTCCCAATTTCTACGCACTATTCGAAATGGTCAGATGTATCGAGGAGGAAAAAAACGAAAAGAAACTGTAAGCGTGGCGAACAGTATTTTCTCGCTTCCAAACCTCAACTTCGACCGAATAGACGAACGTGTAATTAAAAAAATTGATTCAAACCGGTTTTCGTCTCCTGAACGTATTCTACTCGTTTCGACACGATTTCGACGCTCCCGTCGGTAAGAAAAGTTTTTCTAGCATTTTATTCGACGTTATGTTCGCGTCGTGTAAGACTGGACTTGTTTATTCGTCGAATTTTCTACGGAATTTTTATATCCACCTCGCTCGTCGTCGAGGTCTCTCCACGTGGACGAATACGTGCGCCTAAACCGGTCGAATCTCGCTGTCACCCTGTTTCTTAAGCTACGCTAAAAAAACTCCATCGAATAACAATTATCATCGTTATTCTCGATGATGAGATCAAACGAAATATTCTCTGCGGCTGATGAATATTCTCTTCAGAAACGCAGCATCGATCTACGGTAGGAAATTCGTTGGCAAAAAATGAACGGAACGAAAAAACGCGTCAGCAGACGAGGTAGGTAAAATAAACGAGAGAGCGAGGATGTCGTTCTACAAAACTGCCACGTAACTCCCGTCTCGCAAGATTTACCCTCCAGAACTTTAATCGATTACAGTTTTTCTCCCGTCATCTTTGTTTTTCGTTAATCTCATTCCCTCGCTTTTATTTTCCTCGACGTCTCTGCTTGTTTATTTATTCTTACGCGCTTCTCGGTTTTTTTATCTCGGCACTTCCAAGCCTAGCAAAGTTCTCGGTTAACGAATGCAACGCCATTTCTGGTATAACCGAGTCGTTTTGCTGCGACGTTATTATTAATCAACGCAACGTCACCCGTGGTGTTGATATTTTATCGACACCGACCACCTACGCGCGTAGGTTAACAACTGGCGCAACTATACGCGCCTCTCGTGCACGAGAAAATCTCCACCGTGATCAAAGAACTTGCGAAGGCGATCCGGTCGCACCGTTACGTGAAATCCAACCCAACCTCGCTCCTCTTCCCGTCACAGATCCACGTACGTATCTCGGAGCGTGCAACGTAACGATGGTGCGCTCTACGCAACGTGCCACGAAAAAAGGGAAGAAAAAAAAGCGAGAAACGACGAAGAAGCAGAGGAAAAACGTGAAAGTAAAAAAACAACCAATCTCCCTATTTGTACGGAATAACGAGGAAAGCGAACAGATGCGACAAGGCGATGCCGTACAATTATGGTGAGAAAGAAACGAAACCAACGTCACAACTGCTCGTACGAATCCAAAGAGAGGAACGCATCGAGACTCGATAAATAATTACACCTCGTGCAGGTGAAAAATCGAATAATAGGCTGTAATTACAATGGTAGACGGTGCATTTCTTCGGCGATTACAGTACCGGCAATGCAATTATAATAGCGCTGGCTAATCACGATTACGTTATTTTTCACATTGGTCACAGACATGGTGGGTAAAAAAATAATAACGATGCTACGATCCGAAGGTTGAATTTTCTTTCTCGATAGTCTGGAGTCCGGGTTGCAGCGGCGAGAAAAGCATCGAGATGAGAGGTCAACTGCCTGTTCGTCGTATTCATTCCGCGAAAGGCCGTGGACGTCGACGCGTTTACCGCTGTCTGTATTCGAGGCAATATTTTTTTCCCCTCCCCGTAATCGAACGACTGTAAAAGCGTTGATGCTGCGATAGGCTCGCTTCTGTCTCTTGCATACGATGTCGTGACACGATGCTCTCCGTACGAAGTTTGATGTCAGCCGCGAACGGCGAACTCACGTTGCATAGAGAGAGACGTGATGCAGGCGTAGAGGACATTTCCATCAGTGAATTCCGCTCCACGCAGCGCAGCGATACTTCTCTCCGCTTCGTTTTACGAACGCTACGCTCACGTGAGGGCACGAATCCCGCTCGTTGCCTCTCACTTCGCTCTGGCCTGACGTATGTAAGCTAGTCTCTCTGTTTTTTGTTCTCCCTTTGTGTTATGACGTTAACGGTACACTTCGCGAAACATTCATTATTCATTGCTAGGCTGCAGGCATACATCCCTGACAAATGCGAAAGCGCACGCGAATTCGACCGAAAAAAGCTACCAATTATCACGTAGATGGCATTATTGACTTTTTTCCACCTGGCCGTTTTTTTAGCTAGTTGTTGAAACTGAAAACTTGGTTTCTCGGCTGAATCCCACCCAAAGGCCAATATACCGCCATTTCACGCGTTACACGTTACGCCTGACGATAAAACAGCGATATCATCGAGAGCTACGTCGCAGTTTTTCTGTTAACCTTTTGGTTTGCAAGTTTCAGATGCTTTTTTTGATATCGTTTAATCCGTTTATTCGGTGATTAAAATCTGGCGTAAGAAATTAATAGGTATTGGATATTTGATCGTTGAGACTCTTTCCATGAAAAAGTTTTGCGATTCTGTGTTCCGTGCGTCGCGCGAGTGTATAAAAATACGAAGTAAATCGCACACGCGCGTAAATTTAGGCACGCAAATGCCAGATCCTTAGGATTGGATGTGGACGGGAGAGGAATAAGGTAAAGCGGTACCATTGGCGTTGGCAAATTAATCATCCGAAGCTCCCTGTCCTCGGAAATGTCAAGCTAGTTATTCGAATTCGTTTTTGTTATCTCGAGAGACTCGCGTGCGCCTCTACCGATCTAGAGCAACGAAAACACGAGACGTTTGACCTGATAAAATTGACGATTATTTCATTTGTACAAGCAGACCTGATTCTCTAGATCAATCAACCAATCACGGACCCTTGTCGCGCACAAAGACCTCGCTTATCTGTCGTTTGATATGCCATTTTTGGAGGAAAAAACGTTTTCAATGATTTGGCCATTGATTTCACTCGCGTCGATGACGCTCTTTCGCCAAAGACGTCTTCGACCCGCGACCCATGTTAATTAACCGCGAAATACGAAACCGGAAATGTTCAGGAACGACGGTACGATCTTGAAAATAATTAAATTCAAGAGTCGAGCAGTCCAGGACTTGTTATCGTGGTCGCTAATGATCTGCTAAAAAGTCAGCGTATGACATCAGAGTATCCACGACCGCAAAACCGGCGATCTATCGTACAGGACGTGGCGCAGCGGCAGCTTCACTCTCGTTCCACGATATAATTTTCCCATCATTTTTATTCATCGCGTTGTACCATCCGTTACCATTGGCTACGATTGCACACCACATACGCGTAATAGTCCAAGGCTTTTCTACTCGGTTTCATCGCACCTCGAGGATGATACGGAGGAATAAATAACGAATCGAGAATTGTATATGTGTGTCGAGTATCGGATAATGAGATAGAATAATTTAGCGTAGGCGTCGCTCGGTCATCGGAGTTTGATATACGAAGCATTAATATTGCTCAGCATTGAGGCAACTTCCGCTGCTCTTAACATTCGTCTCGGATGAAGGTGTACAAATGCAACGGCGAACCGGAAACCAGTGCATCTGTGTACATCGCTTATTTAATTTCCAGGAAACCGTACACTCGCCTATCCGTGTGACGCTACGCGAGCGTAACGCGTGACGCGGTCGGGCTCACAAAGATATTGCTGTTTTTTGTCCCAATATTATTTTTTTCTCCGTTGTGTTTTTGTTTTCGATACTTGACGGCAACGACGCGTATTCCCATTATCCATAGACAGGAAGAGAGACTGCCGAGCAGACAATGAAAGCAAGGGAGCGATACAAACAATAACTAACCTCTGCCATATATTTCTCATGGCACGACAACCTCGCCATACACACGCCCTCCGTTTGCTAGCTTGTTTTATTTATTATACCCACGATTGCCAAGGCGTACAAAGTTTTTCCCTGCCCAACAATCCCTGATCTATGACTGCAACGAGAGAACTCGACCTTGCTACTCCGTTGATTTCTTACTAGAATTCTTTAAATTACCGCTCCGCGCGCGCGCGCTCATTTCATTTGGATATCGACCAGAGATAGGCATTTTATCGAGGCTGTTGAGAACGACATTGAGAATCGGTTTACTTCGACAAAAAATACTCGAAGTGACGGTTGTCGTTGTTTACGATTGCACGCGCGATAGTTCAACGGATGCACGAGTATCTCGGTTGGTAATAAAAATCAGCATCGCCGTTTCCGTCGACGGCGAGATTAATAGGTCACTCCGTGTATGTCGCTCGTCATTTTTTTCAAGGTGAAATAGATAAGCAATCGCGTATACGTTCGGACGTAAACCTCCACATGTCCGTATTGATAATAATGATTATTCCGTTCGCGTTCCAACGTCGGATCGCTCCTCATAATTTCATAAACAAACCAATCGTCTCGCGACGACGAAGCGTCCGATGCTTGTGGTATCGCGCGCACCGGAATTGCTGCGCAACAAGCAGCAGAAGTTTGTCGCATAGTTTAAAAATATTAGCCGTCCGTGATCCGCGAGACTCGTACTCTCCGGCAACGATGGCCGCGTTGTTGTTTCACTTCTCGTGTACGTAGTAAATTTGTAACCGCGTCCTCGGTCATACTACGCGTTGGTCCAGAGAATAGACGATGTTCCGCAACGAATAGCACGGCGGTGCAAGTATGTCGCGGGTAATGAGAGCAACGAATAGGTTGCTGTAACTGCAACGACAATTTTTGTTCCATTTCGTTCGCAAATGACAAGTACAGAAATCAAAACAGTGGTCCTCGATTTTCAGATATGCCGGAGGCATACGCGGAGAAAGCGCGTTTGTCCTCACTTGCAAAATGAACGACGCCTGGGCGATTGGTTTTTGCCGCCTTGTTTGGACCGATATGAAACGATGACCGATATTTTCGAGAGGCTCGCAAAAACTTTTCAATTATGTATCCGTCGATCGACATTCCACGCACGTCATCGTTATGCCCACGATCGGGTCTCTCGCTTTAAGGTCACCAAAGATCGGCACGTTCGACTGACAATGAGAACACAACAATGCGAGAGATCGCGGATTACGAGAAAAATGCTCTGGTGCAATTTCGAGGTGCGGCACCAGCAGTGAAAGACCGTATGGGAGAGCCGGGCGAAGATAGGTTCGAGTAACGGTATCTCGCATGTCCTTTCAACTTGTTTCTCTCGTGCCGGTCGATATTTTTAATATGCGCGGTGGGTGGTGTTGTGTATCTGGAGACGGTGTGGTCTGTCGGTAACGTGCTATTTTTGATGCTAGCAGGGGATGTTTTCCGTATATTTTTGGTCCCGGCGTGGTTTTGACAGGTTCTTCGTAGTACCGAGCCAGGTTCGGTTGCTAGAAACGGCACGTTGCACGGAACCGGCTTCGTTTGGGCACGTTGCTGCAACAGCCGCAACATCGACGTTCTTTGTTGCTATTTTTAGGGAAGAAAGACTCGAGACGCGTTCACCAAACCGTCGTGTGGACATCAGACTGCGAAAACGATAATAATCATTCTTATTTTTTACGTTCCGACTTCGCGCGTCGTCGTTCGCTTCTTGCAGAATTCTTTCGAAATTCACCGACGTGTAGATTTGAACTTTGAATTTTCTTAGTCGAATCGTTTCATTTTACACGCGCGCGTCTTACGATTCGTGTCAGACAGTCTCGTATCTCGTGACGCGAGTAATTCAAAAATCTTCTTACAAATACCCCGCTTCCGCTCGATATCAGGATTGAACAGATACTACGACGTGATTCACGCCGAGTAACGTGATACCTGAATTTCAGATACTGGGTAATGGGAATAAAAATCCTCCAAGCCGATGCAAATGCATGGTTTATCGCGACTATTATGTTGGGAGAGAGTTGGTCATTTGCATTACGATTGCACGAACAGAGTCTGCACGACGGAATCGAGACGTGGCACAGCGGTGGCGCGTGCGAAAATGTTGCACGAGGAAAAATGGCAGTTGCCAAGATTAGATACCGATGTTTGGTTGCAAACTATGTACCGGCACGTGTTCACCTCCGTCGCAATTTGTACGCGTCATAAACTGGTGCACTCGCAATGTCCTACCGCGTCGAAGGTCGAGCACGCTTTTCGAACAAATGACAAAAAAACAGCGTGACGAACCGTCTGAATTTCCAAGCTATTTCGTGACAACTACGAAGTCATGCGCGTTGTAAATTTCCTGTCAGCGTCCCTTCTCTTCTCGCCCGACGCCTCTTTGCCGAGTAATATTGAAAGTGTTTTATCTCGTTACATGAAAATGCAAATAACGAAGCGAAACAAGTTGACATCTCTCGGTATATACCATCGAGCAAACATCACACGCGTGTGAACGTAGTTTCGTGAAAAATCAAATAACTCGCAGCTCGTTTTATTGTTCGTTGTGTGAAAACATCGGGGACGGTGTATACTCTGGGAATATCGTACGCATCCTACGAAACGTCTTGTATTTAATGCCACCAATGTGTGCGAGGCTCTTCTATATTTGAGTATGAGAACTTTGCATAATTATAAAACTGCGATACGAGGCGGCGGGATACGTCTCCCGCGATACTACGACGTCGATGGTACCTGCCTTGCGCGTAAAAATCCAGTGTCACCCTCGTGATAGGTATAGGTAAGAAAATACGAGCATCGTGTTTCCCTCGTATCAGAGAAAAGAGTGAAAAAAAGCCAACGGCAACAAAAATACCGAAGGAATGGCGTAATAGAATTTTTATTTTTCTCCCCGTTTCTCGTTTCTCGCATACCGATGGGTTGAATTTCATCGACATTTTCACGTTCGGCTCGATGCAAGAATGCGAGCACGTCGGTTGCATTGCGGAACAATGCGAGCTTTCTCCCCGTGGTGAGATCGTGAGGTCGCAAGTTATTGGATTGTAGATTTGGATATGTGCCCGTTGGTGTTGCCCCCTCTGTCGCCGTCATCTTTCTCGACCTCTCGATGGTTTTTCTTTATTTTTTTCCACCAGACTAGAGATTTACGAGATGTTTGAGAAATAGTTGCGATTTCGGCAGTAACGAGGGGGTTGTTGTTGCTATGCTATTATCGTAGGCGGCATCGTTGTTATTGGACGAAAGCCACGCTCCCGTTTCCCTTTCGTTACGATTCTTCTGAAATATACGTCGTAGGGTTTCTCCCCACCCGGACATCGTCGCCGCGCGATGTACGTACGTATTCGGAGGGAGTCCTAAATTAGTTCGGTACGATCAACGTCTGTTTGTTTGTTTGCCGCGTGTTATTAGAGAAAACCGGGGGTCGCCCCTGCACGTTCGACACTTGTCCAACTTTCTGCGTAATGACCGACCCAGCGGACCCAGCCAGTGACAAATTACACAACCAACTCTGACCCCTTGCTCCTTCGACGTCGCGACGCTTCTCGCAGGTTCAAGGTTATTCCGTTCATAGAGCGGGCGGCGGCTGCAGTATCGGGGACGCAGTTGTCCGCTCGTTCGCTCCTTTCGTGGACTTTTTACTGTTCGTTTGTTTGCTAGAGCGCGCGATCACGAGTATGTGTGTATATTCGTAGCGGTTACGCTCTTACCGCCACGTATTTCGCTGAGATGTAAAATATGTAAATATGCTTATGCCTATTTTTTCAGCGGTACGTTCGTGAGATCATCGTTTACCGTTTCTCTTCGCACCTCTTTGTTATTTGCTGTCTATATTTCCGCAAAACACGTGAACTTTGTGGGTCGTGAAATTCGTAGATAGCGCGGCGAATACCATCGCCGAGTGTAACCCGCGAAAGAAAAATTGCCTTTCCTGCGCTGCGCCTGCCGTCTCGATACTACTATATTCGCTATATCGCTGCATGGCAACGATATCGGCCAGAGATTCCAAGAATAGCTGAGAAAGGATTGGATGAAAAAAGTACGCTTTACGAGGTGCCGACGCAACAGCTCGACGTAATGCATTTTTGCGAAGTCTGAAAAACTTCCACGAAACTAAGACTCTGGCAGTCTACCCGGGCCGCTGCAGGTGTAGCGACACTGTTGCCAAATCTTCACCTCGCGGTGTCTACGGTTACCGTTGCCGAAGCTCTGTAACGCACCTTGCATACGGCCACGGTTTCACGACAGTAAGAATTGCCCTCTGAGAATGAGACGCGATGATCCAGGCAATCAATCCTATCATATTTATTTTCCGAAAAATGCAACGCGCGCCAAGTCGCTCGCTATGTATATCCAGTCGCGTCGAGCACCGTATGCATATTTTTGCTACGTTCTTCGCCACGTACCTCGGGCTTTCGTCGATCGAGTGTCGTTGCCGTTAGGATGCATTGGAAACACGAATATTTTTTTCTGTCCTTTTTCAACACATTTTTTCGCCGACCCACGTCTATTTGCCGCGAACGTGGCGTTCGTCCTGCAAAAGAGTGATACCGCGTACGGAAAGATCAGCGCGACAGCGGCGGCGGAGGTAACAGCTAGCCAGAGAACGAACGCGAGACGACGATGGAGGTAACAATGTGGCAGCTTCAGCGCGCAGCGGCGGGGGATCAGCGAGTTGACAGTTGAGAGTGGGGGAATGGCTGGTGTGTTGCTGGACAGGCGGAACGATATTTGGCGCACAGGGAACGAAGAGACGGGGATGCGAAAGGGGAAGATGGCGGGAGAAGGGCGAAGCGTAGTCGAGCTGAGTCATAACAGCGTTGCCACGTTGGAGAGCGGCGCTGTTCCGTAACCTGGCTTTAAACGCTGCGAGATTTCCGAGGGGCTCATATCTTTATCGGGCGCTCGAAAAGCAACTTTGATCCCGCCGGTCCGATAGCGCGTTGTTTTTAGCCGTCGGACGAATAAGATAGGGAGCCTAAGGGGAGCGGAGCGGAGAGGAGAGGAGAGAAAAGTGGATCGTAGCGCGCGTTACACCCATGTTCAGTCGATATCGGGACTACCGTTCATTTTCACGAATTGACACCGACGTGGCTTGGGAAAATGGTGTGTGGCCACGTATCGCGGCAACGAAACCAATTGCGCGTACGTGTGCGCCGTTGCGGATGCGTTTAACGGTAGGTCGACCGATGATATGTATATACATATACATAGATAGTTATATATATAAATATGTTGCGAACAGCGGCTTGTCCAAAAACACACGAGGATCGGCAGTGACGAGCGTCGCGACGTTGCCAAATTAAAGCCGACTACGACGCCACGGAAAAGCTTACTTTATTGATGCGCCTCGCACCGAGTCGTGACACGTCGTCGACACGACGACGAGTTTCCGGGGTTCTCCACGCCGACTCTTAACTATCGGCTGCGACCCGCGACGTATTGATTTCCTCTTTACCCTCCTTCGCTCCGAACGTCAAAACTAACTCTCGCCGTTGTCGTTCGAGAAATACGATTGCAACGCGCGTTCTATTCTATCCGAACATGCCTCCGGTGATATTTCAAACGCGTTGGAACGTTTAAGTATCATTGCCCGGCAACGGAATTGCTCGACAACGATTCATACGCGTCTACGCGCTGTCCGCGATGCTTTTACGTAACCCGTGCAAACACCGTCGCGTACGAGCAGATTTATACGTAGAACGCAGTATCGCTCGGGGTTGGTTGACGGGTCACGAGAAGAGTGTAATATCGTTTCTTGTACGAATACGCGTTGTTCTAACGTTGCGACACTGCGCTTGACCTTTTTCCAGTCGCGCTTCGAATTATCTTGCAATATTTCACTCACACGACCACTGTCGCCGTTAACCAACGATATACGTGCGATTAGCTCGCGATAGTTATTGTTCTGCATATTTATCTATGTAGCTTTGCGCGTCTCCTTCTGGTAGATATTGAAAATGCACACGCACGCTTGCAATACGTATACACCGTAGTTTTCATTTTGAGATCTACGTGGACACGGTGCAGCTCCTCTCTATCGAAACGGAGGTTGACCTAGACTCCCCGATTTGCGGGGAACACACTTACTAATATGCATTCTCGCGAGTACCCGCGCGCCATTGCGGGCCAGCGAGCGAGTCTTCCCGAGTAAAATTCCTCGCACGGCCGCAGCGGGGCACAGGGGGGAGCCCCCGTCGCGGGCGTCGCTCGAGGCGAGGCAGAGTTCTAGAGGACGTCGTCGGGCGGTGGGGTGCGGTGCGGCGTGGAGTGGGTCGGCGTGGCACCGTAGGCTCGCTCGCCAGCCAGCCAGCCAGCCTGCCATCGTTGCTATAGCGCTGTCGCCCTTCCCTGAATCTTGACGGTTTGTAGTCCGCGTAGTTTGGTCGGCGGATCGTATCCCTGAGCCGTGCGCGCTCGCTGCTGAGAGAGAAGCAGGGAGACCTCGTATGCGCGCGCGCGCGCGCGCGTTGCGTGCGTGGTAAAAAAGGGGCTCCGGCAGCCGTCGTGGCCGATTTCGTGTCAGAGGCGAGGCCCCGTAACGACGCATGTATCGTTCGAACCATGATGCATGGACGGTATCACCAACCCGCGTCACATAGCCAGTTCACTGTTCTCAAACTTGCCGGAGAGCAGACCCCGCGGGGATATCGCAACGTATCGCTGCTCGTCAACTTGCGAGTGGTATTGTTGCGCAGAAAACTAAGTTCGATCGTTAGCTCACACTCCACACCACGTATTCAGAGAATAAACGTGTAATTCGTTGCTCAAAAGCAACGGAGGAACGAACGAACGAACGAACGAGCGGACGAACCAACGAACGAACAAACAAAGATCACTAGGGGATATCTCCGTGCAAATCCCAGTCATCTCGCCGGCCGCCATTTCGTGTAATCCAAAGTAATGATTATATAACATAGCACACTAAAGCGTCCGAATCGTTGCGTCCTCGTTATCTTCCAATGATGAAAACATTACATCGCTTTGCGGTATATCAGATAATCCAAATGCCTAAGCGAGAACGCAGTGATGGTTTTTCGAACAGATTCCTATTTCTGTGCGGATTACTGTGCTAATAAGCTTCGGGCTATGCGGCCTCCAAAACTACGACTCCAAAGTCGCCAATTACGAGTTGCGACTCTGCTATTGTTTTCTGTAATAACAAAATAAAAAATGTCTCCTCTCTGCCGTTATTAAACGTGTTGCTAAGTGCAAGAACGGAAACACTCGATGCTACTTGTTTTACAGGATGGAAGAAAGAGTGCTCAGCGAAACGAGAAAACGTACGACTCGCGCGACTAAGGACGAGCTACTCGGACGAGGCGAGCGCTGCCCGGGACGTTGCGCTTGCGCGTTCGTCGTCGTACCACCACCACACCACCGCCTCGGCTTCCTCCACGTCCTTCCTTTTTCTCCCTCCCCTCCCCGTCGTCGTCGCTGAAAACAGTTCGTAATCCAGCTGCCCCCACCATCGTGGCACCTCTTCTGTTTATCCGTATTTCATCGTCGTCCCCACCCGGTCGCAACGAAGCCGTCATGGCCTCTCTCGGCAAAAACATCCGAGGATTTTTATTTTTATGGATCCAAACGGAGACGAATAAGTTTTGACCCCGAATGGCTCTCGGCGGTGTTTCGCTTTTAATTGTAGTCGATTAGTACACCCGTGCGTTTCCATTCGAATTATTTCCAAGTCTTCGCTAACGTTAGGCCACCTTGACAATATTTACGCTCGCAAACCAGGGAAATTTCACTCCGATTCTCTCTCTCTCACAAGCGTCTACCGTAGAGACAATTTGTTCGTTACAGTGAAGTTTGCTCCGTCGCTCCCTTGTCGTCTTGTAGTCCTATTGGCCCGTGGTCCTATATTGTCTGACCGAGGTTGCACTCTTGTAAGTTCCCTCGCGTTTGCTATACCCGTCGAATCGAGCTGGCAACGTTGCCAACTTTCGTTCCTTGCTACGAGACAGATTCCTTGTATCTGCTGGCTAAATGATAAATGATGCCAAATATAATTCTGCGTATTTCGATAATCACGTTCGGGCGTGTTGCGTCATCCGAAAATGAATTTTAATCCAGCTTGATCTTGACCATTTCGTGCGAATTATTCGCATTTGCCCGTATATTATCGCGACGCCCGTCCCGTCTCCCTAGTCTCCGAGTCGTTCTTGCACAAGTTGTGCCGCGTTCGAATAATTATATAATATGGGGGCGCAACGCGTGCTAATGTGCCCATTAGATTTACGACCACCATACTCTTCTCTCCTCGGTATGCGAAGAAATATATCGTCGATCCAAAGCCCAATAAAATACCACGTATCAATCGATAGTCAAGCCATACCAATACCTTCGTCTAGGCAACTCGTTACTCCTTTGCAAACTATTGTACGCTCGTAACGAAGGTCAATGCGATTTTTATTCGAAGATTAATCGCAGTGGAAAATTGAACGTTGTCTAATCTACCGTCGCGTCCGAATCACCAACCGCACGTCCCAGTCTTTAATCTTTTCTCGCTTTTACAATAATTTTGCGATGGAAGTGGAAAGGGGCGGAAGAGGGGAGGGGGGCGATGAAAGTTATTTACGTAGTTTCGCAACGATTCTTGACTAACTACGGGGCGCCACGTTGCATCTGCCAGCTAACTCGTCACGCTGAAACTTGTATCCGTGTCGCGCTAGTGTCAGCGAACAACGAGCGGGGTCATCTAAACTAGAATAGGTAATTTAGGTATGGTTGGAAGCGCAAGCTTAACACCATCTCGTGACCACAAATTCGTGCGCCGCATCTGGTCGATCCCTCGATCTTTCGAAAAATCCATTTTTTTTATCTTGGAAATTTTATTCTTCGCTTTGGCCTTGCCACGTGGTTATTTTTTTTCACATTGGTTTCGAGGTAAATACACAGCTGAACCAACTCCTCGCTTTATAAACACGAAAGGAACATATAAGTCGGCTGCTCGGTGATACCAACGCCAGACTTACAGCTGAGTCGACCCACTGACTAATTAATTATACATTCGTATAATAAATACCCGCGATTTCTGAGTCAGCACAGTACAATATCGTTCCTACCACTCGCGAGTCGCGGGATTTCAGGTCGAACCGAAAGAAATTGCCCGAACTCTTCGTCTTTCTAATTCCTTTGCCGATTAGTCAAATTCCTTACAAATCCCTGCACGTATCGCATCCGACGATCTCTTTCGAGATATAACCGTAACGAAGCAACCGTTACACGTTGCCCCGCGGTCATTATTACGATACTCTGTGTTAGTGTCGTCATAGTCGTCGTCGTCGTCGTCGACGATGTTACTGTCGTTGCTGTCGTTGTTGCTGTTGTTCTGGACGAAGCTGTTCCCGTGCTGTTCTTTGCGTTGTGCCATATGGAGACCGCGATTGTTCGGAAGAACGCTTCAATCGCTCTTTTGCCAATCTAACTCGGGCAACATCGCAGCAACCGATGGATGTAAAGGTGTTGCTTCAGACTTTTCCTCAGCTGATAATCGTCAGCGCGCAATCATTATCGGCCGCTTTGCGATGATAACTGCCGTCCAATCAGGACGCTGCCTATCTCTATCGCACGATAATTTTAATGCGGTCGAAATTGATCGAGCGATTTGTTAAGATGTGGCATGAAAAAACAGCAGCGACAAATACTAATCGCGCGGCATACGTGGGCGCGCAATAATACCAGAGTTTGTGC
This sequence comes from Arge pagana, assembly GCA_963969455.1. Lineage (NCBI taxonomy): Eukaryota > Metazoa > Arthropoda > Insecta > Hymenoptera > Argidae > Arge > Arge pagana. The sequence continues at coordinate 6,045,829 of OZ018311.1, read as the reverse complement.
TTATTCCCGTTTCTGTTTCCCCTCAAATCAATCCCCACTTTTCGTCGTTATTACCGGGTTGCTTGTCGTTTCGAATCCAAGTGGCAGGCACCGATTGTTACGCTCGTGACTGCTGAGCGAAAACAATGCGACGCACGCAATCACGTACATTAGTTAGAAGCATATTCCTTCGGCCACGAGCGCATGCCTGGGATCACAAATACATGGTTCGTTATCGTGCATCGATTCAACGTAGTCGGTACTTACCGTCGACGTCTATCAGGAGAAAAACAAACGTAAAGTACAGGAAAGACGTCACGAGCGGAATATAAAACATGAAAATGAAAATCAGCTCGTGAGCGATATTTGTGCGATCAATCGCAAGGGAAAACCCCGAGCACGGTGTGCTCAGCTTGGAAAATCGAAACGTTATCGAACCATGATAAGACTCCGATGATAGCAACGACCTTTGTTAGGTCGAATGTTATACGATTGTCAATCGTTTGAAATTGGGAGTGAAAATAAAAAAACGATAACGTTTGGCGTATATCTTCTGTTACAGGTATGGACGCGTACAAAGCGTCAAGTTGCTGCCTCGGGGAGAAGAATGCCCCGTCGACGGGAGCTCCGGTGGTGAGGGGAGCGAGGGTGGCGTCGGTGGCGTTGGCGGGAGCGTCGGGTCGGCGAGCACCGGGGGTGCTTCAGCGACGGTGGCGTTCATGGACATTAAATCAGCTGCGAAGGCTCACGCCACCGAACACACCCTGGACGAAAGAGCCCTCACAACACAGTACTACGAGCCACAGCATCTACAACATAGGTTTCCCACTCACGGGTACGTCGATCTCATACGCATTTTCCTACAACCCCGTTCTATTCGCCGCTACGAAGGCGTAGCTTCCACAAGTAATAAAGACGAAAGAACACTAATCCTTCTCCTTTTACGAGCCCGAAGTTCCATTGCGCAGAAATCTGCTGGCGTTAAGATGTACGTTGAATCTTGGCATGGCCTCCGTCTACGTGCTAGGCCTCAGATTCAATTTTACAGATCTGTCATACTTTGTCGTGAACCTTGGATGTACTGCCTATCTCATTGCACGCCACGGCGTGTACAGTTTTTTTTTATCGCCACAAAAGACATAACGTTCGCGGAGTGCATACTTCGTTTTACTCCGCGTAATAAACCAGAAGACTTTTGTTCTTCGACAGTAGCGACGATTTTTACGCTGCGTTTGTCCGGTAGGATCGTGGTCACGCTTCCCTGAGGCGAACGTCTCGCAATGCTATACAAAGATCCGCGAAGTCGACAGAAATGTCAATATCTCGAGTAAAAATATGATTAATTTTATCGCCAATTGTTGCGAGGAAAGTCCACTTTTCGAACTTGATGTATAAATGACTCAGGTTTGCGAGTATCTTCGTACAGAGATTTCAGCGTGCGTTCCTCGGAGGCGCGCAAGAGCGTGCGTATATATCGGTGTGTGACTCGCAGGTCGTAGGTTGAGAATTGTTGTCGACAAGTTTGTCTCCTTGAAAAACACGCGGGGACTCGCCCACCCTGGGAAGCGTCGACGCTGACAAATTATGGTATTTGTCGAACGATATTTTTCTTACGATTCTTTATGGCCCATCGCGTAGATAGTAACAATATTTTTCACCCATTATATTTACCTTGCGAAGGCAATTGCCAAGTTTACCCTGTCGAGTATCGAGGCGTGTATTTTTGCGGAAGAACTTTGCGCGTAGCACTTGAAAAAGTCGAGTTTGTTTGCCGCAAAGGTGCGCTGTGGTCGTAGGTTTTCAATGACTACTCGCTTACTATTTCTCACTACCGTTATCTCGCGGCAGTTTCTGTTTTTTTTCGCTCACATTTACGTCCCGATCGATTGAAAAATATTCCGGCGACATTTGGGGGAAGCTAAATTTACGGTTAGTCCGGATAAAAATACATTTTATTCGCGTGGTTCACGCGCGTTATTGTAACCGGCGCGGAACAGTCGAGCGCATACATGAATAAATGGGCATGGCATCTCACGATTGAAATGTCGACGGTGATCTGATCGGGTCTGGGTCTTATAGACTGTGAAGATCCCGCGATACCCACGTCGTATACCCATTCGGAATGAAATTTATAATACGAGGTAGATATTCGATAACGAACGTTGGGCATAAAAAATGATCCCGTCGAGCTGTCGCTGCTCGTCCACCGCTCATCGAATCTTGCGATGTACTTTTCCACGAATACGAAGGGAGAATACGGTTCTGGGAAACGATCATACATCGCTGTCGTAGTAAAAAGCGTCGTACTTGACTATCCATTTTTTTCTCCCTCGTACGATCTGCATTTCATCGAACTGATTTCTAACGAGTTTAGGTATGATTCGGGGACCGATCCAGTGTTTAAAGCCATAAAATATTTTAACCAGTGGCCAAGTGTGAATTAATACTACCGTGATCGTGAAGCAGTTTAAATCGAAGTTATGTGCTCGGTGACAACTGTGCAGAGATTCCGCCAGCCAAAGAGGATTGTGCACCGGATACGCACCCACGAACGAAGTACCATTGGATGCAGTGTTGGAATACAGTGGATCGGATTATCGTGTTTATCAACAATTTCATCGAATGTTCCACGCTTTAACCAACCATTAATCGTGCGATGCTGTAAACGAATAGATAACTCGAGAATTATGGTAAGTATCGGAGGCGAGTGAGTCGCATTCGGGATGCAGATCGTACGAACGATGAAAGTCGAAATAATCTCAAGGTTCCGGATCAGCCAGATCCTGTAAACAAAGTATGACAGATCATCGAAACAACGCGGATATTTTTAACCTCCTACATTTCCGTTTATGTGTTTTCGTGGCGTACGTACGTATAAGTTCGGGTTTTCGAATTTCACGAAGGTTCGATCATCCGAGTCGGCATACACGCATAGCTCGTCGAGTACGACTCCGAAATCGCGTATATTTTACAATTGGCTTCGTACACCGATTTACTTCGTTTACATATATACCCTGCGCGAATACGCGGCTTAGACGTTCGCTCTGGAGAAAGAATGTACACGCGAATATGAAAATATGCGCATCAAAAGGCCGGAAATTACGGTTTCAGTTCCGCTTGCGGTGAGGAAACGCTCGGTTAGGTTGATAAGAAATCAAACGTTTCTCCGGTACGTTGGTGTATTCAGCCGTGAATGTTGTCTCGTTACGTTAGCTCGAATCGTTGGGATAGATACACTCGAGTACTGTGTATTAAAAAAAATACCGAACGATCGGTTACTATGACTATTTTCTCAAGGAATATCACTTTTCTTCTGTACAAACATATTTTTAAATTCCATATCTGTACATTTTAGATCAAGGAAACAGCAGCAACGGCAACAGGCCTACGAGTCTCGTATCAAATTATCACTCGCCCGCGCTTGATCTCCAAAGGTTATCCCCGAATTAACCATACCACGTATAGATTTGACTTATACTATCAAATTAATCGGCGTGACCCGCGAAAGCGAACGTCGCGGCGGGTGGAACCACGTAGATGTTTTTCCACCAACGAGGCCTGTCCGTATAAATGACGTTTTTGTTTTGTTATCTCCTTTCAACTTCGTCGTCGGCCATCGTTCCGTCCTTCGCGTATTAGCTACGACGTTGCCCAATTTTAATTGATAGAAATTAATCGCACAACAGGTTCTCGCGCAACAACAAGCGACTGGTTATTTTAATTGCATTAACGCAGCCGTTATTGATTCAACCCTATCCGCTTGCCTGACATAGTAATTAATTCGTTTGTTATTTTTGTCGTATCAATTGTTACGATGCTGTTTTTCGAATTTTTTTTTTATTCCTACTGAAATTTTGAAGCGATGCTTCCCAAAACTAAACCACGAACCTGCAATTTCCCGATGTCGTTCTCCTTTCGCGGAATACCATTTAGACTTATTCCTCGTCATTCGATTCCGTTTATTAGACGCAGCCTGGCGTATCGTGCCGGCATAGCAAACATCACGAATCGCGAAAATATGGCATTCCTGTGCTCGATTGTTCGCGATGATTCGCGTCCGCTCTACCGTCTTCGGGAAAATCGTCGACGTACAAGAAACATAGCAGGCGAAGCGAGTGACAATGCAATTTCGCTGCGACAATAGGATTGACGTAACGCGATTGGAAAGAGGTGGCCACCTGCATCGATACGCGACCCATACGATCAGGCGACCGTTCTTGTCGCATAATTACTGCGCGGGCTCGAACCGCCGTCACCTTGGGGCTAATACACTTGCCTTGGCATCGCGTATTCCGCCATAACTACTTACTTGGTCGTTCCATTTGCATTAATTTATAGCCAGGTAAACGTAATATGCTTATTAGGCATGTAGGTTGGAGCGCCAAGCAAATTTTGTCCGGCTACGCGTAAGTTTCGTCGAATTACACTGACCGCTGTGCTCCGTACGTTGGCCATGTATAAAAAATTCGTGCGTTCTTTTTGCCTGTTCCACAACTTGTAACCATCGATGCATCTTCTCGCGCCGGAGACGATTGAGAAAATACGACGAGGATCTATTTATTATCTCAGGTATATATTCGCGCCGTTATTTTCACACCTGGTCGACGGATGTGCGGCAATAACTCGCCTCGTCTTCGTGGCTGGACGGCGAATTAATTGAAATCGTTATTTCCTTCCTACGTTAGGCTCTCGAGTGAAACCCTTTCGCCTCGCGTACATTCGCCATCCAAGGTGCAACTTATAAACCCTTTCAGTCGGTACAAATTCACGGTTCGTCGATAAGTATACGTGTCGCCTCGCTGTAGGCAAGCCCTTTCCCTTGCGCGTCCTCGAGACGGTTCAGTTAGGTACGTGGCGCGAAAAATGACCTCGGCAGGACGCAAATTACCCCACGCGTAACTCTCAAAGTACCTCGAGCCGAGCGGAATGAATTGTGTTTCCCTGCGAATAACGCGAAACCACGCTCGTGAGACTTTCGGTATACGCGTACTGGTTATTCGTCGATGCGATAACAATGCACAAAACATGCTCGAGGATTTGGCGCTGATACTTTTTAAGATAATGAGTACGATTCAAAGTGGTATCACGTTATCGTCTGCAACGCAGATATTTTAATCGCGCCGTAAACTGCGCTTTTAGACGAACAGATGACTAACGTATTGCTGTCTGCATCTTTGCGCTCGCATTTTTAATCAAATGCGAAACGCTCCAGAATTATCTGCGCGTTTGACATTGATCTCTGACACGGAGGTAGAGACTTATTAATCTCTATAAATAGAACGCAAAATTTAAAATTCTATACCGCACGATTTTGATAGAGAGACAATAAGCTGCGACTTTGAAACGAAGCATAAACCGCCTCAGTTCGACGGAGATAACGGCGACTTATCAGCTAATTCAGCCGTGGCCATTTCGCTGGAATAATTGACTTTTCATTTTTCATTGCTCGACGCGTACTTGCGCGGTATATTCCTTCGTCATGGCGGAGAAGAAGCTTTGCAAAATTTAATTACACGTATTCCTTTCCTGCTCGTCTTTGTTTACGCTGTTATTTTTTTCATAGATTCTCTCCCATCATCGTATCATCGTCAGGCTGTATCTGCCGCTCATGTCTGCTCAACAGAATTTTACTGCGCTTTCGTTTTGGCAAAAAATCATCGTCACTCGTCATCGACCATCCATATTGCGAGTGGAAGATTCGTTGTTGTCGAACTTCAAGCTCACACTTTGGCAAGAGCCGAGGACAGACGAGCGATGAGGATGGTCGAATTTATTTAATGACACACGCACGCACACCAATCCCATCCGATCTATTATACGACTCGAATTATTCAATTGCCACTACACTCCTGTCAAAAGGTCACCGAGTGCATATTTATATTTTACGACCAGATTTTCTCACACGATTGTTGTTGATATTCGTTCGAAACTGGTCGCACGCGAAAATAAATGACTTGCAAGTTTGTTGGATCCAGATTTTTTTCAAACGACTTACACCAACGTTACGTCATTCGCTTCAATTCATTTTCTCAGCAGATACAACGATCAGCTGATTTTAGGTAAATCTGTATCGCGATTATTGCGAATTTTGTCAACTCCGATATTTCATTTGCGAATCTTTTCTGTTTAGACTAGGATACTCCGAATTCTTGAAAGAATTATTCAATGGATTTCCCCATAAACACGAGTGAATATTTTCCTACCGATTGTTCGGAATTCTATCACATAATTACCGAACTTCTCGACGTTTGATCAATAAGTTAACGAAAATAAGACAAATAAGGAGTGGTTCAGCGCTAAAGGTAGTTTCCATCCGAACGAATGTTGATTTTTAACGCGAACATTATTTCATCAATTTTCCCATCTGAATGGATTTAGAACAAAAATGTCTAATATTTTCAAAAAACGTTCACTAGAAGGATCGCATTTGGATGTTCTGTTTCGATACTGCCACCGTGTGGTCTGGACGAGTAACGCGAGTTTCATGATGGTTTTGAAATTGACTCGGGGTGTCCTCCACATCACAAGTGTGACTTAAGAAATATACACTGTTAAGATTTCGTATGACGTTTAGCAATAATTAAAAACTGGTAACAGCTGCATTATTTTTTATGCGACGAGGACGAATCCTTTCGGCTTACCTTTAATTTAAATCTCTTCTAAATCTCTGAAAATAGTTACGATTTGATTTTCGCTCGCTGTTGGGCAAGATCAAATAATAATAATTGACTTTTCAAATCAAGTAATAATCGGTTCACTTTACAAGGAAATGATAGTACCGATGATTCGTAATTATATATTTATATTTCGCGTATGTTACGGATAATACGCGAAAAAAGTGGTACCTATCTAGATTCGAAATTTATCTTGCAGCCTGCGATTTATTTTGTTAACTCTATCGATTTTTATCCGATCGATCGAACGACGTAATTTTATAAAGTCACTACAATTCCGCGTGCTATCTAGTTTTTGTAACAAAATTTTACCGATCCGTTTTCGAATGAGTTTTCGATTTCTCGAATATTTTAGAAAAAATGCCAGCCTACATAGTCGACTAGATCTACTATTTTGTCGCCCATATGCATCCGGCTTTCTTCTTTGTTACGCCTTACCATTATTTTTCTCGAGCGTTTAGTTGTCCCTTGTCATTAGGAAAATTATACCGTTGTCGAAAAGTAACGTCGGACTGATCGATTCATGTTTGCTTTTTCGTTTATCTTCTACCAACGCGACTTTGGCGCGTGAAGGAAACGTCTGGATTCAACTTCGAAACGCTCGAGGGACCGCGCGATTTTACGCCAACGTAACACTTTAGTCCAAAGCTTGATATCATTTTTTTCGTATCATTCTTCCATCATATTTATCGCAAGTAAATTCTTCAAAAATTATCCGCAATGAAACGAATTCCCATCGAACCGATTACGACCCACACCGAATTCATGTACGCACATATGCGTTATTTCTTCAGCGTTTACAGTGTATACATCGCGAACGATTTGCATCATTCGCCTTCGACCCACCTACTCCTCCAGTTTTTACAGAATTGATACTGTTTTTAACAAACATCACCGGAATTTCCGAAACGTTTCAAGCCGATAGCCACGCGAGCCACGATCTTCGCGCGGCTGCCTACAGCTTTCCGGATACCGTTGTCGTGTACGTGGCCTCCAACGTGGACGCTTACGATAAGACCGATACGTGCGAAGATACGGAGAACGAAACAGAACGAACACCGCATATTTCGAAGCGGGAAAACGCCGCCTGTGGGAACGGGTGTGATGGTATTGCGTTGCCGCACGTTCGTGTGGTAGTTGCGATCGTCGCGAAGTTGCGCTACACCGCTTGACACGACTCTTCACCGTTCAGTATTCTCGGTGCAAGCGTTGTGGCCACTGGTATTTGTGATCTCCGTGACGTATTTCGTCAACTTGTCGTTCGCCTTATTTTCTACCGCCGTTTCTCTTTGTTTTTAGTTTCGTATCGCGATCACCGTTGTTTCCGATTATTTTGCGACTCCTCGGTGATTCGCGGCGAAAACACGATGCGTTGTCTCCCGAGCGGGACGGATGTTTGCCGTAATAATAATAACAATAACGGCAACAATAAGAAGAATTTCGCAAAATAATCCAACGAAACGGGACGCGCGGATGATGAAAGTAAATGCGATCCGCCCGCGCGTATTAACACAAGGCAGTCGTTGTCACGCGCGAAGTTTTCTTTTCCTTCGAACAATACGTGGTGTGGCTTTTGGAAAAAATGTCCATAATTAGCAACGATAATGTTTGTTCTTTGAACATCTGAGTGTCCATCGCGTGGAAGACGTTACACGTGGATCGCATGATCGTACGTTGGGTCGGTGGTCCCATCGTGCGAAGTGTGAACCGCTCAGAAATCCTACCGATTCGTTCGTTCGTCATCCCGTAGCTTCGCCCCAGACCGATGCTCGGACCGCCGGAATCTCTGGAATGCATACTTGGAAACTCTGCCAAATTATAATCGATATACGACCTTCGGATAAATCAGATTTACGCCTGCAACAGACCTCGCTCCACCGCAGGTGATTCCCTATATCCCCGACGATCGTTGTTGGGCTAGCCGGAAGTGACGCTGGCACGAGTTTTAACAGAGACGCGATCGCGACGAATGCTTTTTACGTGGCTTACGTAAGCAGGCCAAAATTGTTCGTCTACACGCATCGATAGATAACGACCGTTAATTATTACCGTTTTATAACCAGTTGAATTATCATCGTCGCGCGACGCAAATGCCTAGCCATTTACGGCAGGCTTCTTTAGCCTTGACTGCGATAGTCACGCTGCTGCGTTTCTCGGGGAACACTGTCGACGACGACGCGATGCAATTATCACGCCAATTGCGCCGAGATACCGAAACTTGTTTGTTGATCGTTCCTAGGTATTTTCTTCGATCTCGGCACTCGCGCCAGAAGGTATAACGTGCCCGTCTGCTCGGTTCCCCCACATCGCTTCCACGAGTTTTTTCTTTCCTCGACTCCGTCGTGTCGGTTTCCGTTTCGTCGTCATCGTCAGTATCCTCTACCGAACCTCGTTTTGTAACCTCTTGTTTCCACTCGACGACGATTTCGAGTCCGGTCTGATAGGGCAATAGGGCTCATCGTAACGCTCACCTGCCGCGGTACGACGTTGGTTCCCGTTGAATCTCCCAACTGAGATGGTACGTGTATGATGTTTCAGAAATTCGGAGGATCATGGAACCAGCGGTGGCAGTGGATCAAGTGGAACTGCAGAAGTGTTCGAGCCGCGTGGGTCCCATGGCGGTTTCTACGCGGGGGAAAGGGTCAACCGTGTCGTTGGAGGCGGTGGAATGCCGGAGTCCGGCGGCGATCCTGTCGGCTACATTCCACGTGGTCGACCTCCACCGGGTATCGGGTACCACGTGACGTCAGCTAGGGCGAGGGATCGGCTTTATCCGCGAACGGGTCCGTACGTCGCGGGACCACCACCTCCACACATAGACCGTCATCGCGGTAGCCTCGCACCCTCGTCCTGGTCATCCTACGAATCCGCAACGTCTCGTTACTCCTCGGCTCCGCCACCACCGTCCCCGGCGACGACGGACGCGTACGAGGAGCCGAGCGGCGGCCGGACGCAGCACAAGAAACAGCGTCGAAAATCGCGGAGCGGTAGCAGCTCGCCGAGCGGCTCCAGCCGTTCCGGTAGCACCAGCAGCAGCCGAAGCGGAAGTTCCGGGGCGAGTAGTTCCGGGGGAAGCAGTTCACCCAGCAGCTCGCCGCACCGCGGTAGCAATGCCGTCACGGAAGATCGACGCCCGCTCGCGATATGCGTGCGGAATTTGCCCGCGCGCAGCAGCGATACCTCTCTCAAGGACGGGCTTTTTCACGAGTACAAGAAGCACGGCAAAGTGACGTGGGTGAAAGTTGTGGGAGCTGCCGGTGATCGGTATGCTCTGGTGTGCTTCAAAAAACCGGAGGACGTTGAAAAAGCGCTGGAGGTGTCGCACGACAAGCTCTTCTTCGGTTGTAAAATCGAGGTGGGCCCTTATCAGGGCTACGACGTCGAGGACAATGAATTCAGGCCGTACGAGGCGGAATTGGACGAGTATCACCCGAAGGCTACGAGGACACTGTTCATAGGGAATTTGGAGAAGGACGTGACAGCGTCCGAGCTCAGGAAACACTTCGAACCGTTTGGCGAGATCATTGTGCGTATAAAATATATAACCTGATAACTTTTCCGACGATGTGGAACGTTTACTAACTGCGAAATCCTGTATTTTGCAGGAAATCGACATAAAGAAACAAGGTGCCGTATCGAGTTACGCGTTTTGTCAGTACTCCGACATCAGTAGCGTCGTCAAGGCGATGAGGACTATGGACGGCGAGCATCTAGGATCGAATCGAATAAAACTAGGCTTTGGAAAGTCGATGCCGACGTCTTGCGTTTGGGTGGACGGAATCGGAGGTAAACTTAAATCTGCCCGCGTGACTCGTAAGAGATTTTTGGAATGTAGCTAAATGGCAGTTTCGCTGGTCCGATCGAGTTCATATTTCCATGGAGCAATGAAAAACGTTTCTCTTTATTTCTCTTGCAGAGTGTATGTCGGAGAAGTATATAAATATGCAGTTTCATCCGTTCGGGCCGATAACGCAAGTCGCCGTAGACAGGGAGCGTGGTCACGCTCTGGTCTTTTTCGAGCAGATCAACTGCGCTCAAACGGCCGTGAAAGAGATGCGAGGTGCGGCTCTTCGTGGACGTAGGTTACAAGTCGACTTCGCGTCGAGGGAGTGTCAGGAGGCGTTTTACGAACATCTCGAAAGGCAGGGGATTGCGGGCGAAAGACCATGGGATACGAGGCCTGCTGCTGCGGCAGCGTTCGAACCAACGTAAATATCTTCCCGAGTTCTCGCGTCCTCGCGTTTGTACGTAGAATTATCTTTCATATCATCCAAACTGTTTCCTGTCTTGTTGTTGCAGTAGAGAACGCAGCTTCGAGTCGGCTGTAACGGTGCCGAACGCGGGTAGCAGGTTTACCCGCTACGAAACGCCACCGAGAGCACGAACAGCGAGTTATACTCGTACTCCCGGTGGCAGCAGTACGCCGGGAGCCAGTCCAGCCCATCCGACTGCCGTTTCGCGTGGCACGAGACGCTACCAGACCGACCCGTACTACGAGGGCGACTACACGGAGCCAAACTCGAGAAGGTTTCGAAGCTACGACGAGTTTAGCCAAGGGAGCGGCGCCAGTCACGACGATTACGAGGCCAGCTCCATCGGGGACACGAAACTACCCGACGACGATTGTCCGCAACCCCGTAGGCATACCGTGCAAAGCGTCGTTACCAGCGTCGAGCCACCCGCGCCGCCACCGCCGCTTCTTCCGCCGCCGGACATTCGTCATCTCCAGAAGGAACGGGTTCACCTGTTGGAACAACTCGAGGAGTGTCCCAGCAGCGGAGACGAGAGCTTCACGCCTAAGAAACGCATGAAGATCGACAATGTGGTGACGTGCGAGGACGACGAGTCCGAGCTCGCCTCTCTGATGGTAACGTCGCACTCGGGCCGAAAAGGGGGTATGGACGTTCGGAGGGTCAGCGACAGCAAGGTTGTCGTGCATCACACAGCTCGACGCGGTAGCTGCGACGGTAGCGGCAGAGGTCCCGGGCCTTGCAAGCGACGCCGCGATACCGGCAGGCATCACGAGCATCACGATGGGTCGAGGCCGGGTACGCCGTTGGTCGACGAGAGGCCGGAAAATCTCGTCCCGAGCGAGCCCAGAAGGTTTCGGGAGAGAAGCCACGACGGACCGTTGTCGTTGCCCTTACCGAGGTTCGCTGCTCAGATGATGAACAACAACAATAACAGCAGTAGTCGAGCACCTACGGTTCCACCTGCGAAAGTCGCGAGTCCACCTGTTCTCCCTCCACCCCCGAGTCCGAGAGCGGCGCCTCAACCGCCTGCCTCCCCACCGCCGAGATATTTGAGCCTCAGTCCAACCAGCTCGGACAGCGAGACGGCGCCGCAGTCACCGAGCTTGGAAGAGAGAATCCGTTCCCTTGACGAAAAGTACGAGAAATGGTCGGGCTCGAGGGCGATAAGCGCTGCTGGTGGTGACGCTCTCGCGAAACTGGACACGACCTCGGAGAGATTCAGGTTTCGTCATAAGCTTCTAGACCTGGAATTCCACGAGGTGCAGCCGTCGGACATTGTCAAGTCCGTGCTGGCGAAGAGAAGCGTCTTCGACGAGGATTCGAAGAGGTTGGAAAACTTCAACGAAAAGTACGAACCGAAAGAGTTCACCGGCGTGATCGGAGTCGGGTCCATGACCGCTGCCGGTAACCTCGTCGCGAATGCCGGGAAAGTAGGTCTTCAGTATCCGTTTCCCAGTCATCCGCCGGTACAGCCGACTACGACGGTAACGACTCTGGTCAGCGCTACGTCGACCACCCTAACAGTGTCTCCATCCCAAAAGACTGATACAAGACCAGCCATTCATAACTGTGTGCACCTGACCCCAACAACCCCGATAACTCCTAGTGCAACGGTAAAAACTGTGAGTCCTGAACTACCACCGGTGACGGTGTCGGTGGGTATCGGTAGTAGTATAAGCGCGGTAAGCAGTAATAGCGGTATATCTGTGAGTAGTCATAGCAGCAACAGTAGCAGTAGTATAAGTAACGTAGTTGTCACATCCAGCGTCTCGGCGCCTCGTGCTAGGATCTCCAGTATATCCTCGAGTCCGGCTGTCGTCACGGTCGTGACGGCCACGACAACCTGCCAAACTTCGTCGACGATAAGCAATCAGGCTGAAACGCCGCGTGCCCGTCTGCGAAAGGATGGTAGTAATTGTCGGGATAGTCGTGACAGTAGAGATAGTCGTGATAGTCGAGATAGCAAGGACAGCAGAGACAGTAGAGACTCTAGGCATAGTAGGAGCAAAGATAATTCGAGGCGACCGCGAAAGGACGAGGCGGAGACGGAAAGAAGGCGTGACAAGGAGGAGAAAGAGGACAGATTACATCCGTCGAGCAATAACCAAACGGAACAGCAGGAATATCACGGGAAAGATGCAAAAGAGACGAAGGAGCACAAACACGAGAAACGAGAACGCGAGGAGAAGGAGAAGAAGGAGAAAGAGGAACGGGAGCGGCAGGAGAAAAGGGATAGAGAGGAAAAGGAGAGGCAGGAGCGTAAAGAACGCGAGGAGCGTGAGAGGCGAGAAAGAGAGGCGGAACGTTGGGAGAAGGAGCGTTTGGAAAAAGAGCGACAGGAGAGACGGGAACGCGAGGAGAAGGAGAGGAGGGAACGCGAGATGAAGGAGCGAGAGGAGGGAGAACGGAAAGAACGGGAAGAGAAGGAAGGGCGGGAACGAGAGAAGAGGGAACGGGAAGAGCGGGAGCGCCGCGAGAGAGAGGAGCGTGAACGACAGGAGCGGAAGGAGAGAGAGGAGAAAGAGAGACGGGAAAAGGAACGTTTGGAGAGGGAGAGAAAGGAACGGGAGGAGAAGGAGAGACAGGAGCGCAGGGAACGCGAGGAAAGGGAGAAACGCGAGCGCGAGGAACGCGAACGAAAGGAAAACGAACGCTTGGAAAGGGAAAAGGCGGAAAAGGAACGACAGAGGAGGGAGAAGGAGGAGCAGGAGAGGAAGGAACGAGAGGAGAGGGAACGAATCGAGAAGGAACGGAAAAAGGAGCGCGAGGACAAGGAGAGGTTGGAGAGGGAAAGGAGGCGCGATCGAGAGGAGAAAGAGAGACGAGAGAGAGAAGAGAAGGAGAGGCTCGAACGAGAGCGTCGGAAAGAGAAGGAGGAACGCGAACGACTGGACAAGGAAAGGCGGGAGAAGGAGGAGAAGGACAAGCACGAACGAGAGAAGCGCAAGGAACGGGAGGAAAAGGAGAGACGAGAGAAGGAAGATCAGGAGAGGCGCGAGAAGGAAAAAGCGGAAAGAGAGAAGCGACGGGAACGGGAAGACAAAGAAAAGAGGGATCGCGAGGAACGACGTCAGGTTACCGACAATCATCACTCGTCTTCCCAATCGTCGCAACCGTCACCCTCGCCTGTCACGATCAAACGTAGAGGATCCTCGCAGGATTGTCCTGACGAGGAATCTAAGCGTTTGAGAATATCGGAGCATCGACGAGACAGCAAGGACAGGCCCCGCCAGAGTCGCAAGTCGGAAGACCGCAAACACCGAAGCGAACACAGAAGTAGCAGAGAGAGTAGGGAAGGTCGTGAAAACAGGGAACCGATTGTACAACAAGATAATAGAGACAGTCAATCGCGTGATACTAATTCCCATTGCGAACTTTCCAAGGAACAGCAAAGCCGCGATAACAGAGAAAGTCGAGAGGGAAAGGAAAAACAGCACAAGAAGAGTCGTAGCGAGCGATCGGAAAAAGATTCCAGAGAAAGAAGTCCTCGTGTGTCTCACGAACCTGACAGAGAGTTTCTCAATCGATTGGAACTGTCGCGAAGAAGCGAATCAACCGAACAACAACAACAACAGCAGCAGCAGCAGCAGCAGCAGCAGCAGCAGCAGCAGCAGCAGCAGCAGCAGCAGCAGCAGCAGCAGCAGCAGCAGCAGCAGCAGCAGCAACAGCAGCAGCAGCAACAGCAGCAGCAGCAGCAGCAGCAGCAACAACAGCAGCAGCAGCAGCAGCAGCAACAGCAACAAGCTGCCTCGGCTCACCATCATTCGAGGGACAGCCAATCGTTGTTGGGCATAAATAGCGACGTTGACAATGGTATCTTATCCACACCTGAAATTCAGAGAATTAGACATCCTTCGGCCACCGACACGGATAGCGACGAACCTAAGAAACATTCGATTTTTGATATCATTGACGACGAGCCGGCTTATATCAGTATGTATGACAAGGTTAAAGCGCGTTCCACCAAGAATATGCAAAAATTGGAAGAGGAAAAACGACAAGTGCGTCTGAAGGATAAATTTTCACAGTTGAAACAGAGTCGAGCAAGACGAGAGGAGAAGAAACAAAGTACATCGTGGGATGGTGACTCTGCGAGCAGTAAAGCGATGACGGAGGACGAAGTCACTTCGGAATCTGATTCGGCTCGGGCAAAGTCGCTTTCTCGTAAAGGTTCGCGTTCCCGCATTCACTCCGACACGAGCGAGGAAGATGAAGCTTTCAATGCTAAAATTCATAAAGTGAAAACGGAACGATTTTCTGAAAGCGACGTGGATCTCGGTTTTGCCGACACGGAAGAGAAACAAAATCCTTTGAAATCTCCTGATATTGGGGTAACCATAAAAGAGGAACCCAGAACCTCTGATGACGAAAGACTTACCGTACCATTCCATATGAATCATCCTGTCAATAATCACGAGAGGGAATCCCGCAAGAAATCTCATAAAAAGAAACAGAAGCGCCAGAAAAATTCCATCTCCAGCGAGGAAGGTTCGAAACTCGACTTGCCAGAAAACATAGACCACAAGAGCAAGCCGAATATTATAACCACCGATGCTGGTATACCGCCAGATCCTATTATCGCTTGTTCAGAGGATAGGATGCGTGCTGACAAAAAGCAACGTAATAAGAAGGAAAAGCGACGAGAACGTAATGGCGAAGAGAAAGCTAAAGCCAGAAGGAAACGGCTCAATAGACAGGAAGGTAGAGACACGCAGAGGATGGAAGACATATTCGGCCCCCTATCCGACGAGGACGATCTACCCAATCGATTTTTCAACAGGCTTAAAAATTTACCGGTACAAAATACGTACGGCTCCGATAGCGACGGAGCTCACAGTCCAGTCATGGAAGTTGAGCGAGAGAAGAGAAAGAAAGAGAAGAAACGCCGGCATCAACCGCAAGATGAGAACAGCGTGGACTTGGCTGAAGCTGGAAGGGAAATTGAAGCTAAATTACTTGGCTTGCCATCGTCGCCAAAGTTACCCGGCAGTGAACATTGTGATCACGATGTCTTCAGATTTACAGATGACAGCATCGAACCATCGACTCCGACTGCAGTTCTCGAAAAAGTCAAAGAAAAGAAGAAGAAGAGGAAGAAGTCCAAGGAGGAACGTAGTCGAAAGGATTACCACCATCACCATCACCACGATAAGACAACCGGGACGCTACCTCATCTCGGTGCAGATCCGAGTCCGCCTCGGGCCAGTAGTCCGTTGAGTTCAAAGATGACATCGACGACGATGCCAACATCGCGAGACGCGAACCTTCTGAGTCCTATACCAAAAGTCACACCTGCAATCGGTTCTACGACACCTTTGCCGAATCATGCGAACAAAAGTGAAAAGAAGAAGGACAAGTTAATTCCAGGATTTGGTACTGACATCGATGAAACTATTCACGAGAATGCAGTGAAAAGCATATCGGAACCTGAGGAAAGGGAAAACGGTCGGCAGTCACGCAGCAGAGATGATTCGGAAAGTGCTATAGCATCACCACCACCGCAACAAGCTGAGGATAAACCTCGCGTTATTATATCGCAGGAGGAGACCGAAGATGCTGTGGCAGCTTTGCTCGAAGAAACTTTTGGTGGATCCACCGAAGACTTCTCGTACGAGGGCGAGGAGGAAGCCGAAGGAGATACCACTAACGAACCGACGACAGACGCACCTCAAGATGACGTCGAAGAGATGCAGCAAGCCGTGGAGAGCTTGAATGCATCGACGGAAGCAGAAACAGACCTCAAACCTGATACACCTCAGAGTGAACATGACCTGCAGATCGATACAGACACAGAAGAAGATCCTAGCTACGAAAGCTTTGATCTGTCGCAACCACCAAAAACTCCGGATATACCCTCGTTCTACAAATCACCATCAAAAACCACGTCGGTTGACAAACTAGTCCAGAATCATGTGCCTCCAGCCAAACCTCCAACTCCACCAACATCGGTTATTGCTCATTCATGGAGTTCCAATGATCAGAAGCGAAAAGACGGCAAGGCGCCAGTCGAGGTTGAATCTGTTCAAGAAACTACAACCCGACCACCAACCCCTCCCTCTCAATATAAACCGTCGATTATTCCCTCCGCTGCTAGTATGCCAGGATTACCGTTGTTACCTGATACCATGCGATTGCCGATGCAGCACGACACTCCAAGATTACCAGCAGTTAGTCCTCGATCAGTTACCACGCAGCCATTGTATCAGAGATTACCGGTCTCGTCGCCTCAGCCACAGATGGTTTCTTCACGACAGTCGACTCCTAGGATACAGAATCCAACACTGGCACCAGGACTCACACCTCTGCCACCACTGATACCTTCACGAATCCCACCATTGGTTCCAGCTCAGCTATCGCCCAGGGTTCCACAACAGCTAGCGCTAAATGGTCAATGGTGCCGCTCTTCGATTCCGTACATACCGAGCAGTAAAACATCGCCACCGCCTCCAGCACGGCTGCCCGTCAGCGTACCAATTGCCGCTCACAGACCTGAAACACCTCAGCAGATATACTCGACGGCCACTAGTCAACAGCCAGTTATACAACATGCACCTAGTATGCGGGCCTTGGCTCCAAGCTATCCACGTGGCGGTTTGCCACCCTTGACTTTGAATATACCGCCACGACCATACATGCCGATTCCTCCCCTCGCATCTGGGTCTGTTAAAAATTCTAGGGATGGCGAATCGCTGAACAAATCTGTCATCGAAACATTGCTGCCAGGTAATCCAAATGGTCCGCAACGTTTGGAAGAGCCAAAAATATCACCAGCCGTCCTACCAGAACCACCGAGCAAAGCTTCCACGTCCCCTAAAGTTCCATCACCGAATCAGCCTCCGACGTATATTCCGGAAACTGCGAAAATCGAAATAAACGCTGGTACATCAAATCCGATCTCAGGAAAACCAGCTGCCTCGGAGAATTGTTTGCTTTCGCCTAAACCCCACAAACCTCCCGTAATGACCGATAGTAGTTTGCTGTCACCCAGACAGAAGCCGGAATTATCGAGTATGCAATTGCTAACGACGCATATACCACGGACGGCTATGCCAAGTCCTGTCATCGTCGCGCATAGCCAACAACACATTGTGACCAAATCCATGTCAATCGTGGGATCACCCACGGTGTCTTCTCATCAGCCGTCAGTAAAAACTGGAATGCCCGTCATCACCTCAACACCACAAGTATGCGAACTAACAGAAACATTGCCAAAATCAGGCATGGCGGCGAGTCAATTGGCTGTTCAAGCACCAGTTGTGAATAACGTTAGACAAGCATCGATTTCTCAAGGAATACTGCTCGCCAAAGCGAATATGCCGCTAATTTCGTCCGGCTCTCAAACAACGGTGACGCAAGTCACCACAACGATCGTTTCATCGAATTCTGTAACTGGACAGACACCGCAGAAGCAACAAATGGTCTACAACCAGGCTCAATCACCGGTGCCATCGGAATCGTATGGAAGAGAGATTTGTGAGATTACTCAGACCTCTCAGCCTATGCAACTCACACCACCTATTCAGCCGTCGCAGCCACTGCATTCTCCGCAACCATCCCAGTCACTGCAACCACAGCAACAAATGCATTCACCGCAGCAATCCAACCTATCTCCTCGAGTCCAACCGGTGCAACCACTGCAGCGCTCGAAATCGCCTCAACAATCGCAATTGTTGTTGCTGTCGAAACCATCGCAACAGTCACAACAGCCACAACAGTCACAACAGCCACCAGAGTCACAACAGCCACAAGAGTCACAACAGCCACAACAGCTGCCACCATCGAAACTGTTCCCGCAAACACAACCGTTGCCGCAGTCAATGACGTCTCAACAATCACAACCATCCAAACCGTTGAAATCATCACCATCACCCCCAGTTCCACAACCACCACAATTATCGCCGTTAGGACAACCATCTGAATTACCACAACCGTCTCCACCGGTCCAACCGATGCTTCCATCACAACCGGTGCCAGCGGTGGACGTAAAAGAAGAAGAAACTCCTTTAGAGCTCCTCAAATCCAACGTGCTCAAAACTGGTAAATTAATGGAACAGATGTCGAACGAGCTTGATATAAAACTGAAGCGAGAAAAGCAAGATCTCTGCAATCTAGCATCTCAAAAAGAAAATAACGGTTCGAATCTACCGGTGAAGGAGACGAAAGATGATCTCAATTTGAAATCGGAACCAAGCTTGGTCATAAAATCTGAGATAAAGCAAGAAATTGGCGAAGATGATGCGATCAAGGAAGAGAAAGAGGACATATTCAAAGGAGATGACACGGAATTGGAGGACGAGTCTATAGATCAACTGAGAGAACCGAGCAGCGATCCCTTGGCTTTGGATCTGATAAAAGAAGATCCGATGGACAGTAAGGAGGACAGTGACTATTGGTCTGCTAAAGAAGTGAACATCGAGAGCGTGATAAAGAAAGTTGATGCTTTATGCGACGGAGAAACCAATGAAATGGAAGAAGAAACTCAACTCAGTCAAGATTTGAATCGTGATTCGCATGAAATAAGTAGGAGCGATGGCGATTGGTTTGATTCCGAGCCAACGGAGTCCGATATGAAAAAAGATATCACCAACGACGAACAGGATGAGGGTGTGGAAACTTGCGAAACCGAATCAACGAAAGGTCGTCGAGGTAGATCCAAAGGTCGTCGTGGTGTTGCGCGGGGTGGTGTAACGACGAGACGCGGTGGTCGAATTTCTACGAACATCTCACACCGCAGGGGTGGAAGAATATCTAGGGGTGGCAAACACCATGCCGAGAAGAAGTTGCCTGCTGATGTCTACGAGTTTCACGATGATAGCGAGGAAGATAATGCTGGTCGGCCAAGATTGATTCTGACTATCAAATCACCTGGATCTAATGCCACTGGCACCATTGCGCAGCCACCAACACCAGTCGCAGCCGTGAAAGAAGTACCCTCCGAAGAATTTATTTCGCCCGCATCCAATACTCGGAAATCCCGAAGATTGGCAGAAAAAGATGGTAATCGTAATACAGTGGACGACGTGATAGAGGATGTTATTCGTGGGACAGCTCCCAACAGAGGTGGAATTGCAGGTGCCCATGCGACTCGACGTAGCACCAGACACAACAGTGCTCCACGGAATTCTTCGCAACCGCAACAACAAGTGCCAACACCAACGGAACCCCGAAAATCACCCAGGGCTACTCGCAAAACTACTCGCAGAACGTCGGAAACCAACGACGATAGTTGCGAGGAGAAAGGCAAAGATATATCCCCAGCATCACGGGAACCTCAAGTCAAGCAAGATTCCACCGGCGCAGAAGAGAGTCCAAAGGCGGTCGAAGTCACGAAAGGTACGCAGTTGCAGGTTCAAAAATCTGCCACGAAGGAGCCGACGACGCTAATAGACCCAGTTACAGGCATGCTTATCCCGATGCGAGAGTCTGAAGAGGGCCAATACATACCTGTCTCGGTTTCGGGTGGATCAACAGCGAATCCAAGACCATTGTCCGAGGCTCAGACTGCAATCTCTGTAAGCTCTCCGATTGTGTCTCAAGAGGCAATACCCAGGCTGCAAACCGTTCCAACGAATTCAACAGAACCGAAGCAAGAGATCAAATTATCCGCCGTTAGCACAGAACAACCGGCTAGTCAGCCTCCTACGCATGTTCAACCCCAACCTCAACAAACAGTAATAGCTTCATCGCAATCTCCAGTCCTACAATCGACACAACCGATAGTTCATGCAAAGACAGTATCGCCGAATATTCCATCAAGTCAACCAACACCTGTCACTGTTAGTCAATCGAAGCCACCGACGAGTCTAAAAGCTCATGTTCTAAATGCTAGCAAACATGTAAATCCAGTCTTGCAACCGGTTGTCACGAAACCAGCTACGCCAAATCTATCTAACCAACCTATAGTTCAAAATATTGTCAAGCAACCAGCGCAAGCTGTTCAAGGCCTTCATCTGCAAATACCTGGACCGAAGGTGGCTGCGTCCAGTCTGAGTCCACGAATGAAGCCGCTTCAAAGTAATGGAGCAAACGCCAAACAAGGCCAACCAATGTCACCTGTTCTGAACAGCGTTGCTCCGCCAAATCCCAAACAACATTTGCTACAGGCAGCCAAACAACAATCTCCAAATATAGTTAATCTCCCTCCAAAATTGCCTGTCAGCGTTCATCCTGGTAATGTTTTAACTGCTACGACGCAACGACCACATCAACCTCCGGCTCAGCCAGCTACCTTGAAGACTGTGGTAGGCCAACAACATCCATTGAATCCGAAAACACATCTTCTGCAAGCTGTTGCTCCTCCAATTATGACCGGATCGGTGGCCAGTCCTCCGACGCAACCGCATCTCATTGGTTTGCAGCCAGTTGTGACCGGTGCAAGCTGTTCTAGATCATCAGTACAAAAGTCTCAGGTAATTACCACAAGCTACATTACAATTCGTAATGAATTCATTGTTACCGGTGCACTTTAATTTCGATTTAATTTTTTCATTGCACTTCCCAGATCTCTGCTGCTATGGAACCACCGAAAGTAGAGGTATCTATGTCTGGTTGTATTATGGTGCCAACAGCAAGCCCGCAAGGTCGGCCAGTACCATTACCAAATTACGAAGCCTCTTTGGTAAATATTATTTTATTCGTTAATATATTTCATAAGTCTCGTGCGCATTAGTAAGAGTTAATCGCTGATCGATGGTTCAACGAATTCCTTCACTCAATTTCAGTTGATGATAATACGAACGTTCGAATATTCAAATTCAGTCTTTCAATATTATCATAAATCAATGTGATCCAAAGTTTATTTTAGGCTACTCAATTTGACCAAATTCGTCCGTAATATTCGCATTCTCTATAGTTTTCGATTTTACTTATCTCTAGTATTGCAAATAATTATTTTTATTTAGTACTGTAATTTTGACTAATTTTGTACTAATATTGGCAAGAAACTCAAGTGACACTAACTATGCTTGGTTTTGGTAGCATGGAGCAGGTACCGCTCTGTCTCCAGGGGGTCAGTATGGACTAGGCCCCTCGCATTGCTCCCAGAGCCCTCCATTGCCCCCACCTGCCCATCATCATGCTAACACTCCTCAGGTACTTGACACCTTGCTTTTTTTACTGTAACAAAAGATGGCATGAATGTCTGACATTTATAACGATATTAGCCCAACCTTAGATTACAATTCGAAGCAAATAATATCACGTTTGTGAATCGAAATCATTTGCGAAATAATACATTTGTTGAATGTCTTCGAATTAGCTTCCGTTCGATTGATTCATATCGGAGTTTTCTGTTCTATTGGATTCCAAATTGTATATGCTATAAATCGAAAACTATATTTTCTGTTATTATAGGGAGAGGTTGTTGGACACTTTGGAGGATTAACGCGCGGCGACCTTCCAGCTCATTACATGCACCCACAAGTGCTCCAATATCAATATATGCGAGCTCAACAAGAAGTTCTTACTGCTCCACGTATCGCTTATCACGTATCAGAAACTAGATCACCGCACCTTCCGTTGGACCCGAAGCTTGAGGCAGGCGGTGAAGAAAGCCACAGTCCACCTCTGGAGTTGAGACGAGGAACTAGAACTCCACAAGACCGAGCTACTGATAGTCCACAAGTTGCTCAGGTTTACGTGTTGCACGGAGGTGTTCGGTTGCCTCCACAATATTCCAGCAGCACCACGGCCATCGCTTCAGCAAGCACAGGTGCAAGAGGGGGATACTACGAACCACCACCAGCTCATATTAGACCGCAATATTCATTGGCCGCGAGCGAAGCTCCAGTGGATAGGGCTATCACTCCCGAACGACTAAGAAGGCTGCAAGTCTCAACTCCGCCACATGCCTCTCAGGTTCCACCACAAGCAGACTCGTTGTTGATGTTACTCCAACGTTACCCTGTTATGTGGCAAGGCTTGCTCGCACTTAAAAACGATCAAGCTGCCGTACAAATGCATTTCGTTGTCGGAAACCCAAATGTTGCCAGAGACAGTTTACCCTGCAATAGCGACGGGTCCACACCGCCGCTCAGAATTGCCCAGAGGATGAGATTAGAGCAGACGCAGGTTGACGGAGTGGCTAGAAAAATGCAGGTACGTTTTCAACCAGTTCAGAATTTTAATTTAAGGATATCACTAAAGTGATTCCTGTCAGTTTCAATAGACTATGCGACAATAAGTGCAACTTATGTAAACCCATATTCAATTTTCACGTGGATAATTTTTGGGATGACTTGATTTTTTCAATTGATACTTTATATCTGTAATGACTAATCATCAAAATATTTTATTATATGTTACAGACGGACAACGAACACTGTATGTTGCTCGCACTTCCATGCGGACGAGATCATATGGATGTTCTGCAGCAAAGTAAAAACCTTCAGACCGGATTCATCACGTATCTCCAGCAAAAACAAGCTGCAGGAATCGTTAACATAGCCATACCAGGAACACAACAGGTTGGTTTTTATTTTTTATTCAAATCATTGTCATAGACCGTTTAATAATTTGTTTACTTGCAATGTAATTTAATTACATCAACAAAACATAGATAAAATAGTTTGTTCTGACTAGTCTGTATCAAGATGCTGTTTATATAGCCAACTGTTACGTGTAACATAAATAAACAAATTGCATTAATTTTCAGCCTGCCTATGTGGTGCACATATTTCCATCATGTGATTTCGCTAACGAAAGTCTGGCACGCATCGCACCAGATCTGCTACACCGGGTTGCAGAGATTGCCCATCTACTAATCGTGATTGCAACCGTGTGAGACTGGTTGATCGGCTGGCTTTTACTGCGTTTGTTCCCTCTCTTTGATGGCTGGATGTTTCGACAATGGTATGAAGCCTGGAACATCCTGTACCCAACGGATTAAACTAATATTGGATCAATATTGCATATTATCCAATTGCACCCTCGACAATCAAATGGAGAACTGGCTGGTCGCTGGATCTGCGTACGATTGTAGGCCCAGAGGGGGAGGGGGTTACGGGGGAGGCTAGCATGATCACGATCTATGCATGTCTCTCCTCTTGGCATTATAGACTAAGCTTTGATTGGCTCGGTTGCTAATTACTGACAATTTGTGGGGGCGACCGACATCACTCTTGGTCTCCCCAACAAGTGGGTTGGGCACTCCCTTTCCCTCCATAGAGCCTCCTAAACGCCCCGATGTCATCAATGCTATACTCACTCCTCCCGACAAAGGTTTATATACGTGTGTAGTACATGGATGTATATGCATACATATTTACATACATTTCCATGTATAAATATGTGTATATGTATTCGTATACAAATGTCTGTACACACGAATAGAAACACAGCTAACTAATGAAATAATGAACCTATACACGAGCTACTTTGTAAGCTTAGGCATAAATATTGTAAATTAAGTGAGCCGGCGAGGGCATAACTACTGTGATTTTAATTATTTAACGATATCTGCATAAAATATAAAGGCCCTTCTTGGTCCGCAATATGTGATGTGTTTTTGTATAATACTGCTCTATATAAATACCTATGTATTATATTAATATTATAACTGCTGCTGCTGCTGCTGTTGTCGTCGAAGTATAAAGGATTAAAAAAAAAAAAATTAAATTAGACTTCTAGAAAAAGTTAAGATCTAGCCACGTAGAAGTATATCCCCTAGTGTATTATACTACCCCAACAGGATGTAAAATATTATTATGCCTAGCGTTATGTACATTATAAAATTTGTAATATTAATTATTATTTTTATCATTATCCTTTATTATTATTATTATTATTATTATTATTGCTATTATTAATAATAATATAAAAATTAATATACGGGCTAGTTAGATTGTATCATCCCAGAATTCAAGGGGCTTAAAGAATATCATACCACTATCGAGTATGATCGATCTCATTCACCATTGACGCTGCCCCGTGTGCACTTTTCACCACTCCTACCACCCTGCAATGCTCAAGTGCGAACTCACGAAGTGTTGCATCACAGACTCTTTAGAATGTTGTGTCCAAGATGATAATGCGCTTACATGTATAGACCAGAAATTGAAGTATATTATATTTCGCGAGGCCCTAAAATTAAACCTACAATAAATAATTATCTATATACTATATTACGCTGCTGTGCATAGAGCGCATGCCTGTAGAGTTAAATAATGTAAAAGTTGCAGGGATGGACGGGATGTAAAGTTATAATTCAGTTCGCGAAATTTATGCCGAAAATGTGTAAATTTTATTGATTTTCTGCCAAATTCACGCTTGTATCACTCTCGCAATAGAACAAGTCTTAAATATCTAATACATATCTCGGTCATGTTATTTTCCATCATTCCGCGAATCTCCCAACAAGTGGTAGTATATTTCAAATATATCTCAAAATCTTGGACAATTGTAAGATCATGGTGAATTTGTAATATTCTTAGCGCGTTAAAAAATATACAGTGAAAAAGTATCGCGCCGTACGTTTATTGTCAATGAAATTAGTCGATTTTTTCCGGACTCTTCACAGTTTTGCTTTAGCAACGATTTATTGAAAACAGACTCTAATCGATGTGTTTTGGATAAAATGTGAAATTGCAACAAATGGTGCGCGTGGCGCGCAAGTGCTAGACCGTGTAACGATACATATACAATACAATTAGTAGCGTTAGGTATTTGATGAAAACTTGTCAATACATTAAGATGCATTGCATTCCGATTTAATCGTATAATTGCTTCCTATGCCCCAGTTGTAAGCCTTGCAAATTAAATCTTCAAAAAGTGTAAACATTTTTGAAGATTACAGGATTCCGTCCATCCCTTGGAAATAGCTAAATTAAGGCAGCGCAGATACTTGTGAAGCGTATGCATGTACAGTTTAAAAGTTGTGGTGTGCATATGTACAGTGTAGAAGTAGAAACGAGCGAAAGAAAGAACGAAAGAAACTTATATTGCGCATATGTGAATAAGAACATGAGCGTGATAATAGCGCATACATTGTGCGACATGTAGATTACTTTTATTCGCGAAGGGATGTTTATTTTTATTTTCTTTATTTCTTTTTTTTTTCAATACGTGATTCTTTAGGTACAAACAAAAGTGCAGTGTATGCGCTTGCACGTCTCTTCTATCTTGTACAATATCTGTGAATATTATGATTTAGTTTCTTCCTACTGTAAGCTATCATACTGGTATACAAGAGTTTATGTTATTCATGTAAGGAAAATGTACAGATATCACATTTTTTGTTTTGTGTTTTACTGTAGCTATTGATAATTATATGGATATTAACAATAATAATAACTATGATAAAAAATTACTTATGTCTTTTCTTGACTGCAGTTTTGCCCTCCATTCCAAATTCCTTTGTCAAATAAATGACATTGTTGATAGCCGAATATTAAACTGATCATTTGTTTCTACAACTACACGCGCTAAGTATTCTGGAGTGGGATTTATCATTAATTTACAACTTATATTCGTTTGTTTTTGAGCTAGAAAATCTGTTGCTACTTGACAAGCTTGAACGTTTTCCCGGACTCTGCCGAAACTATTCTACTTAATACTCGAATGGCTTCAGCTGTGCATAGTTGTGAATTTTGAATTCGATTTGACGAGTTTGTTCATGGAACTCTATCGTGTTCACGGGCCATCAGCAACAGGAGACTGTTCGTTTACTCTATTGTCAACAACTCACATAACCTGATCCACGTGCTTTTTATCCACGTCGAACGGTGCGTTTGTTCGACAAAATTGGTAACGTTTGCCAGTTTTTAATCACACCAGCCGCGAACAAAACAATGATTCGTATCTAAAATTCACTGCGCTCGAATTATTCTGGGGTAAATGCATCTGTGTAATGCATTTTGCCTATTACGGTTATTCGGGCGTTAGATGGAATTGACAAATAACACCGGCAAATTCCTATTAACCCATAATGCAAAAATACTTGAATAAATTTGTAATGTTTTCTGAATATCCGTCATAAATATGCATTATTGTGCGACATTAATCATTTTTACGATTAAACGTGTTCACGAGCTTTCAATTCGTACCGCAAGAATGCGTCGCATCGTCAGCGCCGTTGGCGAAAAACTGAACTAAACGTATCACAGAGTGAACAGTCATGAGTATATTTATCATTACTCGATGCGCACAGTCACAGGTTGATGTAAATCGAACTCGCGATCGAACTGTAGTGAATGAAAATGGCTAATTGTCAGATTTGTTGGTGTAACAGGTGAGGTGTTAATTGTCATCAGAAGAAGACTCTGATTGATTCTCGAATGTGGACGATATAAATTTCACGAACGTAGTTTTATGATGGTGAAATCTCTATGTTGTGATAGTACATGGGGAATATTATATTTGTCTTCATACAAAAGTGCGATCAGCGGAGCAAACATCGATGGCGAGTTTAGTTTTCATCGCTAGTTATAATCATTAGTCAATTATTCGTGATAGTTCAGATGTTCTTTGCAAAACCCACGTGCGTGTTGTGGAGCTTGAAAACGATGCTAACGTCTCACAGCAGCGTGAAATGACAAAGTAGAAGCTTGGACACATCATCAAAACGTAGACTAGTCCGTCTCATAACCATTCAAAAAACATACGGTTTTTCTTTTATTCATGTAGAGCTTGAATTTATAAAATATCTCTATCTGTATTTGTATCAAGACTTTCAGACCTTTTCCGTATATCAGTTTCAAATTGTAGCATTGTGCACTATTCGTTGTTCCTATGTTGCTTTCTAAAGTTTGCGTCGGTAGTTGTTTCCTGGAGAACAAAAGTAACAATCGTATAAACAATCATGCCCTAATCAATTTCTATGTCTGTTCTACCACCTCGAGATATTGTATAGATCCGAAGTCAGTTTTCTATTGTCACGTTACTATAATAACGTATTGACTTTGTAAATCTTATAAATTAGAAAACTTATGTTTTAATTTATTATTTTCAGACATATTAAAGTATTTTCAACTTTTGACGTCCATTTGTGCTAGGATAACACTGGTAGCCAAACGATATGGCTTCTGGTACATCCTCACTGGACAGTGCTGGGAGTAGTGGTAAGTTATTCGATGATCATTTTCTATGCTAACTTATTTCCACTTCTTAAATTTTCAAGTTACACACGCGACAGTTTATGCACGGATGTTGCAATGTAGAATTCATTGCTCGTTATTTTCCAATCATTATTGGAGTAGTTGCCTCTTTACACAAAAATCTGTGTTGCTGAATTTTTGTTTCGGAGTTGTTATTTTACCACCAAGAGGAATTATCTATTTGTTGTTCGCATATAATGCGTTTGAGCCTTAGTAATGCTCATAGTTACATTTTCAAATATTGTAATGGGTAATATAAATTGTGAGGAATTAGCATGAAACAATATTGATGTTTGAAATATGTTAATTTCAAATGCACTCAAGAAAGTATTTATAATACGACAATTGAGAAAGCATGACTAGTGGAAATCAAAAGCGTAACAGAAGTTCAGACTTGGTGAAAGCTATAGAAAACTGAATACTCTGGAATCGTGTCCATAGCATACTATAAATGTATTGAATATTTTTGACCCAAAAAAGATTGTTGAATATCAGTTTATTACTATATGAATTTTGGCATTATAGTGTTGCAAATCTTCTAATGCGTGGTTCATGATATTAATTAATTACATAATTTGGTGTGCAATCATTTATTTTCAAATACACAAATATCCTCATCTAGTATCATTCATTTGTTTTCATAATGACAGATATTGTCGAAATTCATATAATTCATTCGTGAGTCTATGGAGAATGGTACCTTTTACTTTAGCAGTACACGCGATTGTCGTTTTACTCTTTTATTCAAATAAAACTTGGCTCATTATAAACAAATACAAGCAGTCATAATAATTATATACTACTAGTTTGAAAATTGAATTGTTATTCCTTTTTTTCTTCCACAGATGGAGCTCTCAACATAGGTAAGTAGACATCAATATAAAAAATGTAATATTTGTGATCGTAATCGTTATATAATTATATCAATGATTCTCTACCTGCATGAATTTGTGAACCGTAACATTGCGAGTTCAAATGAATTATCCATAGATTGGACTGGAAAAACGTTTGCAACATTTTCATCAGATCAAAAATGAAGCAAGATTTTATTGTTGTGACTTTCATTGGAACAAATTAATTTATTACATTATAACTACTTATTAACAATACATTTTTTAATGCTTGCAAATGAATGGCATTTTATTGTTATTGTATTGTTTTATCGTATTGTGATGTGTGCTGTCGGTATTGTATTTCGAATGGTGGTGCAGAGAGGGATAGCGGCGGGTACGGCAGTGTTGGGAGTCCTGTCAGTGGGCCTGAGTGTCGTAGCGACTACGACGGCCTGCAAGCCCAATGTGATCCAGCGATGCATCAACTTCAACTGCTTAGACATAAGCACTCCGACACCATTCGACGGTTCGTTTGTTTTTTGTTTGGTTTGTTTTTTATTTTTTTGCGGTTTAAGTTACAGAGGGCAATGATTATCTGGTACTATTTAATCGAGCAACATTAACAATGTTCATTTGAGTTGCCTGGACCCCAGTTAATACGTTTTACTCGAACTCGTGGTTTATTCGTATTTTACAAGTCGTCCAAATTATATGACATATATTATTTATGTATCAATTGCAATAGATGCGAGCATACCATGAAAGAGTTGGAATATTATCGAGGACAGCATAGAGCAGCCATGAATCAACTTGAAGCAACAGCTCAGGAAAGCTCTACCCTGAGGGGAAAGTACAGTGATATGGTAAATGATAAGCAACGCCTTGATCGAGAAGTTCAAGCATTGCAGAAGGAAGTGTCTGAATTAAGATGTCAAAATCAAGAAGTTTTAGTGTCCGATACGAGCAATGCGGATGCTATGAACCAACATTACCTATCAGCACTGAGAAAGTATGAAGCTATAAAAGATGAATATGATTCCCTTAGAAAGAGATATGACGACCTTATATCATCACATTCATCTGCTGTTAACAAGGTAAATTAAAATGAAGCGCGTTATAGGTTGCATTGTATAAAAATAATTTTTACAAATATTGTCAATGTGTACTGCTATTCTAAATCAACATCTTTCGTGTCTGAAACATTAATAATATTTGGAATTTTTGGTAACCAGTTGGAATTAGCACAAGAAGGTGCTGCCAGACTGAAAAAGCAATGCGAAGAAATAGCTCAGGAGCGAGTCAGTGCTGTGCGAGAACGTAACGGGTTGAAACAACAGTGTACTGCTGCAATCAGGCAATGGGATATTGCATTGCGAGAAAGAAATGAATATCGCGAAGCACTTGCTAAAGTACAACAGCAACATGAAGAGGCCGTGAAGGAAATAAACCAGGCTATGGTCGTGCGAATGAAGACTAGTAAAGACATGAAACGTTTGACGGACGAACGAAATGCTGCCTTGCAAGAATATAGTCTTATTATGGGGGAAAGAGATACCGTTCACAAGGAAATGGAGAAGCTTGGAGATGATCTGACCCAAGCTTACAACAAAATTACACACTTGGAAAATCAGAACAAGCAGTTTGTCGAAGAGGTAAGTTTATTCATTCATTTATAAATTTTTGGGGTATTTGGCAGACATCTGAGTCTCACTGAGGTATTCATGAAATTCAAAACATTATACTATGACGTTTCTCTGGCATTAGTCCAACAGCCAAATATTTTTAGTTATACACTTACGCAGAATTTCGATTCAAATATATAAACGAATTATAATAAATTTAAGGTGACTTATTATTTTAATTTCCTGAAAGATGACTTTTCGAACAATGGTTCGATTATTTAGACTAACATGTATTAAATGCATAGACAAGGCTGATTTTTGTTGACTAATTTAAGCTTGGTCATACGTGCACGTATGAAGCTTTGTGGATGCAGTCATATGAAAATGTTAAATAATACCGTGAATTGAATGTACAAATGTCAAATGTTACAAATAATTTTCTGTTTTTTACAGAAAAAAACGCTTTCGTACCAAATAGAGACCTTGAGGAGAGAGATATCATCAGCTTTGCACGATCGAGATGAGGCTCTTAAAGAGTGTAATGATCTACGTCAGAAATTTGGAGATTATTCAGAGGGCTCAAGCAGAGACTATAAACATCGATTAGAACTCAATTCGTATAATTGCGAAAGGGATAATGCTAATAAGGAAGCTGAACGAGAGACGAACACTCGAGATTATGCGAAAAGAGAGAAGGAAAGAATGGACAACCTGGATCAAGCTAATCTGGAATTAGATAAATTGCGAAAATCTGTTGATACTTTACAAGCAGAACTTGAAGAAGCAATTCAGGAAGCCGAAGTATCGAAACGCAGACGAGATTGGGCTTTTAGTGAGAGAGATAAAATTGTTTTGGAACGTGAAAGTATTAGAACATTGTGTGACAGACTCAGAAAAGAACGAGACCGTGCTGTTTCCGAACTAGCCAGCGCTTTACGAGATTCGGACGATATAAAGAAGCAGCGTAACGAAGCCTCCAAGGAATTGAAGGACTTGAAAGAAAAAATTGAATCTGGGGATCTTGCTTTGAGATCTAGTCAATTTGGCCAGAGCCACAGTCATAGTCATGATTCTGCGATTGACGCCGATCTTTCGGAATGGGAAACGCTTATGGTACACCTGGATTTAACAAGGTTGTGTCTCGAATCTGACCGAGAACTCGGATTTGTATTGGTTGGTGGACGAGATGACCCGCAATATCCGAACGACAGTGGTATATACGTTGCTCAAGTGACGCAAGGAAGTGTAGCTGATAGTAAACTCAGAGTCAATGATTGTATTGTACGTGTTAATAACGTCGATTGCACGTCAGTTTCAACTCGCATGGTACTTGAAACGTTGCGAACAAGCAGCGTTAGCCCAGCTATGTTGACCGTCAGGAGACGCCGATTAGCGAGGCGTTCACTACGTACAACTCAACTTCCCGTGAGCTCAGTTCCACATGGAATTGCTTTAGAACTCGGTGTATACATTTCAAAGATTTCTCCTGGCAGTTTAGCTGCGAAGGAAGGAAATCTGGCTGTCGGAGACCGCGTATTAAATGTAAGTTGAACCCAATTCATCAGTAAATCAAATAATGACGTTAATGACTATTCTTCAACGTGAATTCGTTATTGTCCAGATATTCAAATAATTGTTATTCTGTTGCTTGTTTTCCAGATTAATAGTAAACCAATGGATGGTTTAAATTCTGCCCATGAAGCAATGGCGATACTTAATGACAATTCGACAGATGTACTAACCATCACGACATTAAAGGGAATACCTTTACCTGCGAGCAAGACAATGTCTAGTGATGAGAATTTTATTCCAGAAAAACATAAAATGGTGAATAGCTGCTCGCAGACAGAACAAGAAAGGCTAATGCTCAAAACAACCTCCGAAGATTACGATCGGCGATATGTTACGTCAAACTTCGGGGATAGAAGCGTTTACAAAGTTTCAAAATCTGCTAGCAGCGACAAGCCGAGTGGCATCAGTAACGCTTGGGATAATTTTAGGGAAAAAATTGACATTGTCAGAGGTCGTAGACACAGTAAAGATAGAGAAGACAAGAAGAAGAGACATCGAAATTCTAGTCCAAATACTTTCGAACAGGAACAGGACGCCATAGCTGAGCTAGATTCTGTTATAGAAAGCTACCACAAGAAAGCGAACAACGGAGTTCTGAAAAGAAGTAAACGGAGAGGAGAAAAAGTGGAGAAAAATGGTGGTACGTGGCCCAAAGCTAGAGGTGGTCCTCAAATACAGAATGGCACTGGTACCATTTTGCATCCGCGAAAAACCAAAGAAAGGTTACCTTTGAGCGTACTTCTGAATCATCCACCTAAATACGAAAGCTACAATTACAGTCGTAACTCAAATCCCATTCCTCTAGCTAATTTTTCAAACGTTAGCAACAGGCACACCGTTTATAAAGCAGTTGAAAGTCCTATGCCGAATTTCAGCAAATCTGGAAAGTTATTTAACCAGAAGTCTTTTTCCCCTGCTGTACAATTCAAGGACATCCAGATTGACAAGAAGTCCGTCAATGAGTTTGAAGTGAATGAAAATCGTTTGAGCGCGGCTCTTGCACCATCTGAAACAAGCATTGATTTCTCTGTAAAATCTTGTAATATTGGAAAGGAATTGGACTATTATACAAAGAGGAAAGCACAGAAATATCCAAGCAACGACAACCAGATGGATGCAATGCAACACAATAGAGTTCATTCTCAGTTGTACAGCATGGGATCTACGTCAGCAGGGCCACGGCAGTTAGCCGCTAATTACTCCTTTCCGCCATATGCGCACTCGCATCCACATCCCCATCAACAAAATTCCTTGCCATCGAGGTACCCTTCGCCTCCTTCTCTACCCTCTGCTCAGTCTGGAGAATCTATAGGGCTGCCAGATCCGAGATCTTATTGTTTTGAGCCTACATATAGCCCTGCAGCACAGACAAGTTTTGGTCATCTGCATACACCCTCTGTGGATTTGCACTACCACAAGCCTCGTCTCCATCCAATCGCAACCACGTATGACGTTCCTGCGTACACTCATGGTTATGAGGGAGGCACATTTCCTCGGAAGAAAGAAAATCAGCGATTTCGAATCCCATCTAACCCTAGCGTTACCTCAAAAAGTAGCGTTGGAAAGCTTTCCACTGGAAGTATAGAACGAACGTCCGACAGAGGTAGTCCTATGCCGACATTTCACGTTGAAGTTCTAAGTCCGGGAACGGGAACATCTAGTAATAAACGGTCCAGCATGCCAGATTATTGCTACGCTCAGCCTAGGCCAGCACCAGGAGAGTTACGCAGGGTACACATTGATAAGTCGGTGGAGCCATTAGGCATACAAATATCATGTCTAGATAGTGGGGGTGTCTTCGTATCAACGGTTAGTGAGCACAGTTTGGCGTCCCAAGTTGGTTTGCAGATTGGTGATCAGCTACTTGAAGTTTGTGGAATCAACATGCGGAGTGCGACATATCAGCTTGCTGCAAATGTATTGCGCCAGTGTGGTAATTCTATCACCATGTTGGTACAGTATAGTCCAGATAGTAAGTATTGACTGATTAGCATGGAATATTTTTGTGCAACAGCCGTTCGATGATCTTTATTAACCGGCTTATTTATCTGCTTTAGAATACAATGAGTTGGAAGGATCGGCATCTTCCAGCTCTTCAGAAGCTGGTGGCGAAGAAGAGGCTAGTCGAAGTGGATCGCCGACACCTTGTAATAGTCCAGAAGCACCGCGAAAAGTACCGCAGAGTCTAGAATCATCCGAACCAGAAAGAGATGCCTCATCTCTTAGTGTTATGAGAGAAGCTAGAAATTCAGCATCGCTAGATATTAGAAGTACTCAAGAACGCGAGCGTGATATCAGAAATTCAGCTTCTCTGGATATCAATGTGCGAAATCCCGAACTTCGCAATTCTACCGCATTAGATCTGAGAAACAGTACCGCGCTGGAAGGTATTCGAAATTCTGCAACAATGGATACATTACGCACTGGTAGTAATACCCTCACACGAGCGCAAATAAATCAAGCTGTCACAACATTGCAAAGACAAAACGCTACTGTACGAAGCCCCACACAGGATGATCAGAACAGAAAAAGTCCTCCTCCCAGCGAGCCTCGATACCTTTTTATCGAAACGAGGAAATGTTCTAATTTGGGAATCTCGCTAGTCGGCGGTAATGGAGTTGGCATATTCGTACACTCGGTACAGCCCGGCTGCTTGGCAGAAAGTGCTGGCTTGCGCACTGGTGATCGTATTCTCGAATATAATGGTGCTGACTTGAGGCAAGCTACAGCTGAACAGGCTGCTCTGGAACTGGCAAGACCAGCTGACAAAGTTACATTGATAGCACAGCACATGCCAGAACGATACAACGAAGTCAAAGACAAGCCGGGTGACAGCTTTTACATAAGGGCCATGTTCGATAGGGTGGGTGAGCTTGGAGATAGCTTGCAATTGAGATTCAATAAGGATGATGTCTTGTATGTTGATAACACTATGTTCAACGGGACACCTGGCCACTGGAGAGCTTGGCTGGTTGACCAAGCAGGTCTTCGCCAGCAGTGTGGTATCATTCCTAGTAAATTCAAGTAAGCGTAATCGGTATCATATTTTTTCCACGTTTGATCACCAATGGGTATCTCTTGATAATTGTTGTGCATTTGTTGCCGAGTAGAGTTGAAGAAGAACTGTTACTGAGAAGATCGTTAGGAGATTTGGAAACAGATGCTGGAAGGCGGGGGACCACCAGTGCTAGACGAAGTTTCTTTCGGCGTAAAAAGCATCAACGCTCGTCCAGTAGAGACAGCAAAGAACTTTCTCAATTGACGGGAGTTAACCTTGGTTGGTACAGCGACAGTGGTACTCTGAATGAAGAAAATTTGCCAGCCAGTTATCAACGTGTAGAGCGGCTTGATTGTACGTAAATTTTGATTGTGCTAAATGCTGAGCATTCATTTCCATCGAGAAGAACAACAACTGAAGGTTATTGTCTTCTATTCATCACAAAACAGATCCTACTCTGCGACCAGTTTTGATAATCGGCCCTCTCAGTGAATGCGTAGCAACAAAACTCTTACAGGAATTTCCTCGAGAATTTATTCGATGTTTGCCAGAGGCGATGCATTGTTCCCAAGCTACGTTGGAGCAAGGCTTACGAGATTCCCTCTACGTTGACTATAGAAAAAAGGGCAGCTACTTCGAGTGCACTACTGTGCAAGCAGTTAAACAAATTTGTGAAAAGGCTAGTTGTGTAATTTCATGGAGCCATGCGTCGCGCTACCACGAGTTCAATGATTTTTACATTTTTTTTTACAGAATTCACATTGTATTTTGGACATATCTGTTGCATCTATTGAACGGCTGCATCGACATCAAATCTACCCAATAGTTTTGCTGATTAAATTCAAAAGTACGAAGCAGATAAAAGAAGTGAAAGACTCCAGATACCCAAGTGATAAAGTTAGTGCGAAAGCAGCTAAGGAGATGTACGAACACGCACTTAAATTGGAGGCTGAATATAAACACTATATTTCAGGTAAATCCGTTCTTACAATATGATATATTGAATCTTCAGTGACACAATCTAAAGTATTATGCAGAACTTGTACGAATATTTCTTCAACCATCGAAAGTCATAATGACGTTTTGTGAACCTATATGTAGTTACCAAATCTTGATTATGTTTCATTCATTACAGCTGTGATACCAGCTGGTGTTAATGTTGCGTACATATGTACGCAAGTAAAAGCAGCTGTAGATGATGAGCAAAGCAAAGCATTGTGGGTTGCCCGTGGACCACCCTGACAGCAGCGGGGGGGTCCCCATAAGCCACAGTGGAAGTCCATTTAGTTCCATACGGGGGCCCTAGTGCCACGAACACATCCACTAGTGTCGACTTATTGGTTCCAATTGAACATAAAAATTACAACGAACCCCCGGAACTTATTTTCTCTCGATCGACAATGGCGTATTTCTATTCCAAGACACCAACGCCAGGTTGGTCTCATTACTTTGCCTATTAAACGTATTACAAGAGTTTGAGATAGTTTAAGTATCTCGAGTTGTTGAAATATGATTAGGGACTGAGGTTTTCTCTGCGTAAGTGGATAAATCTATGACGTATACAAATTACGAAGACAGACTGTGCGCAAAAAATGGGAATTTAAAGGAATTTTATCTTTTCAAATTTCGCTTTCATGTCTACAACCATGTTATACAGATAACTGACCAATACTTGAATTTGGAGTGAATTTCACGATAGACTAAACTATACTAGATTAAATAATCGAACATTTTGTACAGTCGTAATGTTCATTTGAGATCATAACTATCATGATTTGATGGAAACGTTAAAACAATTCACAATCTGTATTGAAACCAGATTCAGTATTTTGCTAATACATTTATTGTATGCCTAAATACAGGTAAAAAATTTATCCTTCAACATTTTTACAGCTTCTTATACTTGAATTTAATTTTGCAAAACAGTTCTCGGTACCTCGTATGTTGTAATTAATGAATTAATGTATTCTTCCGCGCGAAGAAATACAAATTCAAGAAGAAACGCAACCTCACACGTCAGTGATAATTATCAATGGTCAAATTATTAAATTATCCAACCAGTAATCGCTACTCTTGTCAACACCAGTCGCGTATGATGTAGGAGTATGTGTGAGGTCAGTAGACGAGAAGAAATTTTGAAATATCAATATGATTGATTTGGGTTAATCCGCTCAATGCATTCGTTATTTTTACCGTGAATCAAGATTTACTTCTCGGACGCTTTGTTTGCTGTCTCAGACAACTCCGTTCCTACACTAGAAGATGCATCTAATTTTGTTGATCTACATATTTTATTATTCCTCACAAAACTAATTTTCTGCTTATCATACTTGAACAAATCTTTTACACACTCCGTGGCTCGTATACGAGAAGTCTTGTTTGTTTATTAATTTTGGTCATAGCAATAGATAATAATTTTCTGTTACTTCACACTCTCCCTAGTAATTGCACGAGTTTTCAATCGTTTACATGCTTCGATTTATGTGACAGGAGAACTGTCAACTCGAGACTATTTTTCAATTATTGAGGAAGCCCCTTACAGCTTCTAGACCAATTTCATGCTTTTCGTCACGGTCTGCTTAGGTATGTCAACATTTTTATTGTAAAAGAAACGAATCTAACAAATTTTAATTTTCATTAGCATCTACAATCTCGCAATAGTTTTTCCTTTTCGTCAAAAGCATAGTGATCGCAAAGTTCTTGTTGATTCCTTAATTTGCGTTCGGTCTGATACTATTATTCGTCTCGGGCAACATTCACCAATCAAACAACCATTGACAGTCGATCCGTTGAAAAAGTTGTTTCTCACTATCCGGGTAGAAAAGAATGATGCATCATTGTATAAAGTAAAATGCTCATGCGACAAATTATTTGATTGGCAAAAGTTGTTATAAAAAGGAATTGAGTGACCGGCAAAGATGGTAGTCGACAATTGAATTTTGCGACCCCTGAATTCATTCTTCGCACATCATCCTCTGTATAACATAGTGGTACAAGGAACAACACTATCGTACGCATCGTCTGTTCGTTTGTCATGTAGAAGACGATGATGCTTTTGAAAATAAGTGCTGTAATAGCACTGATCCGACTTAATTCTTAACAAAAATTCGCAGTGCGTAACGTGAATTGAATGCAAGATTTGTGCGGTTTCATAAAATATGTATGAGATAATAGTGGAAAATTGTAGTAAAATGATTTTTTTTATCATCGAAACAGCTGTAGCAATCTATATCTGATAAGTTCATCTACTTGTGAAGTTGTACGTATTGGTACGTTTATATGAGAGTAAGTGTCATAACTTGCCTACTGTTACGAGTATAGGAATTGAAGGGTTTCAAATTCTGTATGATATTGCGCTGAAAATATTACCGAGCTTATATGTACTAACCACACTAAGATCTAAGTGGCTACAATCAAGCTTTAATTATCTATTTATTTTTTATGCCGTTTTATGTGCTTAAGCAACTTAGGTATTATTAACTTTTGGGTCTCTGTGTCACAGCTCCCAGGGATAGTGATTGTTCGGAATGGTTTTCCTTGTTCAAAAATTGAGTTCTCTAATCAGACAATATTTAGGCGTAAGTTTACCGAGACCAAAAATTACAAGGATATAATAATTATTAGGGTATGATTAATTTTACTACTATTGGCAGTCAGCTATTGTTTGCGCAGTGATATTTAGTGGAGCCAAATTATGATTTATTTGAGCCAAATTCAATCAGTGGTGGGGGACTAGATACAGCGAGAAAATTATTCCTTAACTCATTGACCCTTTTATCCGTGGAAAAAAAGTAGATCTTCGTCACTCCGGATTCGAGAAACTGTATAATTTCACAATCTAATTGTTGTTACATCGTTTGTACATCGTTATTTGCTCGTTGCAAAAAGAATTCCTAACGATTAAATAGTTGTCGATAATCATTCGTCACGTACTTTCAGTGTTCGAAGAATACGGCACAGATCCGGAAGTTTGAATTATTCTTAACGTTTCCTCAACAATTGTAATGTTAATTTCATCCGCGTGTTTTCTTTTCGGCAATACTATCAGCAGCTCGCTGTTGACTATGGTGCCCGCACAGGCGAACGGATAAGATATCCACGGGGATTTTTCTAACTCGTCAAGTTCGACGCTGTGAAAATCAACAATTTCAAAGTATCGACATCGACAGATTCGTAAACGTGATTGTAGCAACGTAATGATTGTAAATTGGTGCAGGTTGAGCTGCAATAACGCGAATATATTTCCGGCAAAACATACCGTATTACATACAATTGAATACCCTACATTAAGCACAGCATACAAAACATATACGCGAGAATAATATTCACGATAATATAGCATTATAACGATCACATAGGTAGTTGCACTTGGCACTTACAATAAGATGACTATAGTATTCATTAAAGCATTGACGGTGATATATTGTAGCGAAAAGGACATAAGGCGTTGGCACTGTAGCATAAATCCCAACTTCAGTTGACTACCTTTCGATTTTGCTGCATGGGTCACGTCGGGTCTTTGATAGTATTCTATTTTTATGAATTTCATAATTGTTCAATATTCGAATATTTTGCAGATACCACCATTCTTTCTTTACTTTCCATATTTCATTTCTCTGTTTCTCTTTCTCGTCTTCTTTCTCTCCTCGCTTTACACAGAAATTTGTATCCATCCTGCTGATATCCGCAAGCTGATCAATCCTGTATATCCGAATCTATTGTTATTGTTGCCAGTACATCTATACTGTTTCACATTTCAAGTTCAAAGCCGAAGTCTCAATTACTATGTCAAGAAATGCAATAGCGAACAATTACAGTAAATTATTCCGAGGAAACTGAGAAGAAAGCATTGACAATTGTTTTTTCTTATCGATTACCGATGGCATTTAAATTCGGAGCCACGTGTGGTTTATCATTTTAGAGAGTATGTATTAAGTGTTTGACAGTCTGATTCGCTGAAAATCAAGTACCGTTCGCTTTGCAAGAGCGACGTATCTTTTATGATATTTCGAGACGCAAATTGGATGAAACTTACCCCAGTCGTTGAAAAACCATGCAGGGATGTTAGGTTTCATATTTCTAAATAGCGTCCCCCTATCACATTCATTATCGTGCCTTTTCGCTCGCTAAATTATGAAACATACTCTGTTATTTGAAAGCTGTAATAAGGATACCCACTAATCAATAGTGCCCTGTGATCAATGAAATTATGCTCACGTAGTACGAACGTATAATCTCGTAATGTTCATTTGCACTTTTCTATCTTTTCGAAACAGTATATTAGCGTATAGTAAAAAAGTAATATTTTTCAAAATCTCTCGATTCTAAAATAATTTTGTGAAACATCACCGAATATCTATTGAAAATTCGAAATATGGAAGCTACTACGTGCAACGAATTGTAGAGTTCAGTTTAATACGGCTGAAATAAAATCGTTAATTTTCGTTTTTAACGTGCGAGGGAACGGAATTGGACGTATTTCAGATGGATTCGCGACTTTGTAAATACAACTCGAACCTTACTGCAACGGCACGTATGACCAAATTTCTGAGATAAATTTTAATCTAAATATACTAGAACAATGAAATGCGAAGGTGCTCAAATACCGCACTGCCTCGGGTATTATAAATTTTATTTAAAAAGAAGATAGCAAGAAATTGGATTTATCCAGCAATCACTACCATTGTTGTGTTCTTAGATTTTGCTCTGGTTGTAATGTTTTCCCACATGATCTTCAATTGGACTGTCTTGATGCATTCGTAATATTCAATGTGAAAAATGAAATTAAACATTCGTAGAGGAACTAAGTATAATATATTTGTATAGACTCCTTGCCCCTGCAATGCGATTTCATATCACTCTATCTTACTGTTATACCACACTATGCTAAAAGACTATGAGAGATTTGAGATGAATTTTTCGAAGGTTTTTCCTGCAATGGTTTTGATACCAAATGTTTTTAGCACATATTTATGAATATTTATATTTATACACAGCTTCTTTATATAATATATATATTTCACATTGATTCATATACAGTAGTCGTAGGTAATATTGTTGAAAATGAAGGTTGTTTCGAGCGATTTGCGCTCCAAGTGGAAGCCCAATAAAAGTATTAACGTTTAACGTTCATTACTGTTTCAATTCTCCTTCTCGCTTTCAATCGAAGAGCATTTCTCACGTGAATACCATGATACCAGAATTGTACATGGAATTCTCATTCAGAAGGCCGATACTTACTCGTTCAACGTTTCAAATGAAAGTTCTACAATCGTGAATTGATTATTCGTCTTGTTTTTAATTTTGATCAATGAAACAGCGAACACAAACTATCGATATATTTTTATGTGGTTATACAGTCTACATTCACAGCAATATTTTCGACGGAAATTCAATATTTCGAATTTCACAGAATACTGTTATGACAATAGGCAGCTTTAGTTCGTAGTATTATTGTTATTGTATTTTACTTATTAAGTTGAAAATCATGGTGTATATATATATATATATATATATCGTAAATTAAATAATAAAATAAAGTAATAAAATAACGAGAAATGGAATAATCATTTCACTCACGAGCCTTATCCAATTACAATTTTCCATATACTCGAACTTCCGATGAATGATGATTTATTGAGCAAAGTTTCTGCTGTACGTGTGCCTCCATGTCTAACTTTAATTCGTTAGTACTTGCGCCGGAAAATTAATCGGTTTACAGGAGTATCTTGATGCTTTTTCAAAACCAAGATTATTGCAAAACTACATTGCGTTATAACATTGTGAATTATATTTACGTTTATAAATAACATAAATATGTACCTTAAACCTGATTTTTTTAAAAGTATTACAAAAAATATAATCCATACAAAAATAAAAACAGTAACAAATACATTATTCTTACTAATTAATATAACAATTATAAATTAATTCACATATTTTCCGTTCGTCATTGCCTTCATGGGTATGTTTGCACTTTCTCCTCCTGGCGTTTGCTTTCTCGATATTTATCACGATTCAGTCATAAACGTTCCATGCAGCGGCGCAAAGAACGGTAAATTCATATTTCAGTCCCGAAAACGTCAAGGAGGCTATGTAATCGTTGTAGTAAAAAGTGCAGAAAATACGTATCGGACGGAAGTACATATTTGGGTAAATCACGTGTCGCGATATGCTCGACACGCGAATGCGAACAAATAAATTATTTGCTTGCATTTTTGATGTACTAGATATTCAACCTGAATATTTGCCAGAGTTCGTTGCGATTCTCATTTTCATAGTTCATACACAAACAACGATACAGTTAAAAAAAACTACAGATAGGCTGTAACATGGGATCATCGGATTGCGGTCTATTTAGGATATATCCGAATTTTATTCTTCGTGTCGGTACCATCCGGATCTTACCTTATTGTTGACCTTGCGATGCGGTTTTTGCATTCTCGGTGATCGAGAGGTGACTCGAAATTCAACCGGCAAATCGTAACACCTGCAGACGCAACAACTCGGAAATTTGAACCAATCACTGAAGATCCCGCGACACTCGTTGTTGGGATCATAGGCGAGTAGCCTGTGAAGTCTGTATTGTTGTTCACATCTACACCCGTCTCTGCAGTACATCTGCTCGTTTGCGTTCCTGAACGGGAAGAAATTGGTTTTTGTCGGTACGATATTACATTAGGATACACAAAAATATTCGAATATGATATTATTAGATAATGAAATATTACTAACGTGCATATCTCCCAATGTACGTATTGCTCGAACGGGTAAAGATTCAGCAGAGCAAGTACTTCGCCACGGGTGTTGTTTGCCCAAAAAGGTGCCACTACTTCTTCTTTCACAGGACAAGCGTTCCTGCCAAAATCGAAGCACGTCTTTAATATCCTTTGCTCGTGCGATTTACAGTTTTAGATGT
This sequence comes from Arge pagana, assembly GCA_963969455.1. NCBI lineage: Eukaryota > Metazoa > Arthropoda > Insecta > Hymenoptera > Argidae > Arge > Arge pagana. The sequence continues at coordinate 6,002,890 of OZ018311.1, read as the reverse complement.
AAACGATGAGAGTATTACTAATATACACGACAGTAAGATACCAAATAATACTTACACGCCTCGCAGCTTGAGCACAGGCTGCTGTTGATCTTTGGCCACTGCATCCTGAAACAGTTGACCTTCCATGGTCGCTGAAGTGGCCTCAGGTCTCATTTCCGGTGGGCGATATTCTGGCCTTGGTCTGAAATGTTGCTCGGAGGCGGAAAAGAGTTGATCGCCACCGTAATGTTCTTTTGGATTGTTTCGAGTGACAGGTTCGTCACCGACCATCATGTCAATACGATCGACATCGATTGTCGCTGGCCAATCGGTAGTACCAGCAGTTTCGAGAGTTGTATCAATCGTCGTCGCTTCCACCGAATTCAGAGAATCGGTAAGGTTTTCGACATTCGATTCTAAAGTTTCAGATTGTCCTGGAATTTCGTTGATACTGAAATTTTTTATATTAGCGATTTGTGCCAGCGTCGTGATAGGGGTGGTAGTTTTGCCGACACCAGTTGAATTTTGACGCTCTTCTTTGATTTCTGTAGAGGTCTCGGTGGTGTCGTCGACGCCTGTCTCCGTTGTCGATCTCGTCGACGTACTAGTTTTGGAAACTGACAGCCGAAAATGTGGTTTTGGTTCCTCTTCTAATTTTGGTAGTTTACTAAATCTCCGCCTGATGCTAGAATCATCAAGAGCTCGACTCGTGAAACTTCTATCTACAAATTCTTCTCTATTTTCTCCGATCTCATCGTCGAGTTCATATTCGTCTTCGTGGTCATAGTTTCTGAAATTAATCGAATCTCGAAATTACCACGATTTTCCGTGTGGCCTTTCCCGATGCTTATTCTGATATATAATGTTTATTTCAAAACACTTAAATTATTTCTCAAAAAACGGGATGATCTTACGTCAAATCATCCGACGAAAGGTCTTCATCGATTTCGGCCTCGTTGACATCGTTGTTATCTATTTCAGCTTTCAGGACGCTGATATGCCTTTCCTCGCCATACATACGTCTCATCAACCCTTGATTTTCTTGAACGAAACGACGCACGGCGTGCCTAAAATGTTGAATGATTCGTTCTCTACCGAATTCAAGCACCTTGTATAAAATTTGATTTATATAGAAGCATTCGCACCATGGGTAAGCACTGCCGGCAACCGTGCACCAGTTTTGACGTTTAAAGTCACATGGAAGGTTTTCAAATCGTGCCCGTGCCGTCCTGGAGTAGGGTTTGCTGCAAGCTGAAGAAGCGTCATACCCAAAGCTACTAGGACCTCCTCCTCCGAAACTTTCACATCGGCCGACTTGGAGCCTGATCATCTAAAATGCAAATAGAGGATTTTGACGCGACGTTTCGTGATCTAAATTAAGTTAATGTTAATCGATTCGATTTGAATATCGAGTAAATATTTAAATGTTAGTTATCGATTTGATATCGATAACTAATTGTTACTCCGCAAATGATCACGTTCAGCTGCATGGTTTCTTTCAATATGTAGGGTATATCGAACATTCTGGCACACCTTTCGACGTGTCGATATAATCTTATATATATATATATATATATATATATATAATTATTCCTATTATAGAATGACGGAGTGAAAGTACGTTTATAATTGGCAACTTGCGTAGTGGGATGTCACAGCTTTCAAATTTGCACAAAGAAGCATAAAATCCATCGACCTACTTCCCGGCAACTCGCGCGATCATCCGCTCACGCGTTTTTCTTCTACGCGTTCAGGTTCAAGGTGATTCTCAGGTACATATATGTATATACTTTATACTGGCCAGTTGATGATCAGCCGATGGCTCTGCAGTGAAATCATACCGTTTGCGAAGCGACCCGTTATTTTGATATTTTGATAGAATAACCGTTAATAATTGGGCCAATCGTTCTGCTCGTTTTATGATCGGTCAAGTCCACCATTATCCAAAATCCCTGCGGTTACAACATCCGTAAATCATGTTTCTGCCTAATGTTCCCCATGTTTTGCTATTATTTTGAAATAGTTACGCCTATCCTATCCGCGGCACGACTGTTATGTCTGCTATACGAGTTAAATTGAAAAACTAGCATAGACCCTAAACGGGAACCAATTTAGATTAACTAATGGACTTGGACAACTTGTATTTTGCACGGGCTTTGCTTATCACTCGGTTGTATTTTTTTTAGTACTTCGGCGTTATACAGCGTTGGGTTCGCACGTAAGTACAACCAGCTCACGCACCAATTCCAATTTCGATGGCAAGCGTGTAACGGTGAACAAACGAATGTTCACACACATTGAGCCTAAGTGGATCGTTACTTTTTCCGTTAATCGAAAAGATGTATTCTCAGAAGTATCGATTTATTAACATTTCTTAATTATAGCGCATGGGATACCGTTTCTTGCCAATATCAAGTTGTAAGATGCTGAAATATGACCTGTGATCTACAATATCGACCTGTATATTGCATTCCCAATTCGATGAATTTCGTGCATGGATGTATGGAATCATTATCATATTTCTTCACTATCAGTTTATTTGATTTATATGCATGTATGTAGATGATCGAGGCATGCTGATCGCAGCGATTATAAGCTCGTACTCGATGGACGCGGAAATGAAAACTAACATATCTTTCATGTCTACGACTCGTTATCATTTCTTCTGCAACGTTAGCCTTTTCCCACTAAAAGAAGGAAATTATCTGGGAAGAAATTATCTCAGCTTATGAATAAGGCTTCTTCAACGTTGAATAATTTACCATACAGTTTTGTTTGATTTCTTTTCAGTGCCACGGAGAACCATCAGCATGAATCACCGATTTGGTGTGGACCTTCATCTTGGAGGAGATATTTTTTAACGCGATTGAAACGTGACAATTATTGTTCAGCCGAACTGAGATGCGAAATGAATTGATCTAATTGAAGTAAAAACTAGCATGCATGATTTTCAGCCGGGTTCCAAAACTGATGTTGGTATGCACGATATTCTCGTATGAACGCGCGTGGTAATCTCTCAGTACCGAAATATGAAAGATCCTGATATTAACCTGAAGTGCTTGGTTAATATTTTTTCTGGGTGTGACGTAAGCGTTCGGTTAAGGCCAAAACCTCTGAAAACTCTGTCCTCGTTATATTTATTAAAAAAAAAAGAAAAGTGTTTGAGATTAAGTCCTAAATTATGAAGATATATGACAACATTTGCGATTTCGTCTCACGCTAAATAATTTTATCTGGCTTACATTCGATCGTGCGAATGAATTTTGCCAATGGATTTTGATTCGGAGAATGGAATTCGGAATAAGTGTGGTGCGAAAATATTTTTCGGATTCTGCATCAACACCAATGCAAGGGAAAATATTCGGAATGTTATTGCAGAATTCGTATAGTATGGATAGATGTATATATATATATATGAGATAGTATGCACGACTGTTGGTTCTGAATGCTAATATTTTATTTGTTCATCACGATATTCCGTTCAATCGCTTGCTTTGCTCCGAAACAACACTCCATCGCTTGGCGCAAGTAGATCAAGACTTGGAAAATGAATAACGGTAAGCAATTAGAATAATTAAATGTACTTACCCAAAATATAAACAAAATACCAATCCTCATAGTTCCAGTGCAATAAAATCACGATAATCCGAAAATTAGGGTATCTAGCTTACGATAACGTGAAATCACACTCGTAGATACCGCTTCGGCATCAGCCGAACAACCGTCGAGCACCACTGAAGCACCCACTAGACAAGTACACCACATTGGCCGCTACGAACGATTACATGTCAGACATATCAGACTGGTAGCTCCTGTGCACTCAAGGGGGTTCTCATTACTGGCTGTCATCGGCAGCGGGGTACCATTGGAAGTTCGAAGGAAAAAGTGTACCCCGATCGCCCGAGTGAAACAGTAGATGCGGTCTCTGCTCTGTCTAGGAGAGAGAGGTGCGATGTCGGCCCCAAGAGTAGGTCAACCAGGGGATACCGTTAGTGCGCTGCCATTGATGTGTGTCACGGTGTCCCTACTAAGAGTTCGAACGTTAAGAAAAAACACGATACCAACACCCAACGATCGTAATTAGCGAAATGACAATCTAATTTCTATTGCATTATGATATCTGCAACGATTCACGTTCATGGTCTACGAGTTATATGGAAACTATTCGATCAGCAGCGAATCATTCGAGAGTTTGTATCTGTTGCCGTATCGGAGGTACGATCGAACGTTCGTACAGTTTTTCTTCTTCTTTCTTAAAAAACGTTTTCGCTCTACCTCACTACAGCTGTGAGTTATATGGGCAAGTTTCTCCATCCAACTCATACAAACCAGTTTGTGAATCGACAGTTTCATGCATTTCTTTCCCAGAAATTATCGACTTGTTTTCAGGTCACTGCCAATCGCAGGGAGAACTGTTTTCGAGATGCAAATCTATGCGCGATCATCTGCCTCAATTGATCGGACAAACTCACGTCGCGTTACACGCACCGTTGAATTTGCGAAATGGATGTTCATAGTACCATTAACCACGATTTAAAGACGGAAAATTTTCAATTTGATGCATAGCTATGATGAATTATCCAACGATCCTGTTCGACGTGGAACAATCAACGTAGATGAATTTATAACCACGTATGCTCTTTCACGCGAAATATGCCTAATTTCCAATAAGATTTCCTAATGAAGTCGTTCAGAGATTGATAGATGTAAGTAGAGATATTGCGATCAGAAAAGATTGCACTACTTCTTCCTGTTTACAGCAAGAAAATTACAGTATACATTGTACTGCTAAAACATGCGTTGAATATAAAAAATATACATCTGCACCGTTTACAAATTCCGTTCGCGTCTGACTTTTAATTTCGAGAAAGTTTTATACAGCAGAACATTGAATGAAATAAAATGACATTGGCCATGTGATTCATCTTACTTTGTTATTCTGTTCAATGTCACTAAACGAATTCTCATCAATATTATTATGGCAGGACAATCGTATCGATTGCTTCCGATCAATATAAAATTCGTGAGATTTCCCTTGCAACGTACGATTGATACTTAACAATTATTTCTGCCGAAAACTTTTCGGTCTAACTCACGAATCTTTTTATTCCTTGGGTCGTTTCGAAATTGGCCAGCAATACTTCGATTGGAAAGCTGAACGATCTCACAACTTTCTTTCTCCGATACCCGAATGTCTGAAGGTTGAAAACCTTGGACATTCCAAGGTCATTTAATCCGGTGAACTCTGTAAATACACTTCTGGTTTCTATAAACAGTGTGCGTATGAATCTAAACTATACGTATACACATGTTACACACATGTGAGGGAACGCGGGTTCCTAACTAGGATCGGTATTCTGAAGGCGGAAGTTAAACAACACTTTCACCTAGTATGCGGCCAAGGAGAAGGTTGTCTGCATGAATAGAAGTGGATGACTGCGTCACTCGTTGTAAAAATGTCGTCTATATATCGTCGTCAATTTAAACGGCTTAAGCATTCATGGGTCGATGAAGTGAAATCGTATTATATGCGTATAATGCTGATTCGCAGAATACGATTCCCTGCTCACCTGCCGTTTTCTGTTTAACTGGAAACTTATGACACTTATACTCGTGCTAATAGGCATACGAGCTGCTTCGTGGTTTACTTACCTACATACATACTTTTGAAAGCTCGTGACGGTAATATGGAACGAACGTGTTACATGGTATTAAATAACAGATTCATGCTTTTCGAATAGTATTTTCTACCATCAAACAATATTTCCTAATGAAATTTACTCATATTTTCGTTAACAACAATTAAATGTAGTCATATTCTCGTTCACAACATTTTTCAATTGTGTTTGATTTTTCGAATGCATAAGTGGTTAGGTCCAGTCGTCAGTAGTTACTAGCCGCACGGACAGAGTACGCATGATTGAAGTTACCTCACAAGTAGCGGATTGTATTTTGCAGGTTATGTGAACACGCGAATTTCTGTATGTAGTTTCACTTAGCTCGTCCGGTACTGGATTGTTCGAAGTGCGATGGTATTGATGTCAAATTTTACCGGCAGGTCGGATTACGCTCGTAATTGGACCCATCAACGAATGATCTCGCGACACTGATCATTTCAGCGTTTATTATGTCTAAAGACGTCAAATCTGGCGACAGGATTGTTTTGAGCTATCATGACAGCCTTGTTAGAGAAGCAGATGTGGATTTATTGCGAGGACCACACTGGATCAATGACACGTTGATTGGATTTTATTTTGAATATTTGGACAATGAAGCAGCCAACAAAATAACAAATTTACTATTTGTGAGTCCAGAATTTACCCAGCTTTTGAAATTAACGCCTCCGTGTGATTATGATCCACTGCTACAATCCATCGACGCGAAGTCACGTTCCTTTATATTTTTTCCCTTAAATAATTGTGAAAGTAGATACAGCGCTGGGGGTACACATTGGAGCTTACTTGTATATTCTCGGCGTGAACAAATGTGTTTCCATATTGACTCGTCGAAAGGTTTCAATGCAGAAATAGCAGAGCATTTTTCCAGAAACATTTTAGATTGTTTGTGCGGTAAAGGGTTGGGAAGGTACCAAGAGATATCATGCCCGCAACAAGAAAATGGATACGATTGCGGAGTATATGTCATATGTGCAGCAGAGCTGATTACTCAACATGTTATCGCGATGTCAGAAGTAAAATCTTGTATGCTTAATAACTTGCAACGATTAGTTAGAGATAAACGTTCTGAAACACTCGATTTGATCCTACGCTTGCGCGATACATAATGGTCTGGAAAATTTCTTGTATGTGAATCAACGTACCATGTCGTGCACGAAATCCGGTGAAAGATAAGGCACCGCACATTTTTGCGATATAAGAGTAATAATGATTTTTTCGATAACAATTTGTATAAAATTGTATTATGAATCATTTTCCGTTTATTTCATGTATAAATATATATCATTTCTATTAAACAATTTGGACGATTACTTTTACTGTTAACATATAAAAAGCCATGTTAAAACGTAATACTTCCTTATTATTTGTCACATAAATTTCATGCTTGAACTGGAAATTCGATAGGTACAGCTGTCAAAATGTATCATAGAACTATGTACATTGCATATTCAAGTGAATTTTGACGGAATAAAAAAAACACCTAATTTTTTCAAGTGTACATTGCGATATCGGACGGTCGATCAATCCTAACATCATTTTCGATAACTTCCGGTGGCGTCCAGCCTCCAAATGCCCGACCCAATTCTTCAGCAACAGTAAGAGTTAGGATGTCCTGATACATACCTCCGATCACCTAATGATAAGATATACGAATTATAACACAGCCACAAACGAATTTGGTGTTTTAGAGTTGAAAGCAATTTGTTGATTCTTATTCTGGTTGACACACGTTACCTGTATACCGATAGGAAGACCATCTTTATTTAAACCTAATGGACAGGCTGTGGCCGGCATGCCCAATACATTAATAATTGCTGTATATGAAAAATTTAGTGGCTTTAATAATGGTTCGTGGTGCATTGGGGCTGCTGTCGGATGAGTGGGATACAATAATACACCGTCATCATTCAACAAATCCTGGAATAGTTACATTTTTAACTTTTTCGAGATGTTCTGAAAAATTGCCTTCGTCCAAATTACTTTGTAAGAAATATGATATCAATATTTGGGTACCTTTACTTCTAGACAGAGGTCTCGGCTTTCCTGAATAAGTTTTGTATGCTTTTCACTTCCATACTTCACGCCGAAACTTTCAACTAGCACGGTTATCAGTGCTATCAACGTATGGTGACCAGTAAATGTCAGCCATTGCAATAATTTCCACCAGATATTTATTTTTCCTTTCCCATTAGACAATTCGTATTCAAAGCCTCGTCCATCTTGTATACTCATGTTTGCTAACCACAGTTCTGTACTCTTCTTAAATTTTTTTATATTAACTTTTTTCGCTTTCACCTTATGCACCCGATCAAGATATTCGATAACTCTTCTCATTGCTTCCTTTATTTCGCTATCTACAGGCGACACTAATAGTTGGCCACCATCGTCTTCCATATAGTAAACCTATGAAATCAGAAATGCAATTGCATTATCAAAAATTTGTATTACTACAATGATCTTGTTACGAAACTATTAGTCATGAAAAGAAAACAATTTTCTCACCTTAATTTTCGAAATATCCACTTTATTGTCTAAATTGAGCATGTTCGCGTTTTTTCCCGCTAAAACTTTGAGCATAGGAATTAAATCAAATGGATTTCTACACATTGGTCCCAGGCTAAGGAGTCGCGCTTGTTCTTCGAAAAGAGGAGTTGGATATTGCCCAACGTTTGATATAACACCTGGAAGAATATTCTTATGTACCGACTGTGAGCATTACTTTGAGTTTAAGATGAACGAAAGGAAAAAGAAATATATGACAAGATGATCCATATACGAACCACTGGTGGCTTTGTGGCCGAAAATTCCATTGAAAAAGCATGGCATACGAATAGAACCTCCAATATCAGAACCAATTCCGAAGGGTGAACCCGCAGCAGATATAAGACAACCTTCGCCCCCCGACGACCCACCTACGATGTGTCTAAGAAATGTGAATTGATTATTACTTCAACCAAACTTATCTTATTCTACGTGGTGTTACTAACCTGGTATTATAAGGATTTCGACTTGTTCCGTAGATGTAATTGCTGCTTTCCCACCACATTGCCAATTCAGACACATTGGATGTAGCGAGAGGTATGGCCCCTGCAGCTCGCATCAGATTTACTGCATCTGCATCTCTTTCTGCTACCACATCTTTTCGTGCGTATAGCCCTGCTGTTTGTTTCATTCCTGCTATACCAATGCAGTCCTGTGATAAATTTGTACTTATTAGTATATGACTTTGATTGAAAGAAACAGACTAAATTTAACGTGCCAAGCTTATGTACGTAAATGACAAACGTCTGAACTATAATGCTATCCAGTCCTACTATCGGCAATTTATTTTACTAGGAAGGTTGCATCTGGCATAAAGCAACAAAATCAGTTGTGAAACAACCAATCGGATTATTAATAGAATCGAGATGCTTGGTCTTTATGCCTATATTTAAATTTTGAAAATGCACCTTTGTTGTGAATGGTACGCCAAGGAATGGTTTTTCTTTTGCCAAAATTTTGATTGATGGTGCGTCTGGTGATCTTAACATTTTATCACACTTTTTGGCATCCTCGAGCGCGGCTTGAAATCGATCTTCGACCATACAATTTAGAATCGGCTGAATTTCTTTGAGTCTATCTATGTATGCTCGTACTACTTCTTCGGACGTGATCTGCAAACGAAAGAATCATGTGAAACAATGATGATTTGCATAAATTTAAATATCTCACATGCATAAATGAAAATATGCAGAATCACTTACCTCTTTTTGTCTTATTTGGGCAGCTAAAGTTGACGCGCTATACAAAAGCAGGCGATTTTTGATTGGAGGCTGACATTCTTTAGGATGACAGAAATATGCCACCAAGCTGAATATACTGTGCGCTATCAATTCGACGAGTCTGGCCAAGACATTTATTATTTGAAACATTGGATGCATCTTCTTCGGACGTTTATGCTTCTTGGACATCTGTGTCAAAAAAAATTAGTCGAATCAAAATTGTCCTGTTTTAACATGCAAAAAGAAAACTACGGGAAGAAATGATTGCCAAATATCACGCGTCGCATTTAATATAAAATGCAGCAAAACATCAAAACCACAATTGGAAACTGTAATACAAGTGACAGAATGTTCTCCATAGTTTGGCTGCAAATTTGAAAGTTGCAGAAATTTTATCATTTTCATAGTACCAACAAACACATCCAAGTCACGTTTGATTAAATATATTTGTGTTCAATAATATTGGTTACTTCAGTCGTCAAAAAATTAAAAAGTCTATTTTGAGGATTTACAAAATGATGATGTATTCTACATCATTCACCTCGTGCTTTTAAGTATTGCGATTCGTTGAATATGTACAGGTTGTTGCATATGCTATCTTGTTGCAAGAATTCCTTGTTATTCTTTAAATGCTATCATGATAATCTTGATTCGACGTGACACGTGCTGTGCGTACATATTCAAGGCAAATTTATCTGTATCGAATATGTTGTAATACAATAATTATTCATGATTGTTCTGTATGGGTAAAGTAATGTTATCATTTTCTTTACCGACTGAAGTGAAATGCCGGTAATTGCAACGAGTTGGTAAAGAATAGCTAATAAGCCACTCCCATTTCGGTAATCAATTGAAATGCTTTATACATCTATTAAAAGAGACGTACGTGGCATTCAAATGAAGTTTATCGTCCATTATTTTTTTAATTACGACTAACTTAGTGCCGCTGTCATAACCTTTAACCGTCAGGTTAAATCGGAATGCTGTAAGTACATTTGTGTTGAAACGTAAAATTCACGAATACACATCCACATGAATACATACCTAGGCTCTGTATATGAAATCACGTTACGTACAGGGTGTTCTAATACGATCGAAATCGAATCACAATGTTGTTCGCGAACCGTGAATTTTATAAACGTGATATGCTCGCATTCGTTTCATTAACAGTAATCTTTCATTATCAGTGGTGGGAGCTTGAAAAATATGTTTCAAACCACAATAAATGTGTTCAGTATCATACGTCAGATCAAACAGAAGTAACTGTTGCTTGATAAGCAATTAGCTGAGACCATGAGACCAAGCGTGCAAAACTGAGTCGATGGGAGCTCGCGACTCGCGACTGCGTTATGTGCAGCACGTGGCAGCCGCTAGTTTCGAATGACTACCTCATACTGCGGACGTTATGATTAAACAACGATTGTTAAGTCGGATGACACACATACTCGAGCCACCGATTATACGGAAGAAAAATTAAATTGTAGACTGTGAGAGGTAACAAATAGGAACTGGGTGAATTTTGCTACATACTTTACGATACAGTATGATTGGGAAAATTTTTAAGTAAACATAATATTACTCGTGTAATATGATTTATCGATTACTAATCTTAAGTGTATACGGTTAACGAATGCGTAAAATTTTAGTATAAATACTCATACAGAAGTTACGTGTTCCATTTTCAATTCACGAAATATATTCCGCAATATGAGACAATTTTGCTCTTTTATATGAAACAGTCGATTTATATTTTCCTTACACTTTTCAATAGAATTGTAAAAAAGGTAGAGCTACGGTATAATTTTTGTTTGTTAGAAGATAGGCATATGTTAAATATCCCTGAATGTCTAACCACACGTATAATTACCGGGACAGATTTTTACTGTATATCATCGAACTGTGGACGCGGGCGAACCCGTTGTAACTATAGACTGTTGACAATTACGGTGCTGGTTCATCTTAGTAGTGAAATTAATAACCTTTGATACCCGACTGGAATTCTGTGTTGCGTGATATTCGTTGAAAAGTATAGTAATGGAAATGTATGTATACCATTGTATGCATAGCATATCCATTTTTCACTAAGAAGGTGGAGTAGCTTGAAGGTTTGTAGATAACCAACCAACGACTACTTCTATTTGCATATACGTACGGTTATTCGATATTTAACATAAGATATGCTAATTAGGAATTCTAATTGCGCATTTAACTTAGAAATCATTTTTATTTTACGTACGGGAAACTTCGTATCATTTTACACCAGAGCTTTTACTGAAAACATAAAAGCTTGCGAGAACGTATTTATTTTTCATAATAATTACTTTTAATACTTAATATCAAGCTCACTCGCTGTACATATAAACTGAAACCTCTAAAATGATACATTTATTCTGACAGAGAATCGTGAATCAACGGATTTGGATACTTTTCGTATCCTGATATTAGACTTATTTCAGTTTCACTCGTTTTTTCGAGCAGTGAGTACAGTTAATAGTCGAAAAATCAGTCGATCATCTGCGTTATGCAAATAAATATCATTACTTTTCATAGATAATCATCGCTGTGTCCGGAGTGTGAAGTTAGTTCACGTCGCGTCCGCGCGAGAGCGCTCATCTCGTACCGTCAATAATTTCTTTACATTATTCTCATTAATTAGTCAAGAATAAGTACGCTTGCGTTATTATATTATCAAGACGTCGTTCAGTTACGAATCGTACTATCTACCCGCTTGATTCACGCTTAGCGTTACGAAACATTTCTTTCTAAATTTTTTAATCGCGGCTCGTGACGTGTGAATTATAGCGACATGGCAGTCGCGGCAAAGTAAGCGTAATACTTGTTCACTGGCACATGACTTGAAGCATGCAGTAGGTGGGTGATGAATTGACTACCGGCAATTGTACTTACAACCATCAGGCGGTTCGTGTAAAAAACAGCAATTAAGCACTAGAGCACATATATCTCAAGAAATTGTTATCGTGCATGATACGGTTCTCTTCGCGTTTGACCACTCGGCTGAATGTGCGTCATGAATATACCCTGCACGAAGCAATAACAGTGCTTTTGATCAGAATATAAAAGACCATTTGAAATTTCTATTCTCTGATTATTATTGTCGATTAAGTTATCACTTAATAAATTTGTAATCCGTTTAGTCACACGTCCTTTAATCGTTTACAATCATAACTCTCGCGTGTATGGTTGAGAGGTTAAGTTGCAAACGTCATATTGCCACTGCCTTCAATTACTGCGATTTAAATTAGGTTCCATTACTTACCACTGGATATATATATTTGAAGATAATAAATCACTAACGCACTGTTTAAAAGGATAAAACCGTCACATTCTACCACTACGTTAATTGTTTGCAGATACTGACGTCATCGGTTACATGAGATTCTGGAATGTTGCGAACACTTGGTAAACAAATAAACTGAACATGGATCCTGAGCAGTTCAACTCTAAAAAAACTTCATCTGGAATCGCTGAGAGCAACTCTGTTCTCAACTCGCAAAATTCTACGGATTCCAAAAAAAAACGGGATAAATTAATGAACGCGAGTAGTTCGTTACTATCACCAGCATCTCCAACCAGTATTCTAGCCCAAAATTTAGCAAAATTACCAAGTAAAGTAGCTAGACTTAAGGAAATGTCTACTGTTCCGAAATTGGGTGTGTCGAGTTCTGGATCTTCTTCAGGGTCTGCTACGGGTAGGTATATATATATATCGCTGAATATCCTATCGTCATACTAATATCCAAATCGCTATGCCTGTATACGTGCATCTACTATCTGCTATGTGTTGCCTGTTTTCAAGCTGATTTTACTAATAATATTATACGTCACCATTGTTTGCTTTATGGCAAACATTTCAAGCTTGTTTTGTCTGCTATCATATGTATTATGATAAAACACGTTTGGATATACCTGCAAATATATTTCTCTGAATTCAAATCTCCCTTCGTCAGTTATTTCTTTATTATGATTTCGAGGACTCTAAAAAAATTAATAGCACAACCAGTTATATGCTATTTTCTTCTGCTGATGGTTAATTTGAACTGCGTCTTATACCGATGCATGAAATACAGGTTTCCATTGTAATTGGGAGTAATAGGAAATGTGCACTATGCTGTAAGACAAATACTGACATACTACTAACTTTTTAACGTGGTTTTCTATATCACTCTGGTTAGACCCAACTAAAGATACATGTGCCAAACAACGAAGTTTATTCCTGATTGACTTCATTTCTCTTTCGAACAATTTTACTCATCATACAACTGTATTCGGTACGGTTGCCCATGTAGTATGCGAGCACAATTGAAGTTCAGGTCGTAAATACAATCAAACGGACGGCTCGATTCTTGAAAACATATTTTCTTATAGACTGAGCGACGAAACAGAATAAGAGAACTGTACTCGGAAAATAACGATACTGTAGCATTCGGTCATTCACCTACGACAATACCTAATACAGGCACACAACAAGCAAGGTCAGATTCTAGTTGATACGTACATCAACACTTTAGTCAGCAAGGTTGCCGATTAGTTGCTACTGTATTGTCGCCGGCCGGTTTGATTCACTACTTGCTCGTAATGAGTGTTCACGTTCCTAGTCGCTTTTTCCACCGAAATTGCTATAGTGAAAACGATCATACCAGGCGATTTACTACACTCGTCGCGAAGACTGTATATACGGATTTTCAAATTTTAGAAAAAGTTGCGCTTCGGAAACATGCTTGTCATGGATATCTCGCGAATATATTTTAACGTAACGCTTTCTTCTTTGTCGCGGTCTACCGATATAGCGAATTGTTTTTGACGGGTCCAGTAATCATTTAACGAGGAGCAAAATTATTGGCTCGCTTTGTTCTGTTTCTCGTCGCGTCAGGTTTGATGACGCGACCCGATGACGACTAGCGCATTTATACGCGCTACTCTTGCAGGACGTGAAATGCAAAATTGACATCGACTCAGCGAGTAATGACGCACGTGAAATCTGCCGGAGATATTGCTTTTAATTAGAAGCAACCTAACGATCAGCTTGGAAAATATTGATCTATTGTCGGCATTCGACGGCAGAGAGGAACGTGGGTCGTGTAGAAGGGACGGGGGAAGTTTCGTATGCCTCTAGAGCCTAGAGTGTTCGTCACTTAGCAGAACCCGACCCACCCTTCTGCCCACCCTATCTTTGAACCAGCGCGATGCGAATCCGGTTCCACGTCCAGTACTTTGGCGGTACTCCAGACTTCCGGAGTGGAAACATCGACGCGCATTTCACACGTCGTAGTTGTGTTGACCGATTCTGTCTCGTCTAGTTCTGTTCAATACCGTCCCTAATTTATTTCATCTCACCATTATCTCAATTGCCTAATTATATTTATTTTTTCACCCGTCCCTCGTGTCCCTTCACCGAATAAACATTTTCTGGGATCAAATTATGATTTCCAAAGTCGAACGATGTATGGAAAATGCGGTGATATTGTTCTAAGTAATTGTTTTATGTGTTGCTAGGTAGCATTATTGTAAGCACGGTTTTATACTGTTTCGCCAAGGTCGCGTGGTGAACAAAATCGCGACCATGAAATTCAATAACAACGATAGTGGCTCCAATGTTGTTATTCAAAATCGTCATTTGTGAAATGAAAAAAGATGCTAAATGCGATTGTAATAATTGCGTTTGTCGAAGTCGCGATACGTGAGATTCGGATTATTCGAAACTTTAGTTTTGCCGAGCAAAAAACTCCGACGAGATCTTTGAAAAAAGAAAAGAAAATCTGTTTATAACGACTTACAGACTCAAGGTAAACTACTCCTGCTTCGTACAACCCGGTTTAAGGAAGAGTGGGAAGCGTGTGGTAAAAGTTTGTACGGTTACGTTCTGGTTGTCTGGTTTTGACGATTCCACATTCTCTGCAACTGATGTTTGTGTTCCAATGAATCAGCCAGTTAAACAATTTACACGGTTTCAATCAGACTCCAATCCCATAACTATTGACAACTCGATAAAAAAAACACAACACCGAATTTCATTGCTATACGGTCTCGCGTGTTCGCTCGATTTGTACCACGAAGTACGGACCTTCGTAGTCGGACAACGACTGACCGCATCCCGTCCCGGTGGGTTGCCACGCGACTTGTTTTAAATTTTTATAGCAGAAAATAATTGAAATACCGGCCAACCGTAGATTGTCATTATTCTGTTAAAAGATATAATTACCTCATTTGTATTTCCAATTGAACTGTTCGCATTACTTTCGACGGCTTACATCATTGCTATCATGCACATTCAAGCACAGTTCATTGATAATGCGACTTTTCTCAACTTTGGACTGATATTTTTCCACGGGTCATCCATTGGATAAAATTTCATTTTTCAAACGTGTACTAATTTATAGGTATGTAGGTAGATACCTTCCGTAATTTTAGTTCGATTTCTTTTTAATTTATTCACTGGGACGGCCTGTCACATTAATCTGCCGCAGTATACGTTCGGCATGTCTCATCCGTCTATAAATAACAACAAAGTATGCATTGTACGGAATACTAGTTGACGCTGTCACCGTACGAATGTTTGTTGCCGACGTAGCAATGTCTCGATCCTGCGGGGCGTTTCCGGTTGCGTCCATGGAAAATGATGGCACATCACAACATATAGGTAGTCATCAGGATGGTTAGTCATATGATCACGGAATTCTCGTCGCATTGCTTATTTTCTAATGCGTGTAATTTCTACCCTCGACAATATTTTCGTCTTCTCACAACTGTATTTTAACCGTTGATTCAGCGTTAGCGTTCGCTTTATTTTCCTCGTACGGCAATGTTCATAATATTTTTCGAATCGTTGCTGCAATTATAGATGTGAGTAATCGCGAGATGTAAAAACCGATTGCGACTCAAGTGGAAAAACATTCGTGCCACAGTTACAGACATATCCGTTCATTTCTTACAAAAATTGCGTGATATTCCACGGCGTCTACGCCTCAGAACTCAACTACATTTCGCTCGCATTCGAACCCTCTTCAAGTTTTTATGAAATAGAGTAATTCATACCGAGGCGTAAAAGTACTATGGAACAGGTTGTACCAATGCTGTGACCTCGTTTTCTGAGGTGACGTCTCGGAATTATGATTTGACACGCCAAGACAACATTGCCTTGGAATCTTTCTTATACCGCTACGCACAATAACATTTCACGCGATGAATGGTATAACATTATAAATAAAACCCTTCGTGGCGCGAGTTCATTGGCGAAGCGAAAAAATCATTATAGAACGGTTTATCTTGATCTGTGGCGGTCACGCGACGAGACATTTATTTTATGCTCCACGCACGCCATTCTTTCGCTTGATTAACTCGTCTCACCAATCGCATCTCATTTGTCAATCGTTGTTGGTCATGTGAACTTGTTTACAGGTAATCCAAGAAATAAAGTCGCATTGGCCCCAGGTCATAGTCTCATGGACTGGATCAGACTAGGGTCATCGGGGGTAGATTTAACGGGAGTCGGTGGCGTGCCACGCGTCGTCAGTCCTGCTGAACTAGCCAGACATAATAGCCAGAATGATGCCTGGATTGCAATTCGCGGTGCGTTTTAATGCAATGAAGTTTGAATGACCAGCAATTAATATTCGAAGCGTTAATTTCAATGCACCGTTATAGATCAATGTTGCAAATTTCTTAAGGTCAAACAAAAAAAAATTGAAAAACCTTTACGGTATTTATTCGGCACGTTTGATGGATATGTGTTAATTCACTTCTTTTCAGGAATCGTCTACAATGTTTCGAGGTATATGAATTTTCATCCCGGTGGAATACCCGAGCTCATGAAAGGCGTAGGCAAGGATGCGACGAAGCTGTTTGACGACGTAAAGTATTAAGTCCAATTATCGTTATTTCCAACCGATTAGTCGGTAGTTAAATATTCTCACGTACGTATAGAATAATTGCAGGTGCATGCGTGGGTCAACTATCAAAGTATTCTGCAGAAGTGTATTGTTGGTAGGTTAAATCGATCATCGAACGATGCACCAGCAACCACAAAGAAAACAGTCTCGGTGTCATCCAGCATCCTTTCACGTTGCACGAGTGAGTTTATTTTCTATTTGCTGAATCAATTTGAAACATAAGGAGCGCAGACTTGTGAAAATTGTTTATTTTACAAAATAACGATTTCAGAGCAAACAACGAACGTTGACAATGACAAACTCCCGTCAACTCCTTGTCCAAAAATGGACTGGATACAAACGAGCAACGCGATCACGCTGTTCTATTATTCCTCGCGCGATTATCCAGCTGTGGCACATCAGTTGACCCAAATCGATGATTGTAAATATAAATTGAGGTTTGCCTTTGATAAACATATCGTTACTCACGAAATCGAGCTATCGGATTCCGTTTTTTGGCCACCGAAATGGAAACGGAATTTCGAGAGCATGAAAGTAAGAGTCGATGTTATTTTGATGACGCAATAATTACCATACACTCTTCTATCCATGTTCGCAAAATATTGTCCGTTCAACAATCTTACAGATTGAATTAACATTCACTAAGAAACAATCTGGATTGTGGAAAACGTACGGGACCTTCACGACCTTGTACGAACCACAAACGATGCAAAGGATATACAGAGAGTACAAAATAGTCAGTAACATATCGATTAGTAAATTGGTGAACTTGATGGTCTTGCGTGCCGATAAGTATTTGGAAATAACGCCTATAGGCAGGCACATGGAAGCTAAATTGGATGTAATGGGTAAGTTGTTCTCAGTTCTCATGTGAAATTGAGAATAACGTACATTCGAACATCGCGATGATTGTCAACAGTACTTCGTTTTATACATGAGAATGTCATTACAATGACCGTAATATTTTCACGTAATTTTTTCTACAGGCACGGAGGTATCGCGGATGTATACACCGATACCAGCAATCTTACATCCCAATGACGCGGTGTCTGGCTATGATTACGATTGCGCGTGCTTGATGTTTAAGATTTATGCAAACGGAGCACTGACGCCTTCCCTGGCAGCTCTTCAACCGGGACATACGTTGAATTTGAGCAGGAGCTTGGGAACATTTGTTGCGGAGAAATTCCAGGAATTTACGATTATTCATATGTTGGCCGCAGGCTCGGGTTTGACGGCGATGTTGAGCGGTCTTCAATGGGCACTTGGTAGACGTAACGTGTGAGAATTTGTTTGCTAGTTATATTATTGAATTCTCTGAGAAATTGAAGTGACATTAAGTCGGGCGAAAATGATAATCATTTGAAGAAACAATTAGGGTGGGTAGAGAGCGTTGAGAATTAAGTATACTAGCAGGAGAAGATCCTTTACGGTCAACACATCCTGCTAGTGCTATTAAATGCTTTAGTTTTAACTTTCTAACAGTGGCATACGTTAAGTTTTCTGCACGAATAATTGAAATGCTGTACGCGCAAAGCAATCGAGACTTTACGTTCATAAGTCTCGACGTTGAATTTATAAAATAATTTATTTGATTCAGATTTCAAGCGTTGTTAAATTTTAACTACTGCGCCTGAGATGATGAAATCTGCGTAATTTTTGCCCTAATCAACGTTTGGAATGTACTTGACGAAGCTTATTTTAATTAGGATGGTACAGATAATTAGCATCACCCTGGATGCCCTCATATTGAGTGCGCAGCAGTCTGACTAATTGGTCGCATCCAATTCTGTGTATGATCGCAGTCGTACAAATGCTGCCGTTACGCTGCAGTCACAAATCGCGACTAATTAATTGAGCATATATATATATATATATATATATATATATATATATATATATATATATATATATATATATATATACACACATATATGATGGCAGGTCGATTCTGGGAATAAATGCTCCTCGGAAATAACAATTATTGTCAAAGTGAGAAACGATGAAAAACGGGGTATCTGTGTTCTCGCGCGATCATGCTACTGTTGAAATTTTTCTAATCAGCGTTGTCTATGATATTCTCAATGGCGGTAATTCTGCTGGCTATCGAATTATCCAATAATAATTTTAACTTTGTGGTCCTTTCGATTCGTGCACTGTGCATGTCAATTTGTAAATTTCGTATTATTTGCAATATTTAGAAAAATGATCGATAGCATTTTTTCACTGATTAATTATTTCTGCACGACTTTATCAATCCACTGAAATGTCACTTCAGCTTGGTCGTGGAACCTTGACGTTGATGTAATTTTTTGTAATCTTGTTTGCAGAAGTCGGGTAAATTTGATAAACTTCAACAAGGACGAGGATAACATGTTTTACGACAAAGAATTACAGAGAATTGCTGAATCGGAATCAAGGTAAATTGAAACCGAAGGCTCCGCTAAAATAAGACCTTGTTTACATTCGAAATTCCACGAGTATTCTTTATGAAATCATTTTCAGATTCACAATAACTCACATCCTGTCAGAGCCTAGTAATTCGTGGACTGGTCGTCGTGGTAAAATTTCTGCCGATATTATCGAAGATTTCATTGGGGACAGATCACATCAGGCATGCATCTTTACTTGCGGACCAAGACCATTCATGGCGTCGGCCAAGGAGTAAGTGTTCAATTGACGTTGGTCTGATTTTTATTTTGTGTGTAAACATGAATACAACTTTAGATTAACGTGACGTTAAGGAACATGATTGAATATTTCGCGTTTATTTTCAGAATTCTTGTCAAGGTCGGCTGGACTACGACGCAGATGCACGAATTCGACGATTAGATTCATAATATAAACACCGGCATCCCTGACTGACCGGATATCGCTGTACGACTTCTTTTTATATCATACATGTTTAAATGATATATCATATAGATGACCAAATATTTAAGGATTGGAATGAACTCTATTTTCTATGAAAGGAATTGAAGAAGTTGAAAGAAGCTGTTCAATTTTACGAAAGGTCTTAAAATTTTGTGTATATCCTATAACACTTGTTAAATGTCAACGACCCTGTCGCATGTTGTTAGGGATTTCGTAGACGACCATGTAAATTTAGTGTCATTGTGAAGTATAAAACGCGTGTAAGCAAAGGATATCACTCGTGAAATAGCTGCTGGTTCTATACTTTTCAAATGAAATTTGAAATACTTCCCAAATGTCCATGATTATGTCCACGTGATTCCAACAAATTTTATACACGAAACGATATCCCATATTTAAACTGAATTGTCTGTGATGTGAACTACGCCTGTAAACCGTAACATAGTGACCAATTATGATATGAGTATGATTGGAAAACGTGTAAATTTCAACTATCACATCGATATCATTGTTCAGCACGCACAATTGATTTCGACCACGGAACACAAAAAGTATCTCCGGAGTCGAAGGATCAGTATTACGTTGCAACAATGACGTAAAGTATCGTGAATTTATTGCAGTAACACAACACCCTGTAAATATCTTTGGCACATAAGTGTTATACGTATAGAAAACAGAAATACGACAAATATAGTAATAATTGTTGCGTAAATTGCTGCCTTTTTATTTCTGCTTACAGGGCAGAAACCCTGTGTTTTTATATTACAGGGCATAGCTACGCTACGGTTCCCGAACTAATTTTTCTGTCCTTTGATGATCAGAGTTTCATGGAAGCGGAGGGAAAACAAGGACAAATAGCATAAACTTAAGTGGATATAGTAATTCGCATAACTGGTATACTTGATATTGTTGTTTAACGTCTTATCTACTTCCATCGATTTCTCTGTACAAAATTGACTTGCTCTACACGATTTTACACGAATCGTCAAAGCATTGCTCTCCGTGAAGCGCGATAAGCTCGGTATGTTTTTGACAGCGACTGATGTATCGTCAAGCTACGTTTAGCTCTTCCTTATCGACAATTTGGCGACAGCGCCAGCCAATATGTTCGCGGACGGTAACATGGAATAGACTACGTACTGTCTGGTAGAAGATAAGAAAAAAAGAGAATTCTTTGCGTCGGTTTTTAAAATGTACATTCGTGCCTTGGATGAAATCAGTTTTGACATAAATCGTCACGCTATATCGTTGGATCTTCCGTTAGTTTCGAAAACTGGCCTGCCAATATCGAGCTTCGCGATAGATTTCGTATCGTGGAAACAGACAAATCTAGTTATCGATTAGACGCGATAGACTCTCTCGATAATCATTATTCTGTTCACGACTTCCGGAGTCCGTCTTCTTTTTACCGCGAAACCGTGGGCCGAGGGGTTGATTTGGTGAAGATTTGCTACAGCAAAAACATTCAATCGATGGTCGTTATCGCACGACGAGTGAAAGATAAAGTTTGAATCAGACCACCTCGAGTGTCAGTTTTTGCTTCCTCTACAGGTAGGATCGTTCTTTGAAATCTGATGTGAGATGAAGCGAGCTTGCAGGGCGAGCGGAAAGCAAATTAAACAAGCGCTCCTATCCTGAAATCAATGGCCACAACTGTGTAACAAGAGCAGGTCGGCAGGTTCGCGTGAAACGAATTGGAAAACGTCGCGTTGCATTCAAATCGTCGGGGCACACGGGGAAATATTGAATGCAGGGGCGCGAGAAAATACATTTGTTCATATCGTACGGAAGATTCGAGATGAATAATTCAATTACTTTGCGAAAATTAAACGTAGATTATACTGCAAGAAGCCGCGACTCTCGCGGTATTAGTCAGCGGTACTGATATAAATTAGCGGCGTAAGCGAAGCGCGTAAACGTTAAGTTCTTGCGACCACTACTAGAAGAAGTATGGGAAGGTCGTTCGTAACTTTTGGCTTGGAATTTCATCACTGTCTCGTCGAAAATAGCAAGCGATGAATTCTAACAGAAAGAGTGACTCCAAATTTCGCCCTTTTTTCGGTAGTGGCTTTCAGGCACGCGAAAACGACAGTCGAAATTCTGTTGGTGCCGCATTAATTTTTCGGAAATTCCGAGGATAACGAGCACAAGTTTTTGTTTTTCGAATAAAGGCCAAAACATTTCTCATTTTTTAAAATTTTTTGCTTTTTAATCTCTCTTAACCCTTAAGAAGGGGTTGTGTTGGACTTTATTCGAAAAACAAAAAGTTATGCTCATATGAGAAGTACCCAAGGATTAATGCGGTACCAACAGAATTTCGACTGCCCTTTCTCCGTGTCTGAAATCGACTACCGAAAAACAGGCGGATTTCTAGATTACTCTGCGATCACTCTTTGGTATAGCACTGCAAATGAAAGCTGGATGAAAACATCCACGGTAATTATTTCCTCGTCAGTAGCCTACGTATAGAAGTTGCGATTTGCAATGTAGAAAAAAATTCCTCGGCATACGATTCGTCGTCCATCTCATAAGGTCTTCACGAAGAGGCTAATGAAATGTACCTAATTTTGTTTCCGCTCGTACCCGACTCATTGTCAGCCCACATTCGTCATGCCCAAGCTGCTATTATATTTACGAGTCACGAATGAAAAGCAATAGGTGTACAAAAACGAGGCTCGTTAGGATTGAACGCGAGATACCGGTTAATCGACGGTAATACCTTCCTCGAGGTTGTAGCGCGCCACATTTGCTTAGGCAACTTTGAGAGCTAACGAGTTTTTAAACGCCGGTGGATCATAATTTGCGGAATATGCGTTGATCGGTAAATCCAGCGGACATAGTAGGCCCAGTCTCTCGAATAGTGATTTAACCAATATTTATCCTTGACGAGGCTCGTCGAGTTCGGTAACGGCTAAAAGAAAAAACGAACCACCCAAATGAATAATTTTATAACGGCTCGTTTGTTATTCCGTATCGTTGTTGCTCAGGTAGTTTCGTGAAGCTGGGCGCATTTCACCTAACTCTAAAGACCCTTCGATTCCCGGTTACGATGGATGCTCTGCTCTTTGACTTCCCAACAACTTTGTTACCGTTTCGCGGTGTTCTTCTCCGCTGAGCAGAGCTTATCGCTCAGTTTGTCGGCAACGAATGTAAACTTTGCGGAAACTACCGTAGCATTTACCGATTGAAATATATGGAAACTTACGAGCAACGAACAAACGTTCGCGATTATACGTTCGTTATTATCATTCGCCTGAAAGGCAAAAAACCGGAATCTGCACAGCAGAAAATTCCTCCCAATTTTTTCCCAATACACTCGACATCATTTGTTATCGCCTTTTTTCAGCGTGACAATCCGATGTCGCTGAGAGTATTCGTGTCCGTTTCGCTTCATCGAAGGCACAGCATTTTCAATGAGATTTCATTGAATAACGGGATATAGTGAGGAAATTGGTTTACTTTTTCGGCTTTATTACTATTTATCTCTACAATAATCATCGTTAAGTAGTACAGGCTCGGAATAGTAACAAAGACAGGATTGAATTCGTAGAATAAACGCGGTGCTTGGGAATTTGACAGATCGAACAATACACAAAGATTCGTGGATGGATATTAAAGCAATGAGTTTTCGTGCAGCGGTTTCATCTCAATAAATCAACGCGTGTATTTTCTATACCGTGCATCACGTATCGGTCCTCGCATTTCTCGTCCTTTTGTTTCATTTCACTCCTATTTCCAGGGCCAACCAAGCGTATAGATACGTAACGCATAGATGCGCGCAGGTATAGAAGTGCATGAACGTGAATCGAACGAGAAATAGGCACATTCGAATCCATATACGTACAGAGAGGTAACACCAACGGTTAAATACGCGAAACAAATTGTGTGGCAGCCACAATATGCGCCGGAAAACGGAAAACGACACGAGTAAAAAAACTATCCGCATCGTCGATCGAATGATCATAGTCTGTCGCGGTGCACGGTTGGAGATGCGTAGATAATGCATCCGCCGAACAAAATTACTGGAAACATAGATCGAACATTTTTCATCACAGATCGAGTCCCGAGGAGGTACGCGAAATATCGCGAAATATTTCTCAAATCACCCGCATCAAGTTTCGTTTGACTTCCCGTTGTTGTCGATCTTTGAATAGGTCGGAGTCGACGAGCTACCGCAGATACTCCATGCTCAACCGATATCGCGAAATGGTCCGGATAGAGATGTATACAACAGGTATATGTTCCGCCTAGACTCGCGTTTGCAGTATATAACTCCGGGCACATGGGCTGGATGGAACAGCTTCGCTTAACGTGGAACGCCATTGTCAACGTGAAAAGGCGAGATGACGAACAAGTCGTACAAGAGCGGCTATCTCTCCGTATTACAATCGGCCACGTACACGCGGACACGCACGTATACAGATACGAGGACACCCCTCCCCGAACACACACACATACACACACGCGCGCGTGTATGCATATATGCCTACATGTATATATATATATGCACGTGTGTACGAGCACCATGGTGAGTCTGGAAGAAGCCAGGTCAGGGGTCAAAGGATCGCGTGTCCTGAGGCTGTTTCACGGTTGCCCATATCACGGCTCCGGCTTGACTTGGACTGAAAGAGGCAGGTTGGTTTCTACTCATGAGCCAAGTGTCTGGAATCATGCCTCTAATGCGTATCGCTATATACAAGAATTGCGCCTAAGAAATGTAGGAACTGAATCTGAAACACGTACCCTTCGATAACAAAACCCTGGCAAGCGACTCGAAGAAGCGCAATGTTGTACTCAAGCTGTACTCAAAAATGGTCTCTGCTCTCGAAAATACCAGTCGAGAAAGCAAATGTAACGCGAAACCTCTTTTTTGAATGAAAGTTAATTTGTCGGACGTGTCGTGGTTTGGACTGTTTTTGCTTTCGCTCGATGATTCAAGTATCATTGTCACGCGGCGAACGTCGCGAGGTAATTGCTTTTCCCGCAAAGGTCTGAGAAAATTGAAAGGCGTTCATCTAAAAAATATCTCATTGACTTGTATTACACCTCGACGCGGAAAGGTCGTGCTGTGGGAGCAGATATCAGGTGGCTGGGGTAGCGTAGGTATTCTAGGTGGTGCGGATAGGTAAATAGGTATGAGAGTACGGCACGTCGCGTGGCGTCGCGTCGCGTCGCGACAGCGAGGGGTTGCGTTACGCGGGCTCTTCTCAACGTAAAAGAGAGAAGCGTCCACGATGGAAAGGTAAGGGTGGCGGGAACTCGAAGCGAGGAATGGCGGGGTCCTCGCGGGGTATCGCGCGAAGGGGTTGGCGGGAAAAGGGGGTTCGATTCGCGAGGGCGACGCGATAGGGATGCTGGGCATGGCACGTTCAGTAGCGCGACGGCTCTCGCCCTGGCCAGTCGATCGAGCACCGGAGATATTCGTAAGATTTTCGCCTTCGCGCTGCGAGCCTAGGGAAGGGAGCGAGGAATCTCGGTGAAATTTTATTCGAGCGTCACGAAAAGCCCACGAACCGTTTGCGACTCGGAAAAGGCACGTTGAAAAAATGCAACTCGACCGACGACGACCGCGATTGCATCGACGGTGTTTTCACTTCATCGTGACGAGTGACGAGCGTTGATCAGAGATCCCATTCGGGAGGGCGATCAACGCTTCAGATTTTTTCGATTCCTCTTATATTTCCACGTCCCCGAATCCTCGTCGTCCATCTTATTCGTGGCTTCGACCGCGTCTCGCACTCTTCTCCCATCTCATCGTTCGTTTTTACTTTCAAACCTTTTTTACGCCACTCCGCGCGGGGAGATACCAGAGCCTAGACAGCATCTTCCTCGCGCGAAACTCTTCGCCAACGACCGACCGTGAAAACATAATCCGGGGGGGAAAAAGTTCGCGGAACGAAGTAAGTAGTATCGGTACACGAAATTAAACGAACAAAGGAACTCTCTGCTCTGCTTACCTCGTTTCGTTTTAAAACAGCTTCACGTGTTCGTTTTACACTCCGCGCGTTCCAGATCTTCCTGGACCATCGAGATTCCGACGATAAGACAATTTACGCGAATTCCACGAGGCCTCTCATTCTCGCGAGGTTGACGTATTTCGAACAGTGCAATTAGAAGTGCTTGTTAACGGACGCCATTCGACGGTCAAAATTTCGATCGATGCCGCGTGTCTGTCTCAAGAGGCAACACTCGCGCGGGATCGCGAAGTGCGTGTAAACGACGTACATAATTGTGAACGTGAACGCGCTATTGTTTGTTCACCGACCGTTTTTTTTATCTCGAAAAAATAAAAAATAAAAAATAAACACGTGACGCGAAACAACGGAGACGAAACGCGAATGGAAGAGCTACTCGACCTTGGGGAAATTTCTTGATAACCTCAGCGGCGTGGATCGGCAAGGGTGTTTTGACGTGTCGTCACGTAGGTCGGAAACAACGGAGAGTATCACGAGAATCCAGCAGGATGGTAAGGTACGATTTGTTTACGGTTCCCCCGAGAATCCTTTCGATCTAAACGGTCGTACGTCGATCCGAGCTTACGTATCGCGTCAACGATTCGACCGTTCGCGAACAAATTCAAGGTGGATGGTCCGATCCCCGCAGGACAGGGTATCGCGGCACGGACATTCGTCACTGTCACTGGGGAGTGTGGAAATGATACGGAAAACGTGATAAAGGATACGAAATCGTGATCCGGTGATTATTACGCAAGCATCGAATTGCCTCCGGCAAATATTAAGTAGCACGCGTGGAAAGCCCTCGTTCTTTTTTCTCCATCGATATCCTCGTCGACGAAAAGTCACGTCGGCGAGGACGACCCATTCGCAGGGGATTGATTCGCGGACTTATCAATCGATCTCCTTTCAAATTGTCTTTCAATCGTGATTTCATCGCCCGCGTCCGTCCGTTGTTCCCCAGTTCTGTCGCTCCTCGCTCGGATCTGTCTTCCCGTGAAATTCTCGATTCCAGATCGAACCTCAGACCTTGCGATATCTACGTACACTGCACCTGTTGCACTTGTCTTGCCTCTCTCTCTCTTGATTTTAACCGCGAATGTTTAATATGCAATCGAGGTACCGCGCCGTCATCGTTTCGACGACGTCAATGACGGTCATCTACTCCATTCGGCAACCCTGATGGAACGCAATTTTGTCTTTCGTTTCTGAATTCTCGTACAACCAAGAAATCGCAGGGAACTCGATGTGAATTCGTAACGCCTCGAATTTGTAATAGTCGAACGACTGGTATATCTTTTTGTCACACGATCAGTGGGAAACGTTTTCACCATCCGTGGCGTCCGAGCTATTTCGCACTCTCGTTCCGAAAATTTTACGGAATTCCGTCCAGCTTTGCGGTTGTATTGAATATTCGAGCCATTCTGTCGCCTCCATATCCGAAACATGTCACATACGTGACAAATCTCGTCATGTTTCACCACGCGTCAGTCTTTTCATCGAACGGAGTAACGCTAGCTATGCTAAACGTCCCGCTCAATTATCTAGCATTTTAACATTTTACCGAAACTGAATAAATCACTCGTCTCTACCACGGCGACTAATTCAGTTAGATCTCGCTGGTATTTCTATCGCACGCAACAAGCCAGAATGCTCGAATATAACCATCGGCTCGTTGGGCTTTATTTGCCGTTATTCGACCTCATTTGGATTCACTTTCCAGAGAACTCGTGTCCCCACCAAATTCAAGGTCAATCATCGCCACGCACGATCTCGTTGGTCCTCGCATATTTTGTACAAAACGATCGAGCATGAAAAATGTCCACGTCGCGAGATTTCAGATAACGGTGCGAACGTGGCGAAAAGTGAAACTTTTACGGGGAGACAAATGCATTCATCGCTCATCCCATGAAGGAATGCAGAGTATATCGCGGAGTGTTGGTGGAAGAGCGTGAGCGGCATCTGCCAAACAATAAATCTTGAAGACGACTGCTTTTGACATGGCGTAAAATATTGGCATTAGAACAGGCAGTCGGCGTTCGGTTGCGCTCCCCGATGGTTCATCGATTCGTCGGCGTTCATCCACGAAAGTAGTAGCGCGCCAAACTCGCGGCATTGGCGCGATTTAGTACGCGTAGGTAACTACTCGTACGGTCGAATTCTCTTCCCCTTCGCTTGGTTGTCCTTTCCACGATTTTCCTTTTTTTTTTACACGCTAAAAAAAAGTCGTGTTTTCTACCCTCGTAAAAACTTTCCGGCACGTGTGTTTTTCTAGGATAGGATGTGGATACTTTATCTTTGGGTCCGCCAGGTCCACGTCGCGAAAAGCTATTTTGACGTGGCAAACAATAGACGAGGGACGTTCCGCGTCGTTGACTGACGAGGCAGTAGTAATCGTTCTTTGACTTTCCACCATTCCATCAAATTGTATACTCTGGGATTCCCATGTGCGGGCAAACAATTTCCAAGTTATAAATGGGCATGTGAACGGAGTGCCGATTCGTTCGGAACTTCGCAGTTCCCCTTTCCTGTCCCCAAATCGCAGAGGGTTGGTGGAAAAAGTTGACGACATAAATCTCACCATTTTTAATGCATCGAACAGAATTCGCCAAAACAGATCTCTGGACCTACAAACGAAATCGTTGATGATGATTTCTGACGAGATTCCTGTCGTCGACGGCTCGCGGGTGAAAAAAGTTGTTCGGGCTTTTCGTTGGCGCAGTACGCGTTTCTAATTATGGAAATTGTTTTTCATTGCATCCCAATTAATCCGCGAATGGTGTAATTCCCCAGATAAAACTTTTGCGAATTAGTCGTCGAGGGTACTTTACGGCTTTGAAACAAACAACTGATATTAATTTTACCCTAAGACTAATGATTCTCTACCGGATCGCGTAATTAAGCAAGATCACCGCGAAGGATTGAGAAGGTAGGAGAGGCGAAGCACAGTCCGGTTACAGTTACGAGCTGGGAGATAAATCCAATCTCGCTAATACGTGGCTTCACGCCAACAAAGATCGCTAAGACACGCGTTTCCAAGCCTGCCGACGAGATGTTGATGAAGAAAAATATCATATCCACTGTCATTTCGCAGCACTGCTAGAATATACCGTGATTCATCGAAAAACACGCGTGTTACGAATCCTCGTCAACCGCCAAGGCGGCGGAAGTACTTTTGCTCAGATTGAGATGGTTCCTACGTTTCCAAAAATATCCGTAAATATTCTTCCGAAGAACGCATTCAAGTTTGCTCGGCGAATGAAATCCCCCCGATACTGCTCGAGACTACGTGTACGGATAAAAAGTTTAAAATACTTCGCGGAAATTGAAATCCAGCACGGCTAATCTAACACCGAGAGGCGAGATTAAGTTTGGCGTCTGATTAAACCCTCGATTTACTACTTCAATTCAAATGTCCTGTGAAATCTTCGACTCGACACCTCCGGCTTTCAATGAATTTTTAAGTAGCCAGCTTAACTACGGAACCGTAGAGCAGGATTCAAATATATTTATACATGTACACGTTATATACTACACCTATATACGTGCACTGATACGTCTGTGTTGGACGATGTAGATAGAAACTCGACATATACGTATATGTACGAAAAGATCCGAGTCTCTACCTAACCCACGAACATGGAATTACCTAGCCGAGGAAGAATACGATATATTGAATGGAAAATCTTGTCCTAGTTTTCCAGTCGATAACGACGGTTCGGCGATAATACGCCGGTATGGCATAGAATGTTTTTTTCGCGTAGCGAGTAGTTTCTTCGTATCGACCGATTATATCTGCCGAGATTCTTTTCCGAATGCTTCGGTTGCATGAAAGGACTTTTTCCAATTAAAACTTCCACAGCGCGAATGGTAACAAATAATAATAATGAACCATTCGCAATTTGAAAACTTATCCATTTTCAGTACTGCGTCCAATATCTAGCCATGGACGTAATGATTTCGGGGGAGGAGAAAATGTAATAAATATTCCTTTGTATTTCCCGAAGGGAGTCGAGAAATTTTTTCTCATGAACCCCAATTAAGCTCGAGAAGTTTCAATTTTTCACTGCTTCAATGGTTACGTTACACTGTATAATAACGCGTAACCAGCAGGATTAATATATGCGTAGATCCGATGATCACTGGTTCATCGCACGTTACGCTTCATCACACCTCGAGTATATCGTGTTATCACTCCCACAATTTTTATCCGTTACACCCGAAGAGCAGGGGGTACGTAAGTCTATCTGTGTACGTAAGTTGAAAACTGGTATACGATAAAAATTTGTAGAAAAAATTGTTGTGGAGAGCGTCTGTGCAGAAAAATGTATAGAAAAATTTATAGCGGGGGTATTTAGGAGAAAAATGTGTAGAACATGTTTTGGCGGGGGTTGTCTATGAGAAAAATGTATAGATTGGTTGTTACGACTCGGAGGGACACGTCAACAAGAGGTGGTCGCCGGAAGTGAGAGAGGGATGAAACGATACAAGAAATTCGCGATGAAACGATGTATAAACAGAGGGGCAACGAACAATAGAGCGCGATGAACCGATCCCTGTCCTGTAGATCGCATGTATCTACCGTGAGAATTAATTACTATAGGAATAAGAATCGAAGATCTCGTTGGGTACTTCAAATTTTCAAGTATCTATTAATCTCCAATGCGATACCAGCTTAGCGTGCTTCATTAATGCAATCGCCTTCGAGTTGCATCGAGCTGCCATGCGTATTTGTTGACCGGTGTTCGATACCGTTAAGCGGTCGTAATGCCACGCGATTGGATTAGTCTGCTTATACCGGTCTCAACAGTCAAGTGTTTCGAGAGATTAGCGCAAGTCTGCCGGGAATAGTAATATTTAATGGGTATAATTTCATGAGCGGGTTGTCGAAGCTGAGGCAAAATAGTTGGCAACGTCTTCGCGAAGCTGGGTCGAAACGGACTCTGTTGAGAAACGAGGAGGCAAATGATAATTTTGCATTTTGGACGATCACGATAACTCGGTGGCGTTGTTTATCGATGGCTTGATTAAATCACACATTGCAAGAGTCGTGTAGATTTCACTTTCTGTTGGCTGTATTTATCGTTTTTTGCCTCCATTTTCTAGTACGCCGTCTTTACATTTGGCAGTCGTCGTTTCTTCCTCGTCGTAATCATGTTTGACGTGTCGCGAGTAATTCGATTGTTAGATCGGTCTATTCATTATAATTTTCGACGAATATCTAAAGGATAAATTCGCGTTGCTACACGCTCAGCTCACGAGTTTTAGTATCGAACAAGCGATCGCCGGAGAAACGAAGCTGTCATCTTTCGTCGGGGTAAGACTGATCTCGACAAAGGTTTATTACCGTAAAGTAATAATTTTCCGCCTCTCTGCGATAATAATTAACTATCTTTCGCCGGCGGAATACCCACCTTTCAGATCCCTCTTTACTCGACAAATTTTCTCCAATCACACTTCTCCATGCCTGGCTCTTGCAACATTCTGAAGGATCTCTAATTAGCTCGGCTTCGTAGAGATTCCACTTAAAAAAGCATCTCTTTTATCCGAAGAGATTTTGCTTCCCGCTAAACGCAGTGGATATTTCAGCCACACCGACAATCGTAGAAAATAGGTTCGGTGTAGTACTCGAGACCGGTGTCGCTTTACGCGGTCCTTTTTTTGTCTCACTTCCGCAAACAATAATTCCTCGCCTTTCTCACGTATCCTCGAATCTTATCGGTCGAATATTCAGGAATAGCTATACAGATATTGCGAACGAGTTTGTTAAGTTGCCGCGAGTGGAGAGAAGGGATAAGCGGCGTATATAGCTACGTACATACATACGTACATGTATATACCTATGGGCCATTCCACGCCAATTCGACCAGTATTAAACCCCGACGATCTCCAAATAGTTTCATGTTTTCCTCTAACATTTATAAATATTTGAGGTCGATCGCGAATGCCCATTTTTACGATTTAATCTTGTTTTAATTTTGGGCTTAAGAATTTAAAAATTTCGAATTAAGTAAAAAGAAATATAAAGAAACGTGAAATGATTTTCAGGTGGGCGGGATTTAACACTGGTCGAGTTGGCCTGGAATGCCCCATATGTATATACGTCTGTATGTATTTGTGGCCGAGAATAATTTCTTATTTCGATCGCAGCTTCTTCGTACTGGCGCAGGGGTCCATTTCTGTGCACACCGCAGCGCCGTCGCTCTTGTATTGTCTACCTTTCAGATTACTCAGAAATTTATCTTTCTTCCATTACTCTTCGACGATCTTGCACGTGAGAGCTCGGTAAACCTCAGATAAATCAAGTCCCTCGAATTCGCAGCCTTCGTATTAACTAAATTGACCGAGTTTACCGAATTTAGCTCCATTGTTCTCGACTCAAAAAGCACCTTTTGCATGACCTCCCGCCCAACCATATCTTGGAACACGAATCTTCGGGAGTAGCATGCAAAAATGCATTGTTCGTGTCTCACTTCTGATAATCGAACCTTACACAACGAGAACGCAACGCCTCACTGATTTCGAGGCACATTTTACCGACGTAATTCCGAAAGGTTGTGGGAACGTTTGCATAAGGTTTGCCTACGTGAAGTATGAAAATTGATCGCTTCGAAGCAACACTGTGGCCACACGGGTTGTAATTTCGCATCGTACAATTCTTACCTCGTAAGCTTCCGAAAAATATCTATTTTCTCGTGTTTCCAGATAATTTATAAGGCATAAATTCTCTCACGGTTTAATAAAACGCCAGTTATTCACGTAGCAGGCTGTTCCAAGCGTGTTCTCGGCGGTTAAACACTTTCCTCGTATTTCTTCCGCTTCGTCCCGATATTCGCGATTTTTATCGACGCGGATACTTCGTGATGTCTGACGTAGTGAATTTCCCAAACGTGGGAACACATTTCTCGTGAATAATTTAGATTTTCTCGCATTACCGCGCCTGTGAATAATATACCGCGCACGATTTTTCTTCTCGCTTCGCAATCTCCGGAAAATGAGTTCTAGTTTCCTGGTCTCGGATGCGGACGACGACGCTGTAGGGTAAGAAATCTTTTGATCACGAGCTGGAGAGGCAAAGGAAAATTTGACTTCCTTCGAGAGGAAAGAAACGAGCGTACAATCAGCAGTATCGATGAAGATCTTTGTTTGGAGACTTTCCACGGTAGCCATTTTCTGTTTTCGTCTCGGCATCGTATCCATAGTCGGAACGGTTTACATAGAAACTTTCCACTTATTCGAAACGAGTTCAAGAACTGCCTTTGACGTGTTCTATCCTAGAACCAAAGTCGTACGTAAGCTCAGCTTTTATCGAAGAGAGCAAATTCCGTGGGAGAAGTTATCGATGCAAGATTTCAGTAGGTACGTGAAATATTCTAGGTGCCCGAAGAAAATCCCTCGAAAACAAGTCGACTTCCTTAGACGCTGCGGGAAAAAGCAAGCGGTATCAAAAAAAAATACCATCATTTCGCGCGTTAACCAAATTTATTTCTCCTCTAAACAGAAAACATCGATATTTCGAAGAAAAAAAAAAGCTCGCGAATCCGCGCAAATCCGAATAGCCGAGCGCAGGGTATCGTTAGCAGACGAGATAGCCTTTTACGGCATACATGAAACCCGTACAGGAAAGGACTGAAATATGACGCAACACTTTGCGTTTTGGCCTCAGATATTTCGTACGATAAATAAAATACGATACGATCTTCATTACGCATCGTATACGTGAAATGATAAAATCCGCAGCGCCGTCTCGCCTACGCGAAGCCGTATGAATCACGGCAACACCGTGGACCGCAACATTTCCGTGAAAAATTGCGTATTTCCTTAATATTTACGTTTGTTGAAAAATCTCGCATTGGATCTTTTGTCGAGACGAACGCATTGTTCTCTCCGTTCACGCTGACGCGGATTTCACGCGGCTCCTGCATTCGCAGGTTTGCGGTAGTCCGACAATCCTGACTTCAAATTGGGCACGAGATTTAGGTTCCTTCGAGGCATTTGGTGCTTTATTCAGTGACCACGACGCACAGCGTTATCTCTAACGATTATGTCAAGCGGTAGGTACGCCATGGCGCGCCACCTCCCGACAAATGCGCTCCTCATCCGCCACGGGAAACGGCATCAACTCGAAACTATACCGGTCCCCGTATTCAGCTGCCGTTTATCCCCTCGATGAAATTTGCATGAGAGAGTTGCTTATTATAGTCGAGAACCGTGGGTACATATTGTTAACTCTCGCCGAGAGATTCGCAAGCCCTCCCGCGTGCATTACGAAACCATCGCGTAAACATATTTTCATAATTCAATACGTGGTATCCGTGAATAGGCAGATAAATCACGCCTGATAAAATTCCACGAACGAAATCAGAGAGATAATAGTTCGGTTGCACGTAACGCAGGCGATTCGTCCGGTAAAGACGAATTTTGTACGATCGAGCGACATCAGCGTGGGTGACAGAGCAGCTGGTAGCGAAGGAGCGGTACAACGGCTGACCACGACGCGCCGTATCTACGTTCTCCGGTAACGTATGACCACCGAACCCTACTGTTGCCTTCGCAGCGGGGTCTGACCAGCAGCGTTCGGCTCCCCTTTCAATCAGGGATCTAATCGTAAAACCATCGAACGTGCTTTACATTTTTCATTTCTCGTCAAAGTGGTCAATATATTATCCATTCCAGGGAATTCGCAATACCAATGGCGTTATCAATGGCGTAACCCCAATTACGAGTCTTGGCTCACATTTGATTCGGATCGGGGAAGGTGGGAACATCGAGCATTTCGAGTCGGTGTTACGAAAATTAAAAAACCAGCGTGATCGATAACCGATATGAATGATATGGCTGTTTCGTATTTCGGAAAAATTACGAGGCGATGCACGCTCGCGTACGAGTTTCGGAGCATTGATAAACGAATGGTTTGGTAAAATTTGAAAAATCCCTCGATTACGCGTCACGTTCCACGATGCAACGTACGCTGTAATGCATCGAAGCGTGGCGGCAGGTTATGGAAGCGGTCGTGAAATAAATGGGAAAAAGATGTAAGCCGAACTGCTGTCGTAGTTCAGCGGGATTCTCGGGATATGATATCGGCTCTTCGTTTTTCCGCCTCTTTCGAAAGACTTTAAGACATCTTATCCAACGACTGGATGTCGGAGCGTTTCCTACAAGGCCTATGTAACCTCGAGTTACGACCGAGAAGTCTCTTTCTCCCCTCGTGTCTTTTTCCTGATTTTCACACAAATTTAATGACGTACAAACTTTCGCTACGGACTTACCGTAGCATCTTATTGTCAAACTTTTCCCTATCGCTATATTTTTCGGAAAATTACTTTCGGGTATGGCCTCACCTTAATACCGGAGCCATAACAAGGCTAGCGGAAAAAGAAGAAGTGAAACAGATCAGGAGTTTTTTTAATAAATCAGGACAACATTCTTTCCCGCATTTTTCGAGAGCTGGAATGTCTCTCCTTCTTCCCGCTCTTCGGGACCGTTGTCAGGCGTAGATATCATCTGTAAAACTTTGTCTATTGCTCGAGTCTTTGTTTGCAAACCCCGAGTCTCCAGCAATTTGACAAATTCTTTTTTCTCCGCTCATTCGACTCGCAGATCCCACGGTATCCCACTTTTTAACCGATATCCGTTATATCCGGCCGGAAAATTTTCCTGAAACGCGCGCTAGTTTTTTTTTTACATTTTTTCAATCCATTACCAATTCTAACCCGATCATTTTGACAAAACGTCGTACAGGAAGCGAGATTTCGCGTCTCCAACTCCCTCGTATCGATTGCTTTCAAGAAACTTTCGCCGTGTCGTTTCGATGAACTTATAATGGAATTCGCTCTATGGCATACTGATCAGATTTACCGGCATGAATCTTCTCTGGCCGAATTCTCGGCTTGTACATATTCAATAAAGCGCTCGCTAAATTCCAGCTGGCAGAATACCAACGCTTGTAACTTACGACGGAAGCGAGAAATTATACGTAGTTGTTTTAGAATCGAGACCGTGTCGATCAATTCATTCGCGAGAAAGGAAATTAAATCAGCGAGCCTGTTGTTCACCATCGCAAAAATTAACAATGTCCAATTTTCGGAGTTCCATCTCTGACAAAGCTGGGTAGTCATGCGCTCGACGAGGGCACGTGAGATTAACAAACCACGAGGTATGCGTCGAGCGAAGCTTACATTTTGGCCAACGATGCCGGTGAACGGTGAAAAACGAACGAGAAGTCGATACGCGTCGTGAAACATGCGGTCGTCCTACCCGCAGGGCCGGCGCAGAGCGAAGCGTGAACAGATGCTGGAGGCGACAGAGAAATATTCGTTTCTTTCGAATGGTGGCGGAGTGTAGGTTGCCATCCGCGTATTGCGAACCATCCCCGTTACCACGTCTCATTTTATCTCTGATCTTTCAATTATTTCTCTCACTCTCCCTGCCGCTACCACGGAACGACGATATCGGACGTACAGCGAGGAAATAGCTATCGACACCCGTGCTTCGCCGTTTGGATAGCTCGGCGACTTATCGGCTCGTTGTATGCACGCCGATGATTGAAATTTTATCGACACGTTTGATTCCCACTTCGGATGTAACACCAGCTTTTCGACGCATCGTTAACATTCACGAAATCGTTCGAGGCTTCCGGATCAACGAGAAGCGACGTTCGTATTGAATTCTAATCGAACGACCTTGAGTTTCCGACCTTCTCAGAAAAGTAATACCCGTGTAGCTCGAATGATCTGCGTTTGTCGCGGTACCTCTCCGCGGTCCTAGTCTATAGCAAACTACGTATAGCTTAGTCTCGGAAGCTGACGATACAACCAGCTGCACTCGGCAGCAACAACGGCGAGTACCAGAGAACATGGCTGTACGAGTAATTACGAAGTACACGACCCCTACTCGACGAGCCAACTGTTTATACGCTTCGTAGTAGGACATCGTCTTGGTGAGACGTTCTTGGGAGGGATAGAGAGAGAGAGAGAGAGACCGAGAGTGGTTGAAGAGGTCGGGACAGTTGGTAGGGTCGCTACGCCTACCCTGATGCATCGGTCTTCCGTTTCCTCGCTGCCTCTAGTCTGTTCCGTGAGCCATGTAACACTTTGCGGCCGAAGACTGGTCCGAGGAGCAGCAAATTAGGGAGAATCTACTCGGCGAATTACAACGAGTCCGACCCTACGGTCCCTTTCCCAAGTCACAAATTCTTTGTTGTATCCATCGTCATGAGTCAAAAGTTCGTACCCTCCGCGTTTGATCGTATCATCGGGCAAAGATCGTTTTCCCTGGAGTTCGCGGATAGAAAATGTGGGATCCGTTACGAGGATACCGAAGGGAATTTATGAGACTTCGTTAGGACTGTCGCCGGTATTTGTTTCCGAGTTGACTCGAACGCGAGCGAGTCGGAACTGCGGACTTGAATTAATTGTGCAACTACTCAGGGAGAAAGTCGCCAAACGAGGGGGAAGAAAAAGAGGCGGAGGAGGACTGACCGACGACGAGAAGTCGAAGTGTGGGTGAACAGAGCGATGACGAAAGTGACTCGCCGTAGAAACGGAGGTCTAGTTATGGCAAAACGAGCACCGCGAGAGCACAATTGCAACTTCCAAAAAATTCACCGTCAACGATCCTCCTGGCAGGAGAGTAGGGATTTCAATTGCCGTCGGGCGGTGAATTTTCGTGTAGTTCTCCGCCCAATTGGTATTTAATATTTTCGGTCCACGATCACACTCGTAAATCCATTTTCTCGGACGTTAAATGGCTACCCTATAAAACTTGCCTGCTGCTATCTCTCGAACGGAAATAAGTGAAATCACGCAGACTATTATCATTATCCGGCAACGACGATAGAAACTTGCAAATAGAAAAGCTACTTCCATGCGATCTGCGATAACGTCCTCGTCCTCGAATACGAAGGCGGGGTCGAGTTTCACCAGATGGGTCCAATAATAGATCCGAACCGTTGCGCTCGTTTAGTTAGATCGTCACGGACGAAGATTAGATCAGTTCGGTTATTGGCTAGGATTTCGAATATCACTCTTGGCAGATAGTCGAACGTCGCGGGTCAATTTCGACGAAATGTTCGCTTATCGATTTCGAAAATTTACTCGTCGCGCGTTCGTATACATCGCGTGTCGCGCAATTTGATCGTTTTTTACCACGTAGGACGATCGCGATCTCCTCTACGACCGCGATCTTATCTCTAGCTGACGCCGCTATTATAATACAATATGGTAGAAAATTCAAGGAGAACTCTACGAACTCCTCGAAAAAACAAGCGAATCTATGCTTCCGATCGCATATCGCCTCCTCAACTCGATTACATGGTCGTGATTTTCCAACGTTTTCATTAGTCACCAATTATTAAACATTTTTCTCGAGCATCCTCGTTTTCTTCGTTGCGACGAATTAATCGAATGCAACGGCAACTCCGAATGGCGAATGAAAATCAATAGAATTGCGGAGTGGTTTTACGGGAATGGAATTTATTTTCATTTCGCGGTATAATGTAATCGTTGAAATAGTAATTATTTTAACAGCTGACTCGACGGAAAAATGATGCAGCGAAGCATTAAATCGAAAACGTTGCAGCTGACGTGTTCTACTTGTAAATACTATCTGTAGTTGTCCATCGATAAAATACGATGTACATCGACGATTCGCATCGCTGCGATCAACGTTCCACGTCCCACAAAAATTCAGTCCCGGCCAATACGAATTTCCCAACGAAATCGAACCGACAAATACTTGCAAGGGAAACGTATATTTTTTTCTCGGTATCAAACGTTTCCACCTCCACGAAATCAGTGTCAGTACACGACTTCGAATAGTTACTGATCTCACCTCGTCTATCCCTATCGCGTACGATCTATACTGCGGAAAGTTCAAGAGTCATTTGCGCAACGGCCCAAAACTGAAGTTCTCCATTCAAAAGCTTCGTTTTCATCAGCACGAAACTCTCCGCCGAGATGGTAACATCAGATACTTCGAGGTTGGCTGGTTAGTTGGTAAGTTGCTATCAATTCCTGCCTACGAGAAAGACGACGACTGTGATTCTGGCTCACAGTTCAAATGACTTGAGATTTCGACCAGAGCTAGTGGTAGCTCCGTATATCGTTGTGAAAAATTCTATGCATCTTCCATAAGGCTAATCGTCGGATTTCCAGGGAACAACAGTTTTCGAATGCTCGTCGATCTGGATCAACAGAGATCACGAACTGTCGTTGACCCGGAATTACCGTAATTCCTATCTGCTTCCCCACCAAAGCTCAACTGCGGTCATGTCCTCGGGAGTCCAACTTTGGACCGCTTCATCCAGAGATAGAGTGGTTCTTAACCCAAACAGTAGCTCTCATCTTTCCAGATCTCTCGTCGTCTCTGCGACCTGCCAACGCTTTATTTCCAAACCAAAGCGGTATGTTCGTCGAATCCTATTCCAAATGTATTATCGGGCGCTTTTTCAGCTCGGCGAATCCCCGTTTCGTTGACACGGAATCACGTCGATTCGTTTCGCCCGTCGTTTTTGCAGCGTTCGCCGACACATTTTTAGGTCGCAATCGACGTGAAATATTAGCAGGAATTTCATTAGCATTCGATTGTTCTGGTGTCGATAAAAAAACAAACCGAAAAGGTAAAAAAAACAACGGCGTGCGACGTGGCAGATTTCAGTCGTTCCGGATACGTGGAATTTCACGAGCGGGCTGAAATATAAATTAGTTCGACGAGTCGAAACAAAAATGCTGTGACCAGCGTTTTACCACGACGAGCGGAGAACGAATTTAATCCGATTACTTGCTCCGCACCGGAAGACAATGAACGAGTCCCTCGGTTTGGATTTTTTATGACTCAATATAGTCCGCGCGTCAAAGACCTTTCCAAGAAAATACAACTCGTCGCACCCGGTCTATTCTCTAATCCTTTCAACCTACGAGGTCGCATTCGACAACAAAAGCTTGCCTCGCACGATTACGTCACGTGACGTTATGCGATAATTGACAATCGGCTTGACTGCAGCTATTTTTCTTTCGCCGCATGCCAGACAAAAAGCTGGGCTCGTTTGGCACGAAGGCATCCAAAGATTACCTGCACGCGAGCGTGTGTTCCCAACAATTTAGATTCGAGAGAGATACCCTCGCTGGAAATACTTCCACGCCGGCAAAAAGCTCTGTAATCCGCTCATTTTCTCACGCGACGTGCAAAAATCATATATTTTTCGGTCCCCATTTATCGGCAACTTTTTCTCAATTTGCTCCACTTTGGGCTCGTCAATCTGTTCTCGAGGCAGTTGACGATACGTGACAAACATGCCCTCGACGCGGGATGATCGATAAGTCGCCTGTAAATTCCTGGCCTGTAAACAGATTTGGAAAGACCTTGTATTTACTGCTCAGTCAACTCGAAGGGATCTTTCAGAACAAGAAAAACTAAGATCATTCAACGACAAGACTTGTTTTCTCGTCGCAGAGCCTCCCTCGCTCGTACCGAAGTTTTTTGCTCGTCTCGTTAAATATCGACTTATTGGGATCGATAGCGTTGATCGTTTCGTTTCTCGGTCACCGGTGACACGTTACAAAACACGGAACCCAATTCCCATTTGATAAAATCGTCGCAAGTGTCGCAAACGGACGGCTATGGGAAAGTTCGAACGAGCTTGTTTTAACGACCGCGAAACGTTGTTCCCTCTCGTCGATGGAATATCA
This sequence comes from Arge pagana, assembly GCA_963969455.1. Lineage (NCBI taxonomy): Eukaryota > Metazoa > Arthropoda > Insecta > Hymenoptera > Argidae > Arge > Arge pagana. Next base: position 5,962,047 of record OZ018311.1, on the reverse strand, counting down.
TAAACCGAGACATCTGATCGATTTCGTAAGCTACACGCCGCGTTACGTTTTCTCGTTTCCTTGCCGCAGAGACAATTGAAACGCAGAGTTTCCGTACTTTTTTTTTCACCAACGACGAAACGTTTCGTCGGAGGATTTAGCAATTTTGTTCGCATCAAACAGAGAGGACCTTGTGCTTAAAGGGATACGAGATTATCCGCGAATTCATACAACTTTTCGATTTCTGTAGCTAAATATACGTACATCCGCGAATCTCGAATCTAATTTCTTCCACTACTATAGTCACGTCACATTTTGTTACATATTATATTTTTTGCCCGTTGAGATCCGGCGAATCGTATTCAAATTTTATTTAAAATTCAATGATTGATTATAACCGGCGCAAAAGCGTCGCGAGTGAGGTGATAGTTTCGTAATACCCGACAAAAATCGGCTTTCATACGTCAAAGAAGGATTCGCTCGTCCACGGATTATTTCGGGGAATATTCAGGGCATTTTACGATGTCCTTTGATTTTCTACATCGCAATATTGCACGTTGATCGGTGGTTTGCGATCATTACCATGATTGCTGTAAGCTTTATCCGGCCAATTTTCAGCGCGTTAGAATCGTGACATGCGAACCATTCGACGTTCCCGGTAATATTAAATCTCCCGACCTGGCTGTGCCCAATTATCAGAAGCATTTGCCAAAACCAGTCGATTCATATTTTAATCTTTTGCCAATTATTTCGTGGGATTTTTCAATAATTCAGAGATCGACGTGCTCGCTTCGCGCGACAGGTAACGATCGTGTCGTTTTTATTTTACCACGTCCGTGCTCTACAGGTAGTAAAGTATGTATTATCAGCAAGTGTATATCTGTCCTCTTACACCTACGTACCGTACCTGAGAGAGCGGATTACGCCGGGTCGTGTTTCTTCCGACGCGAGCGTTCTAGACCCTTCATGCCCCGTTTCGCGATGTATGATTTGTTCCAATCCCATATCTGGTTTCCTCCCCTAATAGTTATCGCAGACATTACTTCCGTCGATAATTAATTCGGCGATAGAGCACTGTACCGGTGTTTCAATTCCACGAGTAGCGAGAGCCAACTACAAACGAACGAGTTAAATTGTTAATTAACTTTTTTTGTTCCTGCCACTCTGCGTCCGGCAATCTCTCTGGGACAAAAGAGGGTAGCACGTGTTACAAAATTTCATGAAATTCATCCACCATAAACGACCGTACTCGCGAGAGGTAGAGAGGGTAGTTTAGAAACTGAAACGTTACTGCTGTATCGCATGACCGATCTCAATAGTGTCAATCTCGCGAGCCGAATTGAAATTTGATGTCAAATTCCACAACTCGCCCACACGATCGTTGGCATAAGCCAAAGAGAATACTTCAAAGGATGTATAAACTGCGGTCAGGCTCTCGGCTGACCCAGCACCCACGTCAACTACTCGATTTCTCTCACGCTCTGTCTCTGACACCCTTCGCCCTCTATCACGACTCACAAGTGATTCGCGAGAGACGACGCATTGGCATTGACTGGAAGCACGGACATCGCTGATTGCTTCCAGCTTGTCACTTTAGCGGCAGTTGTACTTCTCCGCACAGCCAAAGGGAAAACATAAATGCCGGTCGTATCGATCCTTTGCGAGAGATAGAAATAAATGTACAACAAGTGGAACGAACGTGATAGTCTTGACGTACTCGTCGTCATTCTCTTTACAGTGTAACATCTTTGCTGAAAAAATTGTATTATTTCCTCGCGGAATTATTTTACGCAAATAATCCCGCGGTTTGTTATTCTCGCAAACAGGCAACAGCCTACACCCTAAGAGATGCGCAGGACGAAAAAGGTTTCGCTAAACTGAAACTTCCTTTCAACGCACAACAGCTTTTATCTCGTTAAAGCCGATTTATCGGCGAATGAGCCACGCAAAGTTTCAACGACCTGCGATTGCCTTTACGTCACGGCGGGTACGTTGATCCGGATGGATTTCAGGAACCCTTAAAAAGATAAGGAGCCGCGAACTGGCGTAACTAATAGTTAATTAAACGACGCCTCTGCTTTTCTAGCCGCCTTCGATTTCCACGCGACTCGTTAACGACGAACCGTTTTGCCAAAGAGACGTAATGCAAAAAAAGACGATGAAAAAGTACGCGAGCCATCCGGATCCCTGTAACGAGATCGTTACGCGAGATTAATTTCCAAAGACATGCCGCGCACATTACTATAAAGCGAGCTTCGCAGCTTTTCTGTCAATTTTATACGCCGAATGGATATTCGTGCCGAAAATACTGTACGTATAGACTGAGCAGATTGTACTTCGTATAAATATATTCGAATGGAAGTGAAATTTTCAAGACTTTTATCGCGGTCGACGATGGCCGAGGCTTGCGGTCGACTAGATGGTCGCTCCGAGCATGAAGAGAGGCGCCAAATGCCTCCGTGCCACCCAATCAATAATACGTACGTACGTGTATATATCTATATACGTATATATCTACATACACAGCGGCACCTTCGAAGCTTTGCTGAAAGCCGAGACAGTTGTGTCACGGTGGTTCCCCACGTCCTCTGCTCGTATGTGTACAACCGAAATCTCTGAGCGTCGGTAGAAACCCCCGGACAATGCTAACAGAATCCCACTTTACCGAGGATAGATCAGCCTCGGATTTAACCCCATCCCCGACTCCGCGGTATTATCTGCGCGAAGAATATTTCATTTTTTCGAATAAATTGCGAGTCGGGTACATTTTTGCCATATTCCTGGGCGCCGCCGCGCGTTCAACCCCCGACCTGTCGATCGAGTCGCGAGTTTTTCCGGAAAAAAACGGAAAAAAAAATCAGTGGAATTCTGAAGAAACAGGTCAGAACGATACGATGTCGCGTGCGCGGAATTTCTAAGATGTAAGAAAATCTGAGACAAAAAAACTCACATCTTCCGAGACTTAATTAAGCTCGGGCGCTAATTACGCGTGCTTCGTTGGAACCTTGGCGATAACTTTAATTAAATTAGGAAAAATTGCTTAACCGCGTATTATCGCGAATCTTTGATGTTCTCGAATGTCGTCGTCATTTCCCACAATCCCTACTCCCCCATGCATCTCGTCGCTAGGGATAATTCTATTCTCTCGTACCTCCTCTCTCTCCACCGAATTATCCTCGCGAACTCTTATTCGCGTAGGATTTATTCCTCTCGGCATCGAATCTCCCTGCAAAGATACGAGGATTTTTTAATATCGCTTGATATTCGAATAATAAAGTGCCAACCCCATCTGTTTCCCATTCCGTGACCCGGTTACCTCCATCGTTGTATCGATAAATTCTCGTAACCTGGATGCATGTACTCCGCAAGTATATAAAAATATACATGTATGCGGTATTCCACGCCAAATCGGACAGTGTGGATAATTTGAATTTTTCATCTCCTTCATTTTTTGATATTTTCAAATTCCCATCAAACAGCTCTTCTGATGAAGCTTGAATTTTTTTTAATCACTATCTCAAAACACGCTTTTTCCGTTCATTGGAACTTAATTATCGATGGGCGTTTAATCGAACGCCTCCTTCAGTTTGGATTTGCTATACTATTTCGGTGAAAAATGAGCACGGTACTTTTTTCCACTGAAAAAAGTCGTCTTTTCCATCGACGTAGCTCGGTCCAAAAAATTATAGCAACGTGAAATGGAAATTGATCGAAAGTAGAAGAACCAAATTTAAGGCAGACGCCAGATTCCTCGCGTTGTACAACTTGATCTTTCGATACGAGCTGTAGAACGTACATTTCAAACGTACTGGACAGACAATTACAATATTACGAATCTAGCTTGCTCTTTTAATTTCAAACGCGTGTCTTTCATCACGAGTCGTCGATGTTGAGTCGAGAAATTGACTTTCAGAATTAAAATGTCATCCGATTCGGTTTGTTTTACTCTCCGATCGATCGACATAAAAATGATTATTGACGTGGTAAAAAAGTCGGTGGGAGTTGGCGAGAATGAAGCGTCAGAGTACCGAGTAACGAATGATGACGGAATGGAGCAGGAATCGAGAATTATAAGATCAGGTGTGCGGATTCGAGGAGAGGCGGAATACGAGATGTACGACGAGTAAGAACGTCGACGTGATGTACGATCGTTGACGTTACTTGTCCCAGAAACATGAAAGATTCAACTACCGTGATGCGGAACAGTTCAAGGTCGATTTCTTCGTCGACATTTAATGATCACGTATTTAATGATTTCGCAGCCATTTGCGAATCTAATTTTAATTATTGCACTTCTCCCGTCGAATCGCCCCGCTTTGCCGCTGTAGGTGTAACGATGCCGATGGAACGGTTTCGAAATAATTTCTAGTCCTCCAACGAGAAAATTTCGATGGTTGGCCTCATTTTTTCCCGTCTACTATTCATTTGCACCTCCGATTGAAATTCACCGATGGATACGTTCGCAATTTTCCGAGTATATTTTTCGAATTTATCAGTGACCGTAATCTCTTTCTGCTCGACCAGCTAGCGCCGAGTAATAAGTTCGTAAGCTTCGACGATGGAGTATTACGAAGACTTTCTGTAAATCTTTACGGTTCGCTTCCGTTCCCCGTTCGCCGATTACTCTGCAGCCATCTTGATTTCCCAGCTTCTCGAGAGACGGATAATAATTCTAAGAAGACCCGAATGTCAGAAGGTTGTAATCACTTAATTGAAACTCATCTTCCGGTTGAGAAAATATACTGCAAAAGCAAAAATAGCTTTCAATCCTCGACAAATATTTTGTCCGCTCCCTCCTCTCCACTCCTGAATTCTTGCCTTCTACTCGCAGTCGAGATTGATGAAGTACTCGTTGTTATATCGTCCGGCGTAAGAATTGTCCGACAACCCCGAGGAACTTTCGCGGTGAAAAATGTGAAAGCAAACGTGAATTTCTTGACCGCCGGCTTGCTTTCATGAAAATATGTATTATTTTTGATTTCTTTCCTTTTTTCAGCCCCCGCGACTTGAATAGAAATCTTGGAGGGTCGTTCGAAAAACAAGAGCGAAACCAACGATCCTAGCTGTCCGGCTTGCTCCCCACAGGGATAGCAGAAATTGTTATTCCAGGACTATTTGAATTTCAGATGTATTTCTCTCCCTCTCTCTCTCCCCCCCCCCCCTCTCTCTCTCTCTCACCCTCTTGCTATACAAATTAGGAGCGAGAAATACGCTTATTTTTCTACCACCGCATAGACCTCGGAAAGCCCATTGTCCAGCTTCGAGCAGCGTTAAAAAATATTCTGCAATGTTTATGCGTTCCTTTTTCACGAACAGAATAGGAAACTGTCCCGTCGGCAACGAGAGGGTGAAAGAGAAAGAAGAGAGAGAGAGAGAGAAGCGTTCACGCTTGACGGTTGCGCGTGACACGTCCTCTCGCACAATATCGGATCTCTCGCAACAAAACGACGCGAGGCAGAAAAATGAGCGGAATATAAAAATAAAAAGTGGGATTTATCGGCGTCGTCGACGAGCGTAGCTTAAAACGAGGCTTCTAGAAATCCGCGTCGCATCGGCGTAGACCTTGAAATATTTCCGATCGACGAAGAATTGATTTTCCGGCGGGGGGGGGGGGGGGGGAGGTAGATAGGTACGAGGCAGAGAAAAACGGGGAAATTTTTTTCGCACCCCTCGTATTCAGATTCGGAGGCAACGCTGGTGACAGGCTTCATCAATTATAGGATGTGACAATCGAGCGATATGGAAATAATTTGTTGGATGCTGCTATTACTTTTGTTCTTGACAGATCCGCGTATACTCCTTTTATTTCCGTAACTGGTTTCGATTTCAGCCCCCGATGACGACGACGACGACAAATAGCCCCCCGTTATGTACCGAAGTAACCGTGTAACAGATGCGTGTTGTTTACACAGAACAGCGTATCTTGCACGTCACTTCCAATAACGCGCGTACAGAATCGCTTGTTTTCTTATTCCGTTCGGGTATCGATGCTTTCGTATAAACTCCAGCCGGGACAGTTGGTGGTGCGAAGGCGGTGGAAGCGGTGGTGGCGGCGGCAGCGGTGGTGGTGGTGGTGGTGGTGGTGGTGGTGGTGGTACACGATCGTCTGCCAACCTTCAGCATCGCCGAGACTCGCGCGAGTCCAAAGTCCCGAGACTCTCGGGAACCCAGACTCCCGACTCCCGCGAGCAGCGGGACTCTCGCGCCTGCCGAGGTCGGGGTGGATTCAATCTAGTGGGATTACCTCTCCGCTTTCACCTCCGCCCATGCTCCGTGGTCGTCACCAGGGTGCTGTCGTCCCTACCGCCTTTGCCCTCGCGCCCTCGCCCTCGCCCTCGCTCTCGCCCTTTTCCCAGCATCGAGCCGAGCTGACTTAATATCTGACGAGCGTGTCAAGGAAATGGATGACGCTCTCTGCGCCCGGTAGTTACCTATACCGGGTCCGTTGCACGAGTCTTTTTGTTTAATAAATGCAGAGGTTTGTTCGCGGAGAACTCTCGCGGTTGGCTACGAATCCTAGAATTGATTAAAATGCAAATCACGCCATGAATTCCGATGCGCCGGTTCGTAGAACTGACGAAGTATGTGACGCGATATTCGAAAAAGCAACGCGATTGGTGGGTACCCGAGCTTTTCAGCCTCCCCAAGGCAACTCCCGACGAGGGATGAGCCTCGTGTTTTTATCGTCTCATTTCCGGCAGGGACTCGACGCTTTTCGTTTCATTGTCGTTGTCAGGTTATATCGTTTGCTACCGCGGATATAACCCTGGTGGATAATAACGAATATAACGAACGACCGCGTGTGCCGGACGTCTTAATCCGTGGACGGATCTCCGGTGATGCGAGAGTCCAGTACGACGCTTACTGTGCCTGGTCACGACGTGGTCACGACGACAACTAGTTGCGCTAAATGCGGAATGGAAGTGTGGAAGACGAGGGGCAGCTATCACTCGCGACTTCGCCTCGGTCGGTAAAAGCGAATACCTTCGCGATCAATGATACCGAGGACCCCCGGTGTTTTCTACCCCCGGGGAAGCACGTGCTCCATTTTCAAACCTGGCTAGTTGATTAATCGAATCCTGTGACCGTGACGCTGTCGCGACATGATTTCGCACTGCGCCCTTTCGCACCATCTGCTACTACCGTGTGTACTTTCGCCACGTACTATCCAGCCAGATGCCAGAGACAAGTTTGAATCGAAATCGGTGTTTCGGCGAATTCCGTGGAAATACCAACGTCGGGTGTATTTTCGAATCCGGCGAATGTATACGAACGAACGAGCGTGTTTCTCGCCACCATTTCTTCGTATTTATTTCATTTCCGTGCTACCTCCTCTTTCGCAAAAAATCGCCAATTTCACGTGAGGCGCGCGGTAACATTAAGAATACATTTCCCACCGTACGTTACTGTTTGCACGAATGCTCGCTTCCACGATTGCCACAACGTTCTTGGTAGTTACGTTTGTCTCGTCCCGCGACGTCGAAGAGCAAACTCATCGTCATGAAAATCCAAGAGAGTTGAGCCTCCTCTGAATGTGATCACATGTTTTATTCATACGGAATTCTACCCAGGGCGCTGAAAACTTGCGATATCTCTATTACCCGCTTAATTCTTTAATCCTCCGTACATCGAGAATCTCTTCAGTTGGCAGCTATTAATTGTGCTGCAAATGAGTTCGCGACGCGACGTGGTCCTTCTCGCGTAGAAATACGATATTTTGCAATTTGAAAAATATATATATACATATATTTTTTACGGGCCGACAGCCTGGGGTTGTATCACTTCCAACAATTCGCTCGGTATACCCGTAAAAGCCAGCCATCTCGTGGAATGCGGATTAAAGAGCAAGTTGCGTGATTTGCATAATTTAAAATGGTCCTCGGAATCTCCAGTCGCGAAGATGAAGCGCGCGTGTTGAGAAAACGACGAGCTGGCAAACACGTCGGTTTGTTCAAATAACAATTAAAAGTGGAAAGATCCGAGGAAGCAGTGCGCGAGAAACGTACAGAAATTTACCCTGGCAAGATAGCACGAGGTTTTTCTCACGCAGCCAACTTTTCTCTCCGTGTTGCAGATGAATCGAGCGTCGAAGTTGAACGTGAGGTTTCTATATTTCTGCCAAATAGAAGCATCGAAGAACGGTGCGGCAGGAGAGACACGAAGATAATGATCAGGAGTGCATTGCTGCCCAAGGCTATCGGAACTTTGCGTAAAATTAATCCGTCAAGCTTGACGGCTATGAAATGAGCCAAAGACCCGGCTGAGTATCATGTTGGTCGATGATTATGGTGGGGCGGTCGCTGGTGGCTGGTCCACTCCGGGCGGCTGCAGAAATCCTGGGATGAGTTTTGGTGGCAGCGTTCCGTCGCTGCATCCTGCCGGATCTCTGCGCTCGCTGCGATCCCATCATTCCATTCAGGTACCTATCCCTGCTCAACGAATAACTCCAAACTTCCAATTCTAAATTCTGCTTGTAGGTGTCGATTCTCAACTTTCATTTGTCAACTATGCGAGCTACGTATTCGCGCGGCTTAACTTCCCAACGAACGCTGGCGTGGCGAGTAGAACAATGCGTTTGCGAAACTCGACTCAAATGTAGTTCAGTCATTTCGCACTGACGAACCTGTTTATCGTTTGCGAACGAAGCTGATTTGGACAAATTCACGATTTTATTTCACGCTCGATTCTGGTCATCCGTAAAATTCGATTAATTGGCGAGCCATCAGATGAGACAGGTTCGAGAGAAAACAATTGGTCATCGTTGGTTTTCGTGATCCGAGGTTTGGTAATTAATGTTCGGGGGAAAAATGTATTTGCAGGTGTTAGGAATCGCGAGCATTGCGCGTTGGTGAAAATATTCATGGAATTCCTTTCCAACTCGACCAACGGGGAAAGAATCGCTGTTACATTTCACGCGGTAATTAGCTTGATTCGATTACTCACTTGCTCGTGCCACAGCGCTCGTTGGATATCAGATGACACAGTTATCGTAGATCGCTTTGTTAATTGGTAGTCGCGCTAATGCATCAATTTGTAATTCGCGCTTCTTGTAAAGTTATCGCGGAAAATAAGGAAACTTCCGCAGAGATACATGCGAGGTTCTCAACGGCTGTAAACGTTGATATTATCAGCTCTTCGCGTGTGGTTTAGCTAATCTATGGAATCCAATCGTCATCCTGGTTTCAGGGACCCACCGATACACCTCGTCGATGCCTACGCTGCCATCCTCCGCAGACACCTGTTCACGTTGGTTATCTGCACGAGCAGCAGAACCAACCACAGCATCCGCAATACTACACGCCGACTCACGTGCAAGACGGTCAAAACGGAGCGTATTATCCGCAACGCAATGGCTCCTATCGTAGATCTGATCGAAGTGACAGAGGCGAAAGAGGTAATTATTTTTTGGAGACAAAAAACGATGGTAGATTCTTCGTGATTTCTCGCCGAGTACCTACATGTCTCGAGGTCAGCTGTGCAATGCGTTTTCACGAGATGCGAAAAATAGCGATGAATTTCCCCAACAACTGGTCTCATTTCCGAACGTTTAAAATTCCCACGTTCGTCTTCCTACGTTTGTCTCTCATTTTTGCTAAAATTGGTTTTCGTCGCGAATTGCGAAAAATATTTTTTTAACGAGCTATGCGGTTTTTCGCATTATTAGCTTCCTCTACTTTCTGCCAACCTGTAGTAGACTTGCTATTATGCCTGTGCGGCTATAAACGTCACTGCAACCGTGACGCGAAGGTTTGACCCGACGTATCTAGCTTGCAAAGGAAAGGTCGGGGACAAGGTAAGACGCGAAAGGCCAGGGTCGCTCTACGTCAGTACACCTGAAGAGAAAAAAAAGGAGTCCGCTGCAAGCGTGGGTGTAGCGTAGATTTTCCGGTTTTCTCGGTTATTGATCTTATCCTAAAACGCTGTTGGAGTCCCGCTTAAAGCTGATACTTGAAGCAAGGCAATGACGACGAGATTTCGATTCAACGACGAGTAGACCGCTCAAACGTTATCACATACGTCGAACCGATGTGACCTCGCTATCGGTAAATTTGCTCGAATGATTACACAACAGAACATTTTATTGCGTAATAAAACATTATAATATTACAGTACGATCGACTACGAACTTTTTCATCACAGAGTTTCACTTTTGTTGGGACAAATCATTTTTGAAAAATGACGCAAATGGGGGCAGCTAAGAGAGATGAGCTACACAGTGAACACCATCCCGTCAAATTTAACACAAATACGTTTGCGTTGACGATTATTTTTACTCGACATTTTTACACAACCAAAATTTGTACACTTTACGAAATGACGGAATTTTTTATGCGGCGTACGATTGGGAATCGCGAGTAGCATGGAAGAAAGAAGTTGGCTAGATCTTATCAACGAGGATCGATCGGTCGTAAGTTGCGAGTTGATATCCGTCTCTGTTTGCGATAGATATTTTAGTGGGGAGAAAGTGCAACGCAAGGAGAAACGCGGGTGTTCTATCGGCTGCGCATAGGGGTTCGCGAATAGGAAAAGCGATCGGTTATTGGCAGTAAAGTTTGATGGTTTTTACGCGACGCTCTCTGCGCAGGTAAGACGGAAAATTTGCTTGTCTAATACGAGCGCAACGATTTTATGTCTCGTACACCTCGCGCATTTTGGACGTAGATGCCCGAGACCCGAAAGGCTCGTTACGATCGTTCTTCAGCTGCTTATGGCACCTGGCACCTTAATCACGCGTCATAAAGTGGCGATAAAATTTTTTTACGAGCAAGGACTAATTTCGCTTTATAATTCGGTTTATCGGAAGAAAGTTATGAGCGGCTGTAGGAATTTATCGGCGAAGGACGATTGATCGAAGTTTCGTTTTTAGGAGAAATTCCAGTTCGACCGATCGACTAGAGACAATCGAATACTTTACGACCTGCACTTTACGTGTTCACGACCCGAACTTCTCCATCGTCATTACGACTCCTCCGTCCCTCTGAATTTTCGATATGCTAATTATCATCCAAAGCAATTTCCGGTCGCGAGTCGCGATACGAAGAAATGGAAAAGGTGGGACACGCGCGGAACGACGCTATCGAAATCCCATTAGCTGTACGTAATACGGCTAAGTGAAACTTTACGTCACGGTCGATAAGCAATTGTCTTTTCTGCACGATAGCTCCTTTTTGCTCCGAGTTCTCGATGCTCGCGATCCGCAGATGCGATGGGAGAGTTCCTCTCGAGAAGAAAAAAACTACTGGCCAAACAAGTATACGAAATTAAATTTTTATCTAATTGTGTCATCAATGAACAAGTCGATGTTCAAGGATTTCGTGTATTATCAATCGTATTACCCTTCGCGATGCGACATCCGCCCGCCATCTGCTATCTATATGCTCGCGCCCTGAATCTTGTCTGAGAAGAAGGCTCAACTCAACGTATTATGTGAACTCGGCAACTAACAATAAACGTCGTCTCGAATTACATTCCACGTCGTATCCGTATTATTCGAATCAATCTACCAGCTAGATTAGTACGTGACCCCAACGCTCGTGCATCACGGATACATTAATTATCGAACATGGTACGTTATTCTGCAAATGAAATTGCAGAATCTCTCCCGATTTCTTCTTCGGAACAGTTGGAATTTCACTTATTCAACCCTTCAAAAATGAATCCCATGAACTATCGAGAGCTGAGATTTTTTCCTTCAAATCTTCGTGGTATTTGATGCTGTGGGAGAGTAAAGAAGCTGAACGAATTAGTTCATCTGCGCAATAATTTATTATATAATATATATATATAATATATACATTTTTACATAACATTTATTTAGTAAAAAACTGAGTAGGAATTCGGAGCACGCGGTTTGCATTCTGCCCCAAGCAGCAGGTATTTGTAGCTGGCAGTGGCTCGTGAAACAATCGAAATGCGAACTCGACAGTATTCAAGAGCTGATTAAGGACTATTCCATCCCGGAAACTCGAATTTCGGGGGTCTCAAACGAGAGGTGGAAATTGTAGCGTTGCTGGGTCAAGAAAAAGCTTATCTCGCCAAGAACCAAGAAAAAAGATTTCATCGGAAAACTCTTCATATTACCGACCCTTGTGGGCTTAAAAAGTAACCATGCAGTGGATGACCGACTTATTAGAAACAGTACACAGCTTTTTGAATTTTCGAATATAAATTCTAGAGCAAACAAATTGGTTTTCATAAAAGTTATTTACATTGTATCATCAAAATACCAATAAAACCTATGATCAATTATTTGCCCAGAAAGAACTAGTTAAAATAGAAAATACAAAAGTGTGTGGACTACCCCTGATACAAGGAATTAAATCGAGTTGGAAGTAGTGGAGAGGTAGCTGCCACGTTTCCATTCCTTAATTCCGATGTGTACAATTTTTTAATTGCATTGTTGTTGGCTTGTGGTAGTACTATGTTTATGGTATCATTCTTCGCAAACGAGCCCTATAATTGTGAGTTTGGTGCTGAAACAGCCCTTAATTAGTGTTTAAGTACTGCGGAACTCGCAATCCGATTGCTCGATTTGGCTATGGGAGCTACAAATACCTCTAAGCAGTCTAGTTTCAGTATGGCGAGACGGAGACACATGTCTTTCTCGTTAATCCTCATCGTCCCACATATTTGACAAGAACCCACGTTCTACCCACGTCATATCAATATGCATACGTATACACTTTGAAATAATTACCGTATTATTTCAATATGCCGCGTTAACGAGGATACAGTTACGTTCGGCTGGTTTGTCTCGTGATATCTGCGTAGAAGACGTAGAAATGAATATCTTTGGTGGAAATGATTTCGTTTACAATGAAAAACATCCGCGAATTTCACAATTTGGCAGTATTTCCTTCCGATCCCGTCGTGTATTCCCGAATCTTAACCAAATTACTCGCGAATCGTTCCCAAATGATCTTATTTCCGTATTTTTCACGTTGACAAACTCATACGTTTCAATATCAACGACGAGTCTCGCCATTTCATCCGTCGTTACCGTGATTTCCGGTCCAACATCGATCCAAGGAGTAAACATTTTTGGGATAAGTTCTGCGAGCTGCCATCAAAGGGAAGACGATTACCAATGACCACGAACTTGCACGTTTCACAGTGTTTTGCGCTGAAAAATTTGAACGCTCCATTGACTGTTCGATACGGACAGTCTAATCGATTTAAAAATATTACGACGTTCTTTCGACAACTCATGTCCAAGGTGAATAACGCAGAGTTTCGCAGCGATAGGTAATTTGAATCTTTTATCGCTACGGCGGCACGACTGACGGGACAGCGTGATTAATTCAGACCCTAATGAACCGCGATGGTCTCTACTCTCCCGTTTAGCAGTACAATGATCTTTAATTTACTCGTTTTATAACGCACCCCTCGACATTTTTCTGTCCCTTTCTGGCACGAGCAGGATCGGTGAGCCAGTCGACCGGCGAACGAACGGTTGGTCGGTCCTCGTACAATGAAACAAAAGAGAAACGCGACAAGAAATTAACAATGGGTGGAAGCTGAGCGCAATATGACGGACTAGCAAGAACTCACCCTCGCTCTCGGCCGCAATTTCAACCTCAGACCACTACCTCTAGTCCCGCGCCAGGCCAGAGTCCGTTTTCGAAAGGATGAAATTAGAGCCGGAATATCCTGCCTGTTCGGCCGCTCGGCCTCGCGGTGTGTCGTTAGTCAGGGTATACCCTTCGCTTCGACCTCCCCGCGCTAGAAAAGCACGGCGATCGGTCGTTAGCAGATTTTGTTGTCGTTGTTGTTGTTTTGTTTCGTTATTTTGTATTTTTACCCCCTGTCATTCTTTCATTCCCCCTATAATTAACATTGGCTCGTCCGTTATTTGTTGCGGAAGTGATTGTTTACGCCTCTGTTCTGCGCTAACGAACGCTGGTAACGGCTCGGTTTTAATTATCTCGAGAAAATCGATATTCCTGTCTACATAAATTCATCTTACGTGATATTAAGCGAGAAATTTGCACTCGCTGCATATCCAGGCATCGTGCCGTTCGCGTGTACAACACGGAGCAATAACTTCGTCCAACTGAAATATATCCTGGGCTGTTCGTGTCGCGAAATAATATAACCAATCAAATAATAACGTGCCACAGACATCGATCTCACGATCATACTCGCGGAACTATTATATTGCGAGATTGATTCAGTTTTCAATATTTCTGCTATGCTAACTTTCGGGACCCGACAAACTCCGAAGATGGCGCGTTCCATTTACAGCTACATGTTGAGTGTAGTGAACATTAACGGTTGAGTGTAATCGGAGATTTTCCAAATGGCGACGACCAGTTTTCCTCGTTATTCCGCAGTTTGGATAACGAATCTCGGATATTCGCGAATTGAAAAGAACAGAAAGACGTGCTGATATACGAGGCAGGGTTTGCATTTAAATGCAGAATTATAGATACATCTGTAGAGTGAGATGTAGGGTCTGGTATGGATAAAAATAAACACAAATGGAGCACCGCCTCTTTTGGCGAGCTTTCCGCTGGAAAATGATTACCCAATACCTCTTCCACGGGTGCTCAGTCTTGTTCGAATGGTAGTCGTATGTCGCTACATAGCTTGACGATACAACGCGTGTCCTCCGACTCGAGCGGAGAGAGATGCGTAGGGTTGCCGAGCAAAGCCGAACGGGTATTGGCGGAGCATCGCTTGATTGGAGAGAAATTTGTCAAACGTCTTTGACGTAGGAAGTGACATTTTTCCGAAAGTACGGAAATTCAGATATATCTTATGCGGCGCGACATCGTCAACGAAAGGGATAATCAGCTGGCGCAATGTTCGTTCGAAGTGAGATAGACGCGTGACAGGCGAACTTATGAAAAGCGATGGCTACTCTGTTTGTACAAAATGTCGGATGATTTCGATGTCCCGAGGCCGTTGCTGGTGAAAAACTGATACGAATTCTCCGGTAAACGGAGAAATGGAGACAGCCAACATCTATCCGTTGGATCTACAGCCTCGCTCCGCGTCAAGCAACGTAAATCATGGTTCTGGCTGACAGTTCTGGTCAAATCCGAATGTGAAGATTAAAGAATGGAAAATATCTCGCATGATTTCCGAGATTCGGTGTTCGCATCAGCCAGAAGATTCCGGGGCAATTTCGATCGGAAGTTGATTTTTTTTTTGAGTTGAACCGGAATCACACGGCAGGAAGTCGCCGGACTCGTTTGATTGATACTCGAATCGATCTCGGATTCCATGCCGAGCCTTCATGCTTCGCCGTATCAACTTTGTCCGCGGTATTGAGAGGAAAAAAATGAGGAAACTACCGTTATCTACGACACTCCGGATTATAGCCATGCGAAACGGTTACGAGCTGTGGAGTACATACACAAGAATTTTATCTACCGATAAAATCCGTCATGAAAATAAAGATCGTGCGACAAGTATTTATCACTTTGAGTGCCTGGACTTGCCAGGTCTGTGGAAATAATCAGAGGCAAATATTTAGCACCGAGGAGCTGCTGCTGCTACGTGGCATTCTGCTGTCTTGTAGTCCCCCTTGTTTTGTTGGTTCGCCGAAAGGATTAGTTTCCGGAAACTTTTCGCAAGCTCGCGGAGGGCCCCGTACCAGCTGACGTTCCTATTCCAGCCTTCAGCCTATCCTAAGCCCCTCTTCTAATCCTAAAGGCTTTAGTTTCAGTCGAACTTTAAAACCACTCGTCAATGCTGTAGCTAGCTAGACCGATGTAACAGTCGCTACGTTTAGAATGCTGTAATTCATCGAAGAATAGCCAATATTTGAATATCCAATATGCAGAAGCGAGTATTAATATCTAACACGCGACTCGTGGTATAACGTAGTTCATACATTACGCATCCTGATTACTATGCTTTTGAATCGCGTGCGGAAGCTTAATTAGTGGTATGGCACTAGCATATTAAGCTCTATTGCGATGGCGTTTAGCTTCCGTCTAGCTTCCAGGAATGTCCCTCGGAACAGGTACATATCAATATTCCTCGTGCACATGCCAGGCGTATACATGATACATCTGTTCCGCTGGTGCATAAATACTTAGCCTCCTATCAGCTCGCCCGTAAATAAGTGAAAAACTTACTGCTGTAGCGGATTCGCCGCCAACGATATTATTTTCTGGTCTATTTCCAAAATTATCTCGCAAACAACAACGAAATGTACAGATATTCTGTTTCACAATTACAATTATGTGTACAGTGGGTTTTAAAATGATTAGGGATATCACACAGACTTCCGCATTTTCGAGTTTAAATTAATCACTGGAGCTAACAAATTGGTTTTCATGAAATTCATTTACATGGTATTGATGCTGGTATCATTATTATTGATTTTAATAGGTGGCAGCACTGGCGGACCGGGTCGTTTGCAAGATAACTAAGATTTCTTCTAAATTCTTGTTATTTACGTATGATTTTGTCAAACTACCGTTGTAACGAGGTGATACACACATATTTTAGATACGTTTCTTGGAAGTAATCACTGCAAAATAATCAACAACTAAATTGAGTTTCTCAATAAAATAGTTTTGTGTATTTTTGTAACCGAATTTTTAAACCAGAAAATACAAAAATCTGTGTACTGTCAATTTGGCAACCTACCGTACGTATCATGATACTCGATCGAATACTGGATTCCGCTGCTTGAAATCTCGTAACATCTACGAACAATTCTCGAACGATCGACCCACGAGCGACTTACTGACTGCTAAATTATCCCGGGAAATACGACGTGAACGTTTCATCGTGCGCAGACATTGTAGATACAGTCTAGGAGGCATTCTTCCTCAGTTCAGCTACCTATCCCAAACTAGATAAATTGGGTATAGAATGATTTGGTGTGCACGTGGCAGTCATCCAAAAAAAAACCTCGAAAATGAGAGGGTAAGAAAAAAATCTAATTTAAAAGGTTTAAATGGTAAAATAAGAGATCACGAATTTCGCAACTTGTTATTCTCGAAAGAATTTGACGTTAAACTATGTGGCAAATAGAAGTTTTCCAGTTCATCCTAAGAGTGGGACGAGAGTAAGCTTCGGAGAAAATAAATCGTATTGGATTTTTTTTTCACACGATTCAACGAAAATTTTGCCAAGAAATGAAAAGTGTCGAAATGAAAAGTGTTAGTATACACGTAACTTCCGCCTCGACGCTCCAAAAAATCAAAAAAAAATCACAGAGAGTCCATGCAACGCGTAGAAAAGTATCGAGATTGTTCAGAATTTTCAGAAACATCGTAAAAAATGGATGGATGGATTGAGGAAGAATGCCTGTTAGGTAACGTCACAAGAGAGGGAAGTAGCTCGAGATATGATTTTTCTTCTCTTATTTCGCACCGTGGAATACGGGTAAAATGGACGTTTTCAACTACGACGAGGAAAAATCGTAGCACTAGTCGAACAATGTATGACGTTGGAACGTTGTAAAGTTCACCGCGTCGCTACGAAGAATTGGCGAAGGACGCGTTAAGGTCCTGGTGTTTTTCAAGGGCTGATAAAACAGTTGTTCTACCTTTTTCCGTCGTAATTACAACAAAGTCCTAAGAGGTTGGCGGTTAGCAGCGGCGGGACGAGGACAGACGAGGGTCAACACTGCTCGTTGTTGGATGAAGTTTGTTCGCGAGCTCTTCTGACGGTTGTTGAACTACTCTGGGTCTCCGGTTGGTGTCCGTTCCAGACCGGATGGACTTGGTGGTTCACCGAGGGCGGACGCGAGTCTTCCCCATTTTCCCGGCTAACCCTCGGCAACCCCCGCGTTATTCGACGTCCCCGTCTCTATCCACGAGGATCGCCTCGTACCGCGAAGTAAACAAGAATTTCCAACAATTCCCATCCCCGGAGGAAAAAAGCCGTCGGAGAACAGGTGTCGTCCAGTGTTTGTTTCTCCTCTCGAAACTTCGTTTATTCCTAATTTTACATTTCTATATGTGCGCCGTTCTCGCCGCGCGGTGGTGACAAATGGGACGAGAGAAAATATAACGGCTGGGATGAAATTGCGCGGGGAAAGAAGTGGAAAGGTAAATACGGGGGCTACTTTGTTACGGCTTGCGGTCTGAATTAATCGGCGAACGCATGGGCTGTCAACGTGCATCGCAACGCCGAGGGCAAGATAACATCAGCCCCGCGCAGATTGTTTTGCTAGAGGATTATAGGTAATTGGACAAGGTACCCGGTATCTCGGTTCGCTAAATCAACCAGCATAATAGCCGGGTATAATTCTTCCCTAACAGACGAATGAAATTAACCTAAACTGCACGATCATTCCACATCGACGAATTCATTCGCCCCAACGCGTCGCGTGCCTGTGCGCGATTCATCAGGCTCGCCTGATTTTCTATCACCTCCCGGCAAACATACCTGCAACGACGGTCGCGAATGAGCGTGAAGAAACAACGCGCGGGACGAGAAATAACGAATTAAGCCGGCAATCTCGAGGAATTTAACGGGCGGAAGTCGAGTAATAAAAAGCTTTGGTCGACGTATCATTTTAATGCCTCTTCATCGAAGCGAAGCTACACGAGCTTTCGGCTCATCGACTATGGAGAATCTTTGCCGCTGGGTAAACGATGTCAGTTGCGTTACGATGTAAGGAGGTGACGTATTTTTTGTGTGCCGAAAGGTGATAAAACGCGTTATCCTTTGCTCAAGGTTCGACGCGACGAAGAGATATAAGTAACGTTGCAATAAACTACGCGCGTACACGAGTTTGACAGATCTTTGTTATCAGTTAGCCTAAAGTCTTGCGAGCTGGAATGTGTATGTAAGGATATAGGCGATACGATCAACTTAGGTAGCTGGGTATCGACGATATTTGAAAAGAGTCAACTTGCTACCCGCGAACTTCACATACCGTTCGATATCGCGCACTAAGTCGATGGGAATACACGACGAAACTGTGGGGCGAGATTTGATTGAAATTTCAAATCCTTGACGAGGCAATTTCGATGAAAAGCAACGATTAGAAGCTGTAGAATTTTAATGTAATTCGCACTCAATCATAATCGACTCTTCCCAACTCGTCTCGAGCCTCGAAGCTCGTCTTACCTCCTTCGAAAGCTGCTCCGAGTGGCAGCTGCAAACTCGTGGATCAGATGACTCCAACGCAACCGACAGGACATTTGGCTTATTAAGTCAAATTATAATTGAAAGACTTGAATCATTCTGTCTCGAAAATTTCATAATTTTTCGTTCCCAAAAAGAGCTATTAACATTTTTCCGCTTACCCACACTTTTCACATTCTCCGCGCGCTGCTTCGTCACTTTTTCTGGTCCCTTCTTTATGAAATTTTCCTGCTTTTCACTTTTCAAGCAGAATCTTTCTTTTTGCCGGGCCCTCGAGTTCTTTTTCCTGCTTCCGCAAATCTCGCGCAATGATAACACTCGGGCAATTCGTTTTCGCTGAGAAACTCACTTCTGCCCAGGGCTTACCGTGATAATTACGAATATTCGCGTTTTTATCGTACGTTCAACGGTCGCGCGTCGTTTTCCACGATGAGATGTGTGACGTTGAAAAAAGTTAAGTGAACTATCATATCTTGTGAAATAAAAAAAGCACCGAGTGTCCATCGTTCGTTGACGAAAATAACCGAGCATTGAAAATATGCAAAACAAAAGTCGAAGCTGAAGATGAAAAGAAATCCGAGTGGGCGAAGTTGAAACGAAACGGCTCGGCATATTTTTCCTTTAATCGCATCCAGATCGATATTAAATACTGGGAAAGAATTCGGACATTTGAAATTCGATCCCATAATGAAATGATACAAACAAGTGAGAAACGAGTTCTTGTCACGCCGAGCATGCAAATATCCCAACAAAGAGGATTTTTAAGTGCATATGAATATGCATGTTTGAACGGTGCGAAGGAGGGGTAAAAACGTAGCGAAAAAACCCGGAGAATCGTCGAAGCTCGCACGGCGAAACGGAGTTAACTTGGAAATAACGAACTTTCGAAGTCAGTCGACGAGCCACGATATGAAATATTCGACGAGGAATCATGAAGTTTACGAGGAGCCGCTCGCGTGTCGTCGATCCAGAATTTTATGGCGTGTCCGCAGAAGACGTCAGCTAGTTTCCTTCTTCTCGCGATAGAAAATTGGGCGACGTCGATCGGCATTAATTCTTGAACGCCAATAAAACGTACGAGGGCAAAAAGGTACCTCTATTGGGAAAAAAACCGATCGATATTTACTCTCCGCGATTTCAAGAAACGTGCGCAAATTCTCACCGGCAATTTTCATTAAAACGTGCTTTTTTTGATTGTTTGTACAAAAAATACACAAATATTCTCGTAGCAAAGGAGGTTTTCGATGAATACATGCTACTCGAGGAACTCTGCTTTCGTAGAGCTTCGAAGCTTCGTCACTTTTCGAGATTTCCGCGAATCTATCCTTCGAGAAATCGTATTTCTAGGTACCCGAAACCCAGCTTTCGCTCATTTCGCTCCGATATCCACCACGTGTACCTACTACGTGACATGACACGAATACAGTCGCGACGTAACTCGATAACTGAATACTTGGCACTTCGATTCCGTCCAAAAATCCACACAAAATTGCTGCGACGCCTTTTGTACGAATAATTTCGCGTAAATTGAACAACCACTTCATCTTCGTGTTAGTAAAGAGATCGAAATTTCACGCAAAAAATGCCAATGCGAAAAAAGTGAGGCAAGCGTTGTGGTAAATGGCAAAAAAATGCTTATTCTTGCGATAAAACGATTCGCATGTTTTTGAGGATGTGACAATGGCTGTTTTTGATGCATAGACTTGCTTCTCCCCTCGTAGCATTATTGTTAAACGAGCGGCTACCCTACGTGAGGGTAATTAATAGACGATTAATAGACGAACGAGTTCTCCGGAGATGTTTGAGCAGGTAATTTCTCAATATTGCTGCAACGACAACCGACGTGTGTACTTAGCTTACACACATGCTCGTATGCAATTTCAATAATGCTCGGGGAGTGATGATGAGAAATTTCGTGTCACCTCGTCGGCGACGCGAGATCACGCTTCGTATATTTATGTCGCTCGAGAGCAGGCCGAGTCGACTACTGCTTGAAATTAACTTTGCGCCGTCGTCGTCGTGGCGGTGAGGATGCTGACGAGAGGTACGAGTTACAGGAGTCCTCGCAAAAAGAGACCAGAGGGAGAATAAGGAGAAGATTGCGTGCAAGATCCAACGGCTATGTACGCATCTCTTTATTTATTAGACTCGTTTCGAGAATAATGATTCTCGTTGGAAATTGTTCGAATCCGGAACTCGCTCGCTCGAAAATTGAACTACTCCATCCGAGAGGGAGAGAGAGAGAGAGAGAGAGAGAGAGAGAGAGAGAGAGAGAGAGAGGGCGCAAGAGAGGGCAAAAAATACAAATGATGGAAGAAAAGGTTTCTAATTTTCCGCTTCATAATTACATTACCGGCGTTCATTTCCGATTTCGCGACGCAAGATTCCTCTGGCGACGCGTGAAAGCATAACCACAACACTTTCGCACCGATGCTCTCCAAACGAATCGAGCTCCAGTTGGCCAAACGTCGACGACAAGTGGCTCCTGAAAACAAACGACATTTGATTATTATTTTTCATCGATCGAACTTTATTGCCCGATGTAATTAAAAGTTTGGTACGACGACTAAAAACCGAGAACGATTCGCGATGTTTTGCTACGCCGTCACGACTCACTCGTCGCGTTTACGATCGCCTAGGTTTTTTCGATTCGAAGGAATTTTCGCTCCCCGGCGAAACAACCAAATAAACACCATCGGTTTTTATCTCTACGTGAAATTCGATGGACGAGCATTTACGATTTTGGTCATTAAAATACCACGACGATAATCTCGTTGAACGATCCTTGTTACGAAGCGAACAAACGGACGCGCGTGGTATTTATAGGTCGTATCATCGGGTGCTCGATATCAACAACCACCGTGTAAATGGTCTCTCCTTTACTTTCGCCGAGGCGTGTCGAGCAAGTGCTGCGAGATACGAGGGAAGCCGGTTGCAGGGGAATCAGTTTACAACGTTTTAAATCTAAATTAAATTCGCCATTCCCGAGGGTGACTGTGTCAGGTGATCAGGTCGTCGTTGTCGCGTAGGAGTTCGCGTGGGAAGATTCGCGCGTGGGTATCCTGGGCGTGGGATTCCGTGGGCGTTTCGATAGCAACCGGGACACACGTATGCCGCGATCGTAACGTAGCCTGGGTGCTCCTGTTTTATCACGATTGACCTCTTTTTCTTCACTTTACACCTCCACAACGCATCACCGCGGGTAGGTACGCGCTGCATATATTTCTCGCCACTTTTTACTCCGTTCTTTGACCGTTGCTTCGCTCGTCGACGTTACCTCCGACCTGCCGCAACTTTCGCATCGTTCGCAAACCACTTTATAACCGTGATAAACTGACTACCACACATTTTGCATCGATCAGCTTCGAGAACCGAAGCTTACCTCCGACCTCGATTCGCCATGTTAATCGTCGGCGAATTTGCGCGTCGAATTCGAAGGAAGAATCGGTCGACGATGCGCGGTTCGCTCGATCGATGCGCGTTTATCTCGCATTGCTGGAGAGAACACACGCGATTAATTATCGAACTTTGGAATTAACGCGCGATGATCGAGAATCCCGATCATTTTTACACTCTACGCAACGACGCACCTTTTTTTTACCGCGTACTCCTTGATCCGAAAATTCGCCCAGCGAGTCTGAAAAAAAAAATCGAAAACGATATAAGTACGCCGTAGGTACGAATATCGTTGCTTGTTTTTCAGGCTCGACGTGCAATCCTTGCTGGTTTTTTCTTCCTCGAGGAAATATGGTGGTCGGTAGGTGGAAACTGGGCTAGTCGATATCTCGGTTTCACAGCTCGGTGCCTCGTGGTCGGATGCTGTCGACATCACAATACTCTCTTTGACGCACGCGTACGCATCGGTGTATTAATTATTAGTGAAAAATACGCAGGTGTCGAAAATCTCGTTCGAAGTTTGGACAACGCAGCATCGATACGACTAATGATCTTTCATTATCCAAAGTTTACATCTGGCGACATGGCCGTTATCATATTTGCCGTTAGAAATATTTCCCGTCGGATTTGCATAATCGTATTCGTACCCTTTTCCCATCGTACGATTCCGCTCCGGTGAACCTCTCCGTAGGCATGCCGTCTATATGCCAGAGCAGGTTCGCATACGTCGTTGGAAACGTGAAGGAAAAACGAACGGGAAAAAATGTAGGGAAAAAGAAAAAAGTGGTGAAAAAGAGAGAAACAAGGGGAAATGCGGCGTCGAAATGCACGTCAGGCCTCTGCAGACCACTCCATTTGCGACTCTATGAAGATGTGTAATACGAGTATGTATCGCAATGCGCTACCTTCTCCACTTCGTACGTATATGCTATTTA
Organism: Arge pagana; assembly: GCA_963969455.1. Taxonomy (NCBI): domain Eukaryota; kingdom Metazoa; phylum Arthropoda; class Insecta; order Hymenoptera; family Argidae; genus Arge; species Arge pagana. The sequence continues at coordinate 5,938,675 of OZ018311.1, read as the reverse complement.
TATACTTTCGTACATGCTCGTTCACCGACGAATCTGTATTTATGCATACAGATACGAGCGCGTATATTTCTCCGCGCGCTCGTGTGTCGGATATACGGCGGGTATCCTTTGAGCTTGTCTCAATTGTAATATGACGAGTGTCGCGTCGAGTATAGGTACCTACCACGTCTGGTTTCGCGTCGCGGAGTACCGGGGAAAAATCAAGCCGTGAAATAATCATTCGACGACGAGTACGTACGTAAATAATTAGGCACGTATCTCGTGCAGCCGCGAGGATGCGACGCCTTCGATTCTTCGGCCAGAACACTCCTGCTCCCCCAATCCTAGGGGTACGAGCGAGAAATCGCGGAGAAAAAAAAACGCGATGCATACATTTGAATGGTATATTTGCGAGACATTTTCAAGCGGAGTTAGCGAGCAAACAATTCATATGACTTTCAAATGGCCGAAGGGACTCGAAGCACTTAATTCGACGGGATGGGATGGGACGGGTTTGCGTGCGAGTAGCGCAACGTGACTTCTGTCGCTATCTTCGCAATGATGAACGAGGGGAAAAGTTTCGGTTCGATCGGACAAACTCCGTTGAATCAACCGATCGAGGAAGAGCACCGCGAATAATAGCGATGAACCTTCCAACGCGTCGGTCACCCCCGCGTAACGCTGCGGGAAACTCGCCACCCTCGATGAAATACTGGCATACACGAGAGTTCCGTTAAATATTTATAAATTCCGTCCACCTTTCTACCTTCAACCCTTCTCGAAAAGTTTACGTTGCAAATGAAATCGTCACTCCGTTCGGGACGCGTGAAAAAGGCTGCGTCGCGGTATTTTCAATTGTACGCGATCTGCTCGACGCCCTTTTTCGTATTTCATACATACACGACGCGATATTCACGACAATACGCCACTCAAATTCACAATTAAAAGCGTACGACCGTTGTACAATTTCGCCCTCATCGATGAATATTCGCGATACGAGGACAGCCAATTTCACGAGGGGCTCATTTTTCTCTTCGAGAGAATATTTTTTCATGGCATTTATTGACAGCAAACAATCAACGTCTTCCACGAAACTATCCATGATGTTATTCGTATTTATGAGACGACATTTCGGAAACGATTGGCGACAAAATTGAGAAGTAATACTCACATGCGATGGTTCATTTACGACATGTGTGTCCTGTTGTCTGGGAAGTAGAAATATTCATCTTCGGCGAATAATATTATAAATAAGAGGCGAATAACAGCGTGAAATTGGAAATCTAGCGTCACGGAGAAGAAGCCACTGACCTCGATGGTGTTCGTCTAGATTTACGTAGGGAGATCGACTCCGCAACGTTTCTTTGTAGCGGACCTCGAATAACAGAAGAGCGATGAAGCGAGAACGTCGAATGATGAATCTAATGAAAGTTGCAATTTCTTTGAGCCGGGTCGAACCAGGTTCGGCACGGTTCATTAACTATAAGCTAGACTGCAGTGTGCAGACAAGTCCAAAGTAGTTTCAACTTGAAAAGTACTTATCACAGCGTGACGCGTCACCGAGAAGTTCGTCGTGCCGTTGGTAGATGTATATTAAATTGCCTTGCATCCTATATATTCGGTACCAAAGAGGGACGAGTTGATTTCTTCGTTCCGTTAAATAAAAATGAATTGAAGCCGCTTTGAGCCAGGAACGCCGTCCCGTTGGCGTTTTTGCAATTGGCTAAAAGCATTCAGCCCGCCATCAGTCCTCTCCCGTTCACCAAAGAATCATTTATGCTGATGGTCAGAGTAGTCTTACGATAGGAGAACGAGTCCCGTCACGACTCGACGTTCGGACCGTCGCCCATTTTCGTTCACGTAAAATGCAAAACCGCCGGACGTTTAAATATGACGTACTTTGAGCACGGGTATAAAATATTTCCGTTCCCATCGGGGATGACTTTTTGAAGCTGTCGACAAAGGAAATCGTTTTTGTAGTCACGAGTAACGTGGTTCGTTTCAGATCCCAGAATCCGGTGTACCGACGCTGAAGACAGCTTGGCTGGAAACACGAACTGGGGCCTCGATGATCTACGCAGTCTTCATCGCTGCGTGCCGGCACTGCGAAGACCAGGTAAAAAATTCGGGAGCCGATTTTTAACGTCTGGAGCATTCGTCTGCAGTTCTCCACTTCTGACCCCAATAAACGCATCCCCAACGACCAACCACCTCTCTCTCGAGCGTAGTGTACGCTGATCTACAATTCGCTTTGTTCGAAGTCGACGTAATGAATTATTTCTACCCGCTTACGTGGGAATCGTGCGAGTTTACGCGATTGTTAGCGCAAAAGTACACACGAATATCCGTTCCGCCACGGAAACTTTCGTAGTAGAGGCCGCGAACTACGGGGACGATTTGAAAAGGGATCAACTTGGTAATTAAATCGAAATATATTACCTTCGGAAAATTCGAGAGACGAAACTGTAACCGCGATAGTGTAGCCGTTGTTAGGGTGACAGATTTAACTCCGCTGCTCGAAGTTCGGAGGTTCGAAACGCTAATTTTCAGAATTCAGACAATAGTTCGCCGCGTACCGAATAGACTAGCCGAATACCGAGACCAGCTACGATTGATTTCGGGACACAGTGACGACGATAGAGAGAGAGTGAGATGTAGCCATTGTTATCGTGTCGATGAGTTCGTAACTTTGTGATATATGGGAATCTCTGTTGCGAGATTCTTTTATCCGCGAGGAAGACGCTGCGCGAGGTTATAAACAGAAATAGCGAATAGTTTCGCGGGGCGAATCGTCGCGGTTGATTTTGCGAGAACGAAGTCAGCTTTATGGCACGACACCAGTTTCTCCGCTCCTCTCGATTTCCTCGGAAAATAGTCGAGCAGATTACGAGAAAACTACCTGCTGTCGTAATATTTTTATATTACGCGATACATTCTGATGCGTAGACAAACGGGCGCGAGGACACGAATCCCAGGGGGTTGTTTGTTGCGCGAAGCAATTCGAACACACTCCTCGCGAATACGTTGGTACCTCGGAATATATCTCCCCAGACATCACCCTCCAATTTCAAATGCATTTTACGTCTCCGTAAAATGAAAACTCGACTACCGCGAACCATTCGAAGGTCACTCGTTCGGTAAATCCCTGTATACCTCGCTTTTACGGTGAGAATCTTTGTCGGGACTTTTTACGGTCGGCAGTCAAGTAAAGTTAGTACTAATTAGCGACCGGTGGGTACCTGCATTACGGATAATTGCTTCATCCCGCCGCATGCGAGGCACGACGATCGAACATCCATTCGAAACACGCCGCTTCTTCGGAGGCTGCGGAACGCAGTCCGGAAGAGATAACGAAAAAACTTGAAAATTCCATCAATTCCGATGGTTTCTCACGGGTTTTTGGCTTTTTTTTTTGCTCCCAACAGGCATCGACGTTGCTGGTATGCGGGCTCACTTTTATCCCGAGGGAGGATGGGGCTGGCTCGTCTGCGCCGCTGGCTTTCTGGCACTCCTACTAACCACCGGAATGCAACTAGCCTTCGGGCTGTTGCATTTGTACGCCGCTCGTCATCTCGGAGAATTACATTTAATGGATATCGGTAAGCGATTTTTATCTCTCATCTTTATTTGCCCAACGAATTCCGATCCCGCGATTCGATGGCATGAAATCGACGAAGGAAGTTTGTCGATAATAATAATTTCCCTTCCTCTGCTTCTACTTCTCGATTAATCTGTGAAAAACGCCAGCTGGAAAAACGATGTCAATAGCATTAGAGAGCGATTGATGGTATCGGAAACGGTTGAACGTTCGTTTGTCGCGAAAATCGTCGTGTTCGTGCCTGTAAGTGGTTCGGTGCAAAAAAAACAACCTCGTAATGAAACATCTTCCGATGGTCGTAGATATGGTTAGTGTCAGATGCTGAAAGCCGGAGAAGGGTCTAGACTGATTGTGACGGGGAACTTTGCCCAGCTCAGACTGATATTAAGAGCGAACGCTATTGATCGAGATAGCATCCAGGATTGACCAGGAGGCTAAGCGGTAGTTGAGCTCCGCGACAAGAAATCTTGCACGATGGCCAAATATATTCGCCGGTGTATGCGAATTCGCCGGCAATATCACCGGAAACGACGCGCATACATGCCCTGACCATCGCGCGAACGTAGCTAAACGTTTTCTCAACGTTTCTACGGACGATTTGCAAGCTCGACGTTAACATGGAACATACAAATTTAAAAGTACATTGGACGTTAAAATTGTAAGTTTAGGGTCAATGAAACTGAAAGTGAATGTATTTTTGGCAAAAAATTAAATACCTATTGACCTGGGATTCGGCTGGTCTTCTCTGAACACGGATATTTCTCGATTCCATTTGCTGGAGTGAAAATGGATTGAAAAGAAGCGAAACAAGTTCTTTCCTCTGTTCTCCGTTGATTATCATAGTTCAGTCCGACGTCATGACCGCGAGCTGAAAACGTATTATCTTTTGCATTTTTATTATTATATATTCCAGGCGAGTTTGCAACGAAACCAATAAAATTCCTAATTCAGGAACGGAGTGTAGTAACTACGTACGAAAAGTTTTTCATTTTCACAAACTGCCCCGTGTGCTCGTCGCTTTCCAGTTCCAGAAGAATATATATGTGTATACCTACACCATCGATTCGCGTCTTCGTTCGCGGTGCTATTCAAACAGCGATATTTACTTGCCATATCGTTGTTTGGAAAATAAAAAATGAAAAGGGGTAAGTTACGCTCGAGTGTAAAATTTTACGCGGTTCGTCTGTAACTTTGGAATCCCGGAGTGCGTCGTTTTCGTTGAAATGACCCGTGTCCGTATACTCGTACATAAACCCACGTATGTATCCGATACGTCCGACTCCAAGAAGTAAATTGCTTACCGAACGAAAAAATGACCGCAATGCGTCATGGCTAAACTGCAAGGCTGTCCAACCGAACAGGAAATGAACATTTTTCATCGACGCGGCCGTTTTCCCGATCATTTACTACAATACGTATTCCAGACGGTTTCAATATCTCGAAGGTATACGGTACTCCGATAATTTATCGCCGGTCTGCCGAACGACTTGTAAGAAGATGCGCGGCCAAATGTCAATGTCTTCTCGAGTGATTTTACTCCGCACGCTTCCTCCGCACTGCAACGAGTACTTCAAATCCGACGTTTGTACTCGCATAGACATTTATTTATTGCCAAATATGATTTTCCCTCGTAATACATGCGACTCGGGCATGCATAAGTAAAGCCTGGCAGAGGTAAGCAATTTACCTGTTGGCACGATAATTTTATAATACGAAACCTTAAAGTCAAGTCGTGCTTTCATAAACACTTGTTAGACACTTTTGCACATTTGTCTAATTTACTAGACACCTGACGAGGTCTACTTTTTAAATTTGTTGTCTTGTTTTCTAAACCTAATTGGTAATTTATTGAACATTATGCATCTCGATGCTATCGAAGTAATAGATCGATTACGTCGCCGCTGAAAATGCTTCGTGTAACAAGCGGAGAAATACACGAGTCCGGGACGGTCGAACAACATTTCAAAGGGGAAAAATTACGAGCTACTCGTTGCTCGATAGTTGGTAACTTCATATAACTATGTGCGGAATAGAAAACCTCGAGTTATTTCTTGGGGAAAAATGCAATTTTGCCTTCCACGATGCGCGCGACGAGAGGGGAAATGGGCCGTCTGCCGGTTTAATGTTCGCGTTTTTGTTTTGTGCTTTTTTTGTAAATACTTCCGACGTAACGAAGATGTTGCTGGTGGTATCGAGTAAATGTGGAAAATCGTAATACGGCAGGAGACGCTGCTTTAAAAGGGAACAAAAGCTGTCAGAAGTTCTTCCAGGTATCGCGACACTGCACTTCGAACGTCAGAGCGTCTCCTTGGTATTTTCTTCTCTGCTGTTTCGCCTCTCTTCCTACTGCTTCTTCTGACCGTAAATTCTTGATCCTCCATTGTTTGATGAAGTTCTCGACCGTTGTTGCCTACAACAGAATCGATACGTCATTGTCTCCCGTGTATTCGTTACATTTTCCATTAAAGTTTTCAGGCGATCGAAGCGGACCGATGCGACGTAGATGCCGCGCGCGTAATGATGCCGAGTTTGCTAAAATTCCGCGACCCAGTTCTCACGGTTTCGCGTAATTTCAACCGAACGCATTGTAACTTCAACGTGCAACGAAGCAACGATAACGTTCGGAAAACGAGCGTTCGATCAGTCCGGCAGAGTAAAGTTGAGATCCTTCCCTTGTCGATCAGTACATACTTACAGCTGCCAACTGAACGGGTCTATCGATAATTCCTAATCTCATCGAGTTTTCGGACCTCGAGTTGTGGGTAAAATTTGACAGAGAAGCGAGATAACTTGTTGATTTGAATTTTTAATCCGAAATTCCGCCCAGTTACAGACGCGGAACTATGACGATATATTCTCATAGTTTCCTCGCCGTTGAATTTATGATCTCGCATTTTCCGCACGAGATACGCAGACAAATTAGGAGAATGGCACGAGAACGGGGAAAATTTTACGGGAATACGCCGGATGAGACTTCGCGTATGCATACTTAAAGTGCGGGCAAGAGTGATAAAAATTAAATGACTCTCGGAGTGGTTTTGTCCGGGATTTCTACGACCTTGAGAAATATCATTGCGGTTCCATCGATGCTCCTTTACGTACGAGCAGCGGAGGGAAAATCGATGCGAAGACCTTTGTTTACTTTGTTCTACCTGGTCCCTTCAGTTTTCTTTGGTTTCCTGAGGGGATCCGACGAGATCTCTTCACTTTTTTCGACGGACGTGTTGGAGCCAGCTCGTGGCTCGTGACGCGAGTGCGCTCGAGCAAAGAAACAAAGAAGCAGCTTCCCCGAGTGCGAAAATTAGTATTTATTTTCACTCTCGAATTTGGGGAGGGAAAATTTGCTGTCGAACGTGCGGAAATAGTTGGTCCTGAAAGGACCATTTCGCGTCACAGACGAATGAGAGAAGGGTATCGCGCGAGGCATTGTACGCATCGTCAAGCATCGAGTTCACCTCGGAGGAGTCATCTTACGTGGGGTATCAACCGGTGAAACCGGAAACGCGTAATTTTGCATCCCATATCCACTATCGATTCTTCTCAATTTCAAATTCTCGCGAGAAGCTGTAGCTCTGTAGCTGAAACTGCGCGAGGTCAGCCGATATTTCACGCCTTTTGTCTCGAACCGGAGGCTTTCAGTTCCCGGTATCGACGTTACGCGATCGAAGATCTTAACATTTCGAAGTCATTGTACGAAGTCGGAATCGCAAACTAGTCGCAATTTCCTTGCTCCCCTCTCCGTTTCGGAAGAGAGCGAACGGGCTCGTTGTCGACGAAGAAAAGAAGAACTGGTCCATCCAAAGACAAAACGCCCCAGAGTCGTATTTCCTAATGAAGCGTCGTTCCTTTCTTCACGTCTCAAAGAAACGTCACTTTCGTCGAGAACGCTTTCAGTTCGATTATACCGCCACAATAGAAATGTTTCGATACGATCCGATACGATCTTTTCAGCTCTCGATACGCCGAATCGCGTTACAATTTCCTTGTATTCCCTTCGTTTTCCAGAACTCCGATGTAAAATCGATACACTTCGTAAAATTCGACCTCGCAGTGTCTTTGTCTCGATCATTGGTGCAAAGAGAATACCGAACACGTCATCGCATAAAATCGCTCTGGGTCAATTTGACCCTGTCCCTATAACTTCGAAACTACTGAACCTTTTCGGTTAAAAAATGTAGAGGTATAGTTTGAATAATGTTAAAGTACTTTTCAAGTGTTATAGGCGTCTTAGAAATCTTCAACACACTTAAAAAAATCACGAGAAATGTTTTTTCCCGTACAAAATGAAGTTTTCGAAAAAAAATCGTAACTTTTCAACTCTTAGTACGGCCTTTTTCGAACGCCTGAATGCTATTTTCTATCAAAGTCGATAACAGGGTCAAAATGGCCCATCGTGCATTTGAAGGGTTAAAATTCAATATACTACAACGCTTGCAGGATGAAACGCGGGGGGTTGAGTGCATAGTTCGAATAATGGCGTTCAGAATCAATTAATAACCGAGAGTCTATCGGGAAAAAATGGGAAATATCGGGAACAAAGAGAGATAAAATTTAACAAATAATCTATCAATGCTTTTTTACAGCCTACGATTTTTCACGATGAACAAACCAAGAAAATGAAGTGACAGCTGACAACCGCTGTTGATATTTTCCTTCCGCAATCAACGAACCGACGAGTTCACAATCGAAACGCGTAGCTTTTCTGACAATTTTCTCGGCAAGATTCATCGACTAACCTTCCGCGACTCTCAGCGGATGGACCAGATCATACCTCGGCTCGCGTTCGCCGACGTATCTCATCCCCTTGAGACGTCAATCCAGCCGCGACTACCGATTTCTCAAAGTCTTTCAAGGTTCTTCCAATTTTTCGCGATCGCTCGCCAACTTTCGCCCTCGCTCCAAGGCGAGTCTTCGACGCAACAGCGGTGCTGCCATCGAGCTGTTGCATCCCCGCGTCATAGGAGGGCTACCGTTATGGAATTCAGCTCACAACTGCGAGAAAATTCCTCGCGAAATGCGGAATTTCACCAACGAGTGTGCCAGCCATTCGCGCTAACGAGTTTCCCGAGTTTATGTACTTTTTTTCTCTTCATAAGCGATTTGTCGAATATCCGCCGAAATTCGTTCTCGCATCATCGGAAGATAACACAGATCCGCGGTGAAAAATTGTTTCTAATACTCTCACGCGAAACTTACAGACTTTGAACCGCTCATTACAAATATAAACTCCATTTTAACATATCGCGTCACAATTTTTCTTTCACTTTCACGAATATGATCTAAAATATTTAATACGAAGATAATCCTAATATCCTAAAAATGAGGGATCGGAGGCTTACTTAATCTCGAAACGACGTTCGCTTCGAATTAATTTTTCGCATGAAAAATTTGCAAAAAATGTGAGAGAAATGTCTCGTCAAAATATCGAGCACGGCGGACACTTTTCTTTGCTGTGTAACCTATCGCGTTGATTGAAATTTCCCCCCCGCGGCAGAGCGTCGAACGTTGTTAGCAGGACTCGCGTTCGATGAATGGAGTCCGTGAAAAATGCGACAACTTTTCAAATGAGATTTTCTCGATATTTTCAGAATTCATCTCCGTCGCGGATACAATTTTGTTGTTAATTGACAAGAACGAACGCGGGGTTTATTTCGCGCTGCTCGTGGCGTTGGACTCGATGGTATCCCAGCTGTATCGCGCGGCAAGAAGTACACCCAGCGAATCGATTGTATCGAAAGAGCTTTGCAAACAGCCGGAGAAACTTAAGTTTCTTCCGAGGTCATTCTTCGAATTTTAATCATCCTCGCCTACCTATTTTAATCAAAATTTCAGAGCACGGGAGGGACTCGTTCCTCCTCATTTCACGTTTGCAAAAGCGAACCTTGAGTAGCTTCCTCCTTCGCCAAATGTCTTCTTCGTTCGATCGAATACCTCCTTTGAATTTTTTCACTCGAATCCTCGCGACTCCCGCATCTCGCGACGAACGAGCCCCGATGACGAGAGAGCGAACCAACCATACGCGACTAACAACCTCCGAATCTTGCTCCGCGGTGTCCTTTGTTCAGTTGTAGAAGAAATGAGGATGTAAGCAGCGGCAAATAAAGGATGAGTGTTCTCTCAACTTTTTATCCCTCAACTTTTTTATTTCCCTCGTTTACTGCCGTCTGAATCAACAATGTTCAAAAGAAACGAAGCATCCACTTGCTATTCCCTGCCCCTTACGTTTCTCCCGCGTTCTTTCCTTTCCTCGCTCTTTCTCCCTCACTTTGCCCGATCGCGCGCGACAAAAGAACCGTACGCAGTCATGCGCGCCGATCACACTTATCCACTTAAACGTTTTCAAACTACACCATCCCGGCTGAAATTGCCGCTTGATTTACGATTTTTCAGACAAGACTGTCCCTTGCGAACGACGCAACTGCGAGGGCATAATTTCATCGCGTTTGGAATTTCTACGATCGATTTTGTTTCCACCACCTGAAGATTACCCCTCGTACGTCCTGGCGCGTATATTGAGGGAGAAAAAAACATTTAAGCGTTTCTGCCGGGAAAAAAATTCCGACGCGAATCACTGTAATAACAACAACGCGGAATGGCAAACGCTTGAGTTTCGCGAATTTTATCACACTCGTTGGCGCCGAAAGACGGAAGATCAAGCGGAAGCTCGGAGAGTACTCTGCAATAATCACGTGGCTAAAAGTGATAACTGTAAGACAGAAGAACGAGGAAAGTTTCTGCATCGCGCGAAAAGGGTGGCGAAAATCTGGAGGGTGATAAATTTCAGATCCCCTTACATCTATTATTATCTCGTTGAACGTGCTTGCGGCAGTTGGGAAGTTGAGTAATGAAAAAAAAACGAAGTGACTGTAAATCACCGTGCTCATCCGACTTAATGAGTGATTCCGTATGAAAGTACGAACGCGGTAATTCGCTGCCTGCGAATCGTTTGAAATTTTTGATACTCCAATTTTTACGGTTGGAAGAGATTCTCCGCGAATCTAATGCGCGATGGGTCGAAGAAGATGGGTCGAATAACGAGTTGGAATATTCGTGAAAAGCAGACGCCCTATTTTTTCCTCGTCGCGTTTCCGTTACAATTCCACTTTTTCGAGACCCGATAAGAGAAAGAATCCAGACTCTAGATTCTACCGGTGACACCCAGGCGTTCAAAACTACCGGAGCCCCGCGGCCGATCGAGACGAGTGTCGGGGTTGAGTTGGGACGAAGAACAGGAAGAACTTGACAGCGTTCGCCGACAACCGTAGACCAGTGACACTCTTCCTATTTTTCCGGAAACATATTCGTTGAGGGTCTCTTCCTATCTACTTAGGCACCCGCCACCTCGTTTCTAGTTTTTCAAATGTCTCGTCCTTCTCCCCTTTTCATCGTTTGACCTTCGGATTTCGTGCTATAGCGGACGGGCCAGATATTTCTCCGAGTAGCACGGAATTCGTATGCGTATCTGTCATATATAGCTCGTGCAGAGAGGCAGGAAATGAAATTGATACGCTCTGCCTAGCGCGAAATCTTCTGAACTTGGTCTAACCTTATAACTGTACATCGGCCTGGATGCCTGGATTAATAAGCACACAGTTCCACTTTGCACGAAACTCAGTTATTGTAACTTCGTTCGGTCTTGTATTAACCTGTCGTACCCCCTTATGAAATTTGCTAAACCCGCGATATGGAAGTTAAACCATCCGGCAGCCCATTTTCCCGTGTATACCAGACCTAAACACACGCCACACGGAATTCGCCGCAAATTTAAATGTCCAGCAAATTGATAGATTAAAAAAAAGGTCGTCGACTATTTTTTCCTTCTTTTCTTCCTTCTTTTTTTCCTTCTTTTTTTTCCTTCTTTTTTTTGTTTGTTTTTTATGCGACCGAGCATTCGTCAACTCGAGATAATTGGGATGGGCTACGTGATGTTATCACGATCGAAGGTGGGGTATTTCAGGTGCGGATGAAATTTAATTACTATGATTCTTAGATGTATGCGAATGAACTGCTGTAGGCACTTCCAATTAGATACTTCGTGGGTTCTTCGTCCTGGTTGAAACCACTAATTAGAGCATTTCCCCGTGGCGAACGTTTCAGCAATCAACTATATAGCGGGGCAACCGACAGTCTGTCTGCAGTACCGTAACAATCAGAAACTTGGCCTACTCTGGGGACCCTTGTAGAACACACGCTTCGCCAAGGTCGCGACCTGTTGAGCCGCGATAGTAACGTTCGATGCGACGAAATTCTAACGTGAAAGTACTCGACACTTCAATTTAATTAACGAATCTTGGCTAATTTGTTTCCCTTTGGAAATTAAAGCTCCGTCGCGCTTCAATGGAGAAAGTAAACCAGCTGCGCGCAGATTCATCCAACTTTTCTCACTCGCACGATCGCATCGCGGAGCGTTTAATTAATTCTCACCTCGGTAGTACTGTTAACGTCGTTGCATTTTCTCCGTCGAAAGTTACCCGTTCGTCGCCAATCGAATCGTGTTTCCTATGGAAATTGTCGTTGTATTTCCTGCCAACGACACAACCCTGAAAACATTCTCGCCCAGATAAAACAGAGACGCTGTTTCCAAAGCTCGGTTCGCGTGTCCGTCATTGCAAAGTCTCCGCAACGGATTTTTTCCCGTTCTCATTTCGGTCTTTGCCCACGGCCAATTCCAATGACAGTGACTGACACGGCTCTCTCTTAAAAAATTTCTTTCCATTCGGAACGTCGGAACAGTCGGAAGATCGCAATTTTCACCGGGCGTTTTACCCGCTCGACCGTTGCTGTCGATAAACCGTTATCGTTTAATTCGCATCGCGTCGAGTTTATCCGTCTTTTATATCTTTTGAAATTTTACAACCCATCATATCGTCACGCGCACAAACGTTCAATACTACCAAGAAGCTGGCCAGAAGACCAAATAAACCTATGGTCACGGGTGCGCAAATCCTTGTTTCCTTTCGCGGATAAAAAAGCGGCAAGCAGATGAAAAAAATTATGCAAATAAACGTACGGCGAAAATATACGCGTCGCAAAATGTCGGACCCGCGGCAATTTGCCAGAGTTTGTATTCCGTGTATTTAAGGTTGAATCCAAAGCGAATACGAAAATTTGCGAACAAAGCGAGAGGTTCTCTATTCTCTGTAATTACGAAGGCGAGCCTTGGACCTCCGAGGGCAGAAGGGTTCGCTCTTGACCGCCTCGAGGGACCTGCTCGACTTTCGAGTCCTCTTTCGTCTCCTTTTATTGCGTTACGGATACCTTGCTCCCCTCGAAAAAAAGATACATGTGCGTTTTATTGTCAAAGGTGGGCAGGTATATCTATTTCCCTTGTTCCCGATGTTTTCCCTCAAATTTCATTTTTTTACCCTCCCGTGCGTCGATCGTCGCGCGTACGTTTTCACACGGAATGCTGCGTTTTGTCAAACAGAGTTTTCGGATGGGAACTTGAAAGTATTATCAACAAATGAAGCAAATCAAAAGTACGAATTATTCGAACCGTCCGAGTTGGCGTGCACATAATTAAAAACATATATTTTTGTGAGAGATTTTATTCACATAGCTTCGATAGGTGGCTATGAAAAAAATGCAATGTAGAATTAAAAATTGAACCAAAAGCGCAAATAAGTCGTGAAAAGTTTGGACTCACGAGAAAAATGATCGACTCGAATGAGCTGGGATGTTGGAAACTTTTTTGTGCCATTTGTCTACAAACCCGTAGCGTACTCGTCGAAATTGCATATTATTCTCTATCGATCCGCGTCCTCGCGTCGACGATGTGATCTGTAATTGATCGCGTAAATACGAATCCATTGTAATTTCGTGGAATGAAATAGGAGAGAGATGAAACGACGAATCCGGCTGTACTTCTTTTTTTACGGCAGTAAACAGCGAAGTATATTTATCTCGTAGAGATGTTTGCGACACGCATCGAGCAATATTCGACAACGCGAAGCGTGCGATTATCCCGAGATTGCTAAGCGTAGAGGGAGGTCATCGACGCGCCGCATCCCTAAATATATACTGCATGGTCGAGTAATATCGTTTGTCACCCCAAACCAGGCATTGAAAACCAATACTAAACCTGGGCGAAGAGCTGGCCAATAGTGAAACTAATGGACCGAATCGTTCCGGATAGAGAGCATGACACTGTTTTCCCTTCGAAAGCTTCGTACTATTAGGTTTGTCCGAAAGCTATGAGCTATCGCGTGCAACGGGTTGTTTCGATTTTTAGTTTATGCCTCGCCGAACAAGCCTTTGATTAAATTTATCGACGAATAAAATACAATCGCGGATAGTATAAACGTAGCCTGGGGAAAAATGAATTCTCCATCAATACCTACCCTTTGCAAAACGCGACGACTCGACGTGGATTTCCGAACGAGAGAAATGAACCGAGATGCGATTTGTTCGGGATGTTTTAAATGAAATACGATCAGATAATCAGCTTGCGATTTCTGTTTCTAGAAGCTTACGTATAGATATCTGACGGCTGCCTACCCCCGCCCCGTGAGCTATGGCCTAGCGAACAGACCATAGATTCGCACGGTGATTTACGCGCATACGTACGCGTGTAACGTATCACGCTACGTGATCTATATCCGGATGAGAAAGGGCTGTTTTTACTACGATTTTCTTTCATCCCATTCCTTTTTCTCCCCATTGTAAAACCAGGCGCCAGTTTCTTACGAGATTTTTTAGACTCCTTCGACCTTCCCGCTACGACCACAGCACATCAACTCCGCGCGCGAGCTCAACTGTTGTTCGAGATACGATTGGGGCACGCGAATTCTCCCTCCTTTTCCCATCGGAAGACGAACTATCGAGTTTTTTCGATTGGATGTGCGAGGCTAATCGCGTATACTTACCTCTACGCAACGCGGTGGTTGCGATGAAAGCGAGGCGTTGTTCTCGAAATTTCACCGGCCTCAAATCTCGAGATTACATTGCGGGAAACCTGCGAACGCAGCCGCGAGGTTACGAGCTTTCGCTTAAAATGTAAAATAAAGACAACAACGAGGAGAACGAGAGGCGGAACAAATTTAATTTTTCACCTACCCTTTCAGCTTGGGTCGGCGCTCTGAGTGCCGCTGTATCCAGAGGCTCCGCACCCCTCGTTGTAGGCGCTTGTCGTCGTGGTAGTACGCGGTTGACCGCCGTCATCGGAGGTCTTGTCTTAGCTCTGGCATCCCTGTTTACATCATTTGCTTTGCAGATGCACCAAGTTCTCTTGAGGTAGGTTGCGTAACATCCACGATTACATTCCGCATTCTCTTCGTTCCGTCTCTTCACGCGCAGAAGAGCTGATCGATGCTGATTCGTCCCGTCGACGATCAAATCGCGCGATTGAATTTCCCAATGGACCGACGACGCTCATACTAAATCAGAACGGAGAGTGCTGTTATCAGCACAAATTTGTGTCTTCGCAGCGCAGAAGCTGCTGATAATTATGTCGCGTACCGAGCGTAGGGTAGCTACGAATTAACCGCAACTATCAATTCAACGGACTGGCAATATATGCGTTCGAGCTGTAGCGACGTTACATTAATTTCAATCGGTTAATTATAATTATAATTGTAATAATTATTCATCCGACCCGTTCATCGACGTACGAGAACGTGGAATCGCATCAGACGAACAAACAGGAAGATATTTACTGGAGCTTTTTCCTAGCGGAAATGTTTATTAGGATCATTCGGACGCTTCCCGAAGATTAACATCCGCGAAGTCGTTGTACTGGAACAACGCCAATAACTTGGCAAAAAACTTTCGGAAGCCGTGATTCGATCGGAACGAGAGATGGAAAACGAGCGTCGCGCGCGCGTACCTAATCTCTGTTAATCTTGTTATCATTACGTAACGCGAACAAATGTTTACGCTCGATGGACCATTGATCAAACTTCAAGCAGTATTCATCGCGTTAATTCTGTATTTTTGATTTGCCTGCGTTTCCCCGCCTCGAGGATACTCGGAGCCACGTTGATACCGCGGATGACACGAGTCTCGGATAAACAGGGACTCGTCGCTCGTTGTGACTCACGAATTTCGCTGTAGTAGCAAATAGAAACATGGATCAAAGCCGAAGTTAGTCCCGAACATTCGTTCAAGCATTAGCTCGCCAGATTCGAGATGACGAGGCAAATTACGGTGCTAGATCAGAGAAATTCGAGGGACGCGGCCATGTTTTTTGCGAAAATTTCGAGCAAAGTGTCGCAACCGTATTTAAAACTTGGAATAGATGGCGATGAACTTTGAATACTGGTTTCTCGGTGTACTCAGGATAATCTGCGCTATCATTTCAGGGATGAATGCGTCCGGGCGATAAACGAAGCAGTTACTGCTCGAAGCTAACCGATTATTTAAACTTGTTTCACGCGCAACAGTTACGGGCTGGTTCTTGGTGCTGGCGCTGGTCTCGTGAGAGAAACAGCCGGTTTGGTGCTGGGCCACTACTTTCGAAAGAGAAGAGAATTCGTGGAGATGGTGGTGCAGGCTGGCACTGGGGTGGGCATTGCCCTGTTCAGCGTATTCTACAAGGAAGCCGTGGGGTGAGTGTTGCTCGATGAATATTTAAACGTTGTTGTTGATTGGCGTGGCCTTGAGTTCCACTTGGCAATCGTCGAACGAACTCTTTGTTGTTAAGTACGAAACTGAGAATCGCTGGCGGGAAGGGGGGGTAGGGGGCGAAACGAATTTAGATTAAATTTGCTTCGAATTAAATCGAGCGGATAAAACAAATTTAGTACAACGAAGAAAGTTGTTGGGGTGTACTTAGAGGAAGAAAAAAATTAGCAAGGCTACCAACGC
Source organism: Arge pagana (assembly GCA_963969455.1). Classification (NCBI taxonomy): domain Eukaryota; kingdom Metazoa; phylum Arthropoda; class Insecta; order Hymenoptera; family Argidae; genus Arge; species Arge pagana. The sequence continues at coordinate 5,922,294 of OZ018311.1, read as the reverse complement.
GCGGGGATGTGTTTTACTTCCATTCTCTAATTTCCAAGACGAGGTCGTTTTTCGAGCTACGACGACGCACGTGGAGTAGGTGCTCTTGGTCTCTCGTCTGCTATTATTTCGGAAGAATTACGCCGGAGTTAAATCAACCAAAGCTATCTCAGACGCGAAATATTCTCTCGGGAAAATAATATCGTAGCCGAGTTATTTCATTATTGGAAAACCATAGCTTTGTCTTATATATACATACATACATTCATGTATATATATATACACACACATATATGTATACACATATATATATATTTATATATATATATATGTATGAAATATGTATTTGGTATTTGGTTCCTTCGCGTAAGCGCGTCTCGCCTTCTCTTCGAGATCAGTACTGGTTCGTCTGCGCTCGCCCTGTTTCAAATATCATTCCTCCGGCGTTGGAAAACGTCGGTCAACATCGGCCGAATAAGCAAATATCCCGTCAATTTTCCTTTGATGTTTAATCGAAGATATTTTTGTCAAGGTTGAGCAACGACGGTTCATCCGTTCGCTCTCATACCTAATGAGAACTGTCGACATCAAGTTCGTCGAACCCTTTTGGTAGCAGTAGCTCGCCGTAGCGAGTTAATCAATTTTGTCAATCGATTTCATTGCTGGACTTGCAAAACTAATTTCTTGGTATCTGTTCGAATATACGCCTAAAAAAACATTTTCTTCGAAAATGTCAACTTTGTTTCGTTTACCCGATCCACGCGTTACCCGAGCTAATTTCGTTGCTTAATAAAATAGTTTTGCGTATTTTTGTAACAGAATTCAAAATTTACTTTTGAAAAAAAAATAGTTTAAGACTCGTACATTATTCTTTTAATATCTCGATTAGATGCTCTTCTATATGGAAACTACTAATAAAACCTATTATCAATTATTTGCCCCCAAAAAAACTAGTTACACTAGAAAATACAAAAATCTGCATATCATCCCTAATAATTTGGGAACCTGCTGTATATACGGTTGCAAAATTATTCTTTGCCTACCAGGTTAGACTTCGAGTCTTACAATTAGTTAAACACACGCTCTTTCAGCTATCCGTAAAAATTCGAAAAAATTTAAAGTAGTTTCTGAACCAATAGTTTGCTGTTGCTGCGAGCAAATACCTACTATGATTTACGCATCATCCAATCTCGGGTCAAAAACTCGTTCAATGGCAATCGTGCCGCGAACTTCCACGAAACCTTTGAAATTGCCATAAATTCAGTCGTAAACGAGAATCCGCTCGATAAAGGTTCGCGGAACGCGAGCGATACGGAATATCGAATTGATGTTCGAAAAAACAACGCGAATGCGTACGATAATATCATCAGAAGCAGGGTATTTACAGTCTGGCAATTTCATTCGTCCATTATTACGCACAATAGCCAGCTTCGAATATTTTGAATCAAAACAATCGATCAATTGCGACCCGTATTGGATACTCATTTTCGGTTATACGAGTCACGTCACGGTTTACTGTGCGGTTCCTCGATCTCCGATACTATGAGCATGGTCGAGTCGTAAGCCTGAGAGCCAGGGAACCAGCCTAAAAAATGTAACGAAGACGTTCCAAAGGCAATTTCTACTCGACTAGTACGAAGCACGTGAAATTTTCATCCCCATTCCATTCGGTATTTGGGAAATGGCGTTTCTGGAAATGGCGTGATGGGCTTCAAAAAATTATTCTTCGTCCCTGTAGGCATCAGATTGATTTCGGCGTGTTACGATCACGCACGACGTACATTCAGCAATCGCTCATTTTCATCGACATTCTCGCAACAATTGAAACGTGTGGTCGCATTTGTTACGTGTCAACGATGCACGAGTCAAATTCCACTTTAATCAGCCTGGAAAAATAACGACACGATTCACGATCCCGTAATCGATGTGCCCGTGGAATCATTACTGTAATTGTTCGCTACATTCTGATATCAACTGGTCGTCTCGCGAGCGACGAAGATCGTTTCGTAGGCGTCCCAATGTTCGAGAAACGCTATCAGGTCGCCCTGCTAGCCGTAAACCAATTTCAGCGCTCCGTTGAACCATGTTTCGCGCTTAGACCAATTCGCGTGGTTTTAGTTAACGTGGCTTGTAGATTCGCTACTCTGCAACGCCACGACTCCTCGCCCGAGGCTACGGGTATAATGTGTCAGTTAAATCCACGCGCTACGTGTGTGCACGTGTTTGTACGTGTTTGTACGTAAATACGCAAGTATCGCGTATCTCGTTTCGTGCATGTAACAAGCATTGCGACGCGGACCGTTTTTTTCATACCGATTTACCTTGGTTTGTCGGCGAACAATGATCAGGAGTGACGTTTCAAGGGCGTTCGTTTACTTCGGGTTACTACGATTTCATGGATCAATCGTCGAGTACAAAAACATTATCCAATTGCAAGTATGACCGTGTTAAGGGGAGCCGATGGCCTAGCTCCCGAGAATATGAGATATTTTTAAGATTTATCTTATAGGTGGAAATAATGCACAACGATATTGCACATTTTCATGACGTATTCATCCAATTGCTGAAATACCGTCAATATCCTTGCAAAAATTTAACAGGGCATTCGCGATAGACTGTACCTTCGAAATATCACCAAAAGAAAATCGATTTCTTGAAAATTTCAGACCACCGAGTCTCCTTAATGAAAAGTCTTGAAGATGGATGTCGGACTTTTGCGTCCGCTCGAAATTGATAAGTCGATCGATCATCGGACATGAACGATACGATGATCAATAGCAACACTCGCGTCAGGTGTTTGCGAATAGAATAGCTGGGATACCGAACGATACTGGCAGGTTGACATAATTATTTCGTGGTACGTGAGACAAGTGGTGGTGAGAATCGCGATTGGACAACTCCGGGCGCGAAACAATGTCGTTTCTTGTCGGATTTATCATTAGGCGAATCTTATTACGGGGTTGTAAAGACTCGCCCGGATGCTGGAAAGCAGCGCTAGTTGCGTTTTAACGTTCCATTCCTCGGCGCACACCGAGACGCGGGATCGTAGCTCTGTGAACGATTTGCGAAGCGCAGGTGGGACACTTGAACTACCACTGCACGCTGGAGTGGTCGATATGAAATGGAACTTGCCAGCCGTAGGTACGATCAACACAAAGTTCCGTAATTGCCAACTAATGAAACTTCCGAGAAAACGAGCGGAGTTGCTCTTCGGCTTACCGGCTTTGATATTACCTGGTAACCTACTTGTTCTTTCTGCCCACTGCATCCGCGCATACATCCCTGCGTCCATTTGGCTCATCAAACAAATACGATCATTCTGAGAATACCTCAAATACGTTTTTCGAATATTCTTCGCCCGTACACTCTTCCAGCACGTCTGGTATCAAAGAGCTTTCATTCTTTGCTTCTTGTTTATTTTAGCGGTCTGCTTTTTTCATGGAAGCCTCGGAACAGTAGCGTTCGAGTTACATTTCGCGAGAAGGATTCGTTTTTCACGGGACACTACAGTCTTCGTGGGTACTTTAGAAAGCGAGGAGGGCGAATTGCTTCGCGAAATATATATAACGTCTGTAAAGTATCAAAGAAAACGAAAAATCCACAGGTTTGCGTGGGCATAAAGTTATACGGTGATAGAAATATCGCGCAATCGTAGCCGTAGACGTTACGATATTAATCCAGGTTTTATGACAATCATCCTATAACTCCGCTTTATCGGCCCCCCCCCCATCGATGGAGAGATTTTTTATTTGATTTACTTCGTTCGGGACACCAGTATTCATCTGTTATTCGGCGTAATAGCGAGATTTCCCAGGCACTGATAGTAATCAAAATAATTTATTTCGGAGGTACTTACGACAGGCGAAGAGCTACCTTATCGTTCACCGCACACGCGCGCACCCGAAAACATCCGGTATCTGATCAGTGAAGCGAGATCATCCGTATCATTTTATGCGGGTACCCTTCCTAGTTTTCACCCCTATCCATTGCGGATAATATTTCAAATCTCCGACAAAACCTGGGGTATGTGGAAAGCATGTGGTGAATCTGAGTTAATATTTAACGATTGTTTCGAGCTTTTCCAACTCCGCCGAGTAAGCTTCGCTAATCGGTTCGCAAAATCGCGAGCCCGCACCGAAAATTCGGCGGGAAGGTAACGAATTGTTGAGACGTTGCGCGAAACACGCGGAGAATATCTGTGGGTGAAAAGTTGAAATTCGGAAATTTATCAATCACCTGGGAACTTTTTTCATTTGCAATTTACCGCACGATTTCGAATTTCAAAGTCCGAATTAGTGATTTAGAGTGGTCCCGTTTACCTACGTTCAGTTTGCCGAAACTTTCGGCCGTTTAACGACACTTTCGCAAACAAACAGGTCGGGACATTTTTCGTACCGAGTCAACCGGAACGTTTTCCGAATCTTTTTTCACCTCATCTTTGGCGATACGACTGTCGACCTCGTTTTTCGCTCGGTTAATCTGTACTCGCAACTAGTTTCCGCAAAAATGTTCCAATTCCAATCACATCGTTTATTTATTTCCGCTGATTCGTTTCATCGAGTTCCAGCCTGTGTGTCGACGTTCGCAGCTCACGTGTTCCCGCGTACTACTCGCGAAATTCCACTTCTCATTCCAATCAATTCATACGTTTTTGTGGAAAATTAACCGTACGAATCTGACGGATAGCACTAAGCTCGAGAATATATCATCGACCTATTCTTACGAGACTTTCGAACTGGTTGCAGAAAACTAGGCTGGCGATTAGGTCTACAATCCGTCACGGGTGCGTTATCATTGGCCTTCTTTTTGGGCCTGATCTACAGAAGCGCTTCGCTGTACCATCCCCAACGTCGGGCAATTCTACACCTGAAGAACCAAAGGAACAAAGTGAAAGAAAGAAAGCCTGCTCTGCGTACGCCACGTCAACCTCTGGTCGACCTGAGTCCTCTAGGAAGTCGGCCTGTCCGAATGTTAATGCTTGCAGCTGGAGCTGCGGGATTTGGTCTTTATACTCCTGCCTTTTATATCGTGAGTTAAACTTTAACGCTCAACGGTTAGCTAAAATTAGCTCCGAACAATGCACTTCCGGCGGAATTATGTAAAAAAAAATGATACATATCGAGCCAGAATGTTGCGCTCGTTCCGCGCGTTACCTACTTCAATTTCCGGACGATCAGCATGCTCGACGTAATTTTATCGTTGCGCGAACGAATTCCTCGACACAGTTGCGACGCGAAGTCGATAAATTTGTAAAGTAAGATATTCGTGATTTCAGGCTCTCCAAGGATATCAGGACGGCTTGGAGGCCAGCGCGTTGGTTCTGTTGCAAACGTGCCTGGGACTCGCTGCTGCCTTGGGATGCGCCGCGTGGGGTGTGGTTACCGCTCGACCATCCGCGCAATGTCTGGTGTCCAGACAATACTTATGTCAAGCTGCTCTGATCGGTGTCGGTCAGTATTTACACGACTATCTACACCCACGCGAATCCTATTTCCCTCTTCTTTGGGCGGTGAATATTTAGGGTGAGCAAGAACCAGTACTCCTCGCGGGTTCGAGGGCATCCCTCGAGCATGAAAATGCCATACATTAGCAAGGATTCAAAGTAAATTGAGAAGGCGACGGGAATGCCTAACGAACACTCGAGATTAACATTAAACTCGGCGATTGGCTTGGAAATTCCATTAGTGATTAGCGGCATATTGGCTTTCTCCTCAAAATATTCACCCTCCGAATTTTTAGCAGCGTTAAGCATCTTTGTTATTCCTTCATCGGGGCAAAAGAAGAGGAAAAAAACACGCCGCGGCTTTCACGACGGGTGCATTTAATTTCTACGGGTCACGCGCAAGCGGAAACTGTTCGCTGAAATGGGCGAAGTAAATAACGGGTTTGAAGAATTTAAACCGACACTTCGGGTGGCTGTCGATGCCAGAGTAAAACGTTCGGCCTTTCCAGAGGTTAGAACTAGTTCGTAAATAGGAGTAACTTTTCGATCGTGTCCCAGGCCACATCGCGTCGAAGTAACGAGGATAGATGCCGGATAAACTCAAGTAGACGCCAGTCTACTCGATGAACGAGTTAAACTTGTTGATCCAAACTCCAAAGTTACCGTCGCCACTCAACAGACGTCTAACACCAACACTTGACGTTGTATTGAATAGCTATTATTTGCCCCGCTCCGTTATTTCTATGCCATCGCTTGTAGAATCCCCGTTGTATTTTTCTCTCACTTCCATGAATATTTCACGGGCTTTCGCACCGATATATATCCTCTGCAAATGCCGCTTATGACTAATCGAATAACGTAAAATGGCGCGTTGTTATAAATAATTGAAACAACAAAATTAAAATTTACGTATTAATCAAATGAGAAAGTTTGTAAATACGTGGAGCTAGAATTCACAACAGAATTAAAATTAGGAGCTCCTCTTGAGTGAAAATTCTTTTTCATATGTTTAGAGTAATATTGGGGCGCGAAAAAAAATGGATCATCTGAAACGAAGCACCCTAATGTACAGGATGGGTCATTTAACGTGACCACCCTAAATATCTTCGTTGCTCTTAGAGTTACGGAAAAAACGTCGCAAGATAATTTGATTGATTTTGAAAGACTGTTCCAGTGGTGAAAAATTCATTTTTGTTAAGGACATATTTTTTGCGTTCTCGAAATCCGGGTGCGTCACAATTTCAGGTCTAGCGATACAGATTTTTCAGGGAAACATTCACGATAGGCAACGAGAGAAGTACGCTTCACTTGCGGAAGTTAATTAAAAGCTGCGAGTAAATCGTAGAAAGCAACTGGTCAAGCGTGTGACGCTTTGCGGCGGCACAAAGTGGAAAATATTCGTGAGATTGAAGTTGGTTGAAAGAATAATTCTTTCATCCCTCGGAATAAGTTGGTTAAATAGAGGAAGTTGAAAAGCGGAATGGTAGGTGAATAGACGAGTTCTAAATAAGTTTTCGACGAGGCGGACTCTAGCTCCATTAACAATTTAAACGCCAGCTAACGCGCCGCAATATTCACTTGGTCCGTTAAAAGTGACGCGAGAGTAAAAAAAAAAATTGGAAATACTTTACGCCAGAAGAGATGCGATGCGGTGTGGCTGGACCGAGGACGAAGCGTGAGGTTATCTGAAATCTGTGAAACCGGTGAAGGTTTGATTTCCAGGAAGGATTTACCGGATGAAGCAGAAATCGTGTAGCGACTGGCGATGGGAGGCTCTTCGATCGTGATGCGTCCTCGAGATTCACATCTCGCCGCGCAGCACTCGTCGATGTTCTATCGTAGGATTACGTTGATCGTCGTTCCGCTATTTCCGGGGCGAAATTGGGAAAATGACAAAAGAGCAGACTATTCTTTGAGTTTAAATCGACGCGGCATCTTCGGTGAAAAGCTTTCTTGGTCGCTTTAGGCCTCTTCTCTTCGCTGCGCGTCGCAACGCCTCGGTTAATTGTTATCGCTCGGTCAAGTCGTGCTTGAATAATACCGGCGCTGGATGATGCTCGAAGATTCTGTGAATAGCGATCGCTGACAATGCTGCCTTCGCTATCAACGTTGACGATCCAGAAGGAGTCAGAAACTGCGAATAAGAAACTTAGATATCCGGGTTTCGCGCGATTCGGAAGTGACCTTGGTTCAGAGGCGAGCTCACGTCAATCGACTGTCGAACGGCAACGACGATGCGAACGACGGGCGAAAAAAGGCGAAGGGTACCTATTCGTTATCGAAGACGTCTTTTCATACGTAATGTCTCGCTCGCAACGGCCCGAGGATGCCGAATTGTTTTCGGAGGAAATATCACGCGATCCTAAATCACTATTTTCGCATGCGATATAGCTATGCAATTTGTTACGTTGTTATATACGAGCGAGATATAATATACATACCGAAGTACCCACTACAAGCTGCCTCTGACGCCCATGGCCCATTTCTTCCGCGATTTTTCCCCCTTTAACCATAACTTGTCCCGCTCTCGGGCAACTCGTGACCTACGGTCTAATAAAACTACCCTTGTCCTCCGCGCTCGTTTCCTCACTCGCGGCCGGAAAATCTTTGAGTTACACGTCGTAACATTTTCAAAATTACATCTACGATGCGTTCCCTTAAATTTCGACGAAATCCTTAAAACGAATTCTCGCGATTTGCTTCACCATCCTACATCACGAGCCACGTGCTCGAAACAGATTCCATGAGAAATGCAGCACGATGGCAACTTTTTAGTACAGGTAGCACGAACATAATACCAGATCGAGTATCCAAGGTCACCATGACAATCGCAACGTTTTTCAAGGACACCTCGAGCGATAACCGGGTTGACCGATAAGAAACGATGAAACTTCGGTTCGTACGATGTTTGATGCTCCGATCGAACCTGATAATCGGTGCAATTAAACATCGAAATTGAATTTGATGAAATTATACAACGTCGGTCGGAGGTTGTTTTTAGCGTAAAAATCTGACGATTTCGCGGATTGTACATAGATTTATGGGTAACGTGATTCGTTCAAGCTGTGGCGCAGGTGGCATTGGGTAGCGTACGGGGTTACCACGGTCTGGTGCTCGCCTCAGGACTCTACGGGGCGTCACTCGGTGGAGTTTTGTATTCGCTGAAGATGCTGGCTTTGGAACGTCTCCGTGCCCGACACTTCTCGAGAGCCTGGGCCCTCGTTCAGGCAGCCGAGGCCTTACCTATTCTACTAGGAGTACCTCTGACCGGTTAGTATCCGCGCCACGCGTCGATATCTCGCCGAACGTCGTAAGTCGTTTTCACGATTCATGGCGCATTCGTTCTCGTATCGTGTTATTTTTCAGGCTACATGAACGCGAGCAATCCACGAATCGGCTACTACGCTTGCACGTTGAGTTCTTTATCCGGCGCTGCATTGCTGTTTCTCGTTGGTTGGGGTCGTCAACCATCGTCAACGGCGATCGTCGCACCGCCACCTTTCTGCGCTTGTCCACCGCCACCGAGGCCGCGTCTTCCAAAATCTCAAAGTCTTCATGTTCCTCTCGACGTTGACCTGGATCACGTTACTCAGCTCATCGATCCGCCGAGTTACTACCATCCACAATTTCACGGACCACTTCGACCGAGCAAAAGTTTCCCGGAAGGCCTCAGCCACCACGAAATTTATCGCGCGAGGCCGCGTACTCATCGTGACGTGACGGTCATCGAACAGATCACCACGAGCGTGTGAACGATGGAGCCGAGAACGCTGTGGGATAAATTGTTTCAGTACGCGATCATCGAGAGTCACGAAGATGAGACCGCGCGCGGTATGTCGCGAGGAGTAGGATCGGTGTTTGGCGAAAGGGGAGACGCACGCGTTGCTATTTCTCCCCAAAGCTCAGCAAACGAATGATGAGTGGGAAGTCATCGTGCTTCGGTATCGAACCGACGTTTTTACATCCGTAGTTACATAGATTCGGAGACCATAGAATCTAGATCGCATTTAAATGGACCACCTTGTTATAGTCAACATTTGAAAATATTTCATTGTTAGTATACGTGACATTTGTCACGGGAGTAAATCCATCGAAGGATATAAGCGCGTAAATTCTACTGCTCAAATATTGGTGGTGGTGTTGGTGGGACGAATGGCTTTGACCGGCAACGAAAACAGTATTATTCCTTGGAAATGATACAAACCATGCCAGCGTGATTTGATGCAGTTGAAAGCGAGGAAACGCGTTCGACTATTTGAAAGTTGTTTCAATTTTATTGCAATAAATATAGATTTTTTTCAGAATAACGTGGGAACAATAATATGACGAGGGCGCTTAATTCGCATAAACGGAAACAGCGTTTAATAAAATGTTCCCGGGTGCACGCCTACGCAGGACAAACGAATTGTACTATGTACATAGCGAAAAGTAATTTTATTCCTTGTTGGAATGGAAGTTGTAGAATTGTAAACGGGGAAAAGTAATTTTGTTTCTCCTTAAAGTGAAAACGGAATGTAGGAAATTGAGAAACAATTATAGCAGTAAAAAAAGACGTCGCATTAACTGTGTAAGAATTCAATAAAGTATCGTCGCGGCAGGTATTCGTTATTCCTCCGGTGCACCGATCAAAATTACTGCTCCGCGCATTTCAGTACTACGACGGTAAAAGTGTCGAGGACACGTGGATCCTTAGGATGATAATGTATGAGTGGGATAGGGCTGAAAAATGCTAATAACACATCTAGTAATTATTATGTAATCTCCAAAATCGCAAAGTCGATTGTTAGTCAAAAATTTTGCTAGTTATTTTCCTGCCTGTCGAACAGCGAAATGTCCGAATAACTGTCGGACACGTCCTTAAGTGCATTTTACTAGTTAATTCCTTATCTATTCTCATTTCAAATATCTGCGTAATAATCCTAAAGGTAGCCCGACAACGCCAGCAACAGCAACGAGATAAACTCGAATCAACAAACTCTGACAATCATTTGTAAAAGGTTCGAGTGTCAGTTACAATACGAAAACGATCCGGAATTTTGCCACCGTGACATTCGAATTGTAGAAAGAAATCAAAAAGGCTGGTCATCGAAAACAGTCGAACGAGAATATATCCGTTATCGCGATGTAGAATAAAATAGTAAGACTCAGTCACAGGTAGACGCCACTTCGATTGGTTGTAGTTGCGTCATTTTTTAAAAAGTGAACATATACATATATTAGAGTGGTTTGAAAAAATGCTTCATTTTTTTCCTGCCTCGACCCTTTGAAACGTTCGTTTTCGATGAGAACAAAATCCTCGTCTAAAATACTCTTATTTTAATAATTAAAATTCTTCCTATTGTAATAATTGCACAAAAATATTGAATAGATGGGAAAGTAAAATAAAAACAGCGACATCTTGTAGTTGAACTAAAGCACCCTCCTTTGGTGAGGATTTTTCTCTCATCAAACACAAATATTTGAGAGGGTAGGAACAGAAAAAATTGACGTTTTTTTCCGGACCACCCTGACGTATACATAGGTATGTACGAAAAACTGATTTGGTAGTAGCAAGGAGTTTTTTGGAGCTGGTCTCCACGACGGTTGAATTATATAACGATTTAATACAATTACTAGGCACGTTGAATTAGATACATATTAGAACCTGTTTAAATCTAGTTGATACACGTAAGGCACACTTGTATGTTGGAAGAAATCAAACAGAAGTGAACTGAGTGTATCTAGATAATGAATTCATCGAACGGATGAAGCAGCGAAGATTCTTATTCGTATCGATATCTCATATATCATGTACTATAGGTCTTGAAAAGTTCATTCGCGAATCTCTTCGCGTACATCTGATCGTTGCTCCGAATAACACGATAGTTTTACCGAAAAATTAGTAACCATCTCTCACTCGATTTCATTCACGCACACTCATTGTTCGTAAAATACGGAAATATCACTGCCACCGTACGATTCGATTTCGCGGAACAATGAGCCGCTACTATTCATCGTTTTGACGATAATTAAAAACCTTCTTGATCATATATCACTCTTCAAGAATATTTTCGTAGTCGATTCCCGATCCAGATAATTAGAAAGATAATTGGAGCTTCGTCCATTTCTCTTTTCAACGCCGATGATTAATAATAATTATGCTAAGAAAAATGTATCGGAATTAGCGCCGCGGAATTCTACGAGTTGAATTCAGACCCATTTATATCTATTTCAAGTTCATTCGTAATCTTCAACTTTTTAAAACAATTTCATGCGATTGCGTTTCAATCTATCCAAACTTTTTGCGCAAAGATACGTACATATTTATTTACCGATGTAAATACTCGATACTTTCGTAAGGAAAGTATTTTTGAAGACTGGATTTCATATTCTATCGACGAAAATAGATGAATGATTAATGCAAGTCTGTTTCGTACTTACTTCATTGGTGAATTGTTTCAATTTGATTGAGTGAAAAACGTTTGTTTCATTTCAAATGAAATGATTTCACGTGAGAAATAAAAAAAAAACCACTTCAAATTTTACAAAACTACGCGTAACACTTATTCCGAAAACCCTAAAAGCCAAGTTACTTGTGGGAACAGATACAAAACGATGGCGGCTGTGAAATATTTATTACAAACTCTTATTCGACGTTTACAACAGGTATAAGTGGAACAAACTGGTGATTCTCACTGGATACCGGCATATATTATGACAAGTGCATTCTAGTCTCGTGATATTTCACTAGCATGCAACTAGGCCGAAAGGGTGCTTTCACGATAACGCATTGCGAACACCTGCTACCATTAGAGATACCGCTCGATCGTTGACACACATAGATCTTCGTAGAGTCATTCTACTTGTCAGCAATTTTACATTTTTTGCTATACGCCATTCTCATAGTAACATTACAGCTGGATCACTCATCGTGATCTTCGTTAATATCCATTTCGATATAACGTATTAGCGTCTGTATCGTGACTCCAATAAAAATATTTAGACCGGAATTAAGTCGAATTAGGAATGTAATCGAAGCAATTATCTAAATGGACCTGAGATATCCAGAGATAATATCAGGTGCGTGAAGTTTTGTGGTGGATTCAGCGAGATGAACGCAATGTGACGGTATCTATAGAGAGAGTTGAAACAACTGTGGTACTCAACGGCAGCTTTCAATAACCGGTAATACCTTTGGCCTTCTCTTGTTAGAGTGTCCTTGACATGTATTTATAAACGGATGTATTTATAAATGGATCATCATCGATGACGAATGTCGATCCAGGGAATCTACTTTTCATTTCGAACAAAGTTCATTTCATTTTTACAAAGTTACAATCTCGAATTCGGTGACAATAAATGTGACTCAGGTGTTACTCGGACTAGCAATCTAATCTGGCCGCGTCTAATAAACATGGGTAACCTACAGTTTTGTAGTTTAATCTATGATTCAGTTATCACCCGAAGCAATCGAAATATACCTATGCATACATCGGCCCAATGAAAGTTACATACGTTGCAGATAAAATGACAATACGTTCGCAGTATAAGCTGGGTCGCTTGATTTTCTGCTGGATAGAATCGCTATAAACCGGAAGCACCTCGAGGCTGTTGACCAAATACAATCACGCGCGATCTAGCTTTGTTTTTTTGCGGATGTGGATAAACATAAATGCATATTAGCTGAATCCAAATTCGTCGTTCGCTTTTGGTAAGATTTTTCTCGTCGTCTTAAAACATATAATACTTCCTATCTGGCATCTGGGTGGAAAAGTATCAATGATACGAAACGAGGTATTCGCCAGTTAAAAATTGATCGAGACATTAACGGCGTACGTTAGATGGTTAATGATCATAACATTTTTCATACACTCACCGTTCAACAAAAATTGAGTATGCTGCGTGAAGAATGAATAAAGATTTTTATACGGAGTTGTTGGATTCAGGCTACAAAACTGGAGAGGTAACGTTCGTATGATTAAGCAGGGTATAGAGTAGACTCACGATAACTTGGAGTATCGTAAAGAGCTGTAAAGGCTGGAGGCTACACTTAGCGATTACTTGTATGCATGGTTGCTATACAAACCTGTACAGAAGTTAGACGGATCATACTGTTTTGCACGGAAGTTGTTAATAGCATTGAAGTTTAATGCAACAGCGAAGAAGATTTATATATAGGTTGTTGTTGAGTATGCAGAGATTCGAAACTTCTGCAAATGTTGGCAAAACTTAGATATTACAATATTTCGCAAACATTTTACACCCACGTCCACGCGAGTATAACCGACACCTGTTTAACGGATATGTAGGTCAGGGTTGATTACAGAGTCGAATCGAAACGGGATAGCGAGGAGAGAGTCAGATTAAACAACGGAAAAGGAAAGTACGGTAATCTCGGTATCGCGAATCATTATTACAATAAAAATTGACTGCATTCGTGCAAGACTTCGAATTTTTTTCAATTTCACCGGAATCCAACGCTGGTGAAAATTCGCATACATGTATCATTCGCGACGTATTTAATTTCGATTCACAGCATGGTAGTTATAATTTAATATGAAAAATACCGACAACTCGAAGGCCGCAGGCATCACGTTACTTCTAACCCGATTACAAAGGCCTACTTTCGTGGATTTAGTTTATGTGTGTCACAGCAAAACGTGCATCCGTAAGTAAAAGGAATTTGGGTGAAATCGATATGTGAGAACCTTGACCTGTCCGATTTAGTCGGTATTCGGTATCCTCCGTCGGATACGATCATCTTACGTTAAACGTGGTGCTTAATAATAACGAGTCCGCGTGTACACGTGGAATGATTCAGCCATCCGCGTATGTGGTGAATACTTTCAAATAACTGTTATATGTTCACGTAGACCTGTAGGCTGACAATTTGATGAAACTCAGGACAGAAGCGGTACTATAGCGGGACTGATGTATAATAACTGTATGGGATTCCAGCAGTAGCTACAAGTAGATAGACGTTAACGGTTGTTAAACGATCATCGTGAAATATTTCGCACTTCTACACCAATAGTACGTATCGTATTTGTTCACATTTTATTTTATGTAAAATAAAACGTTTATAACGTACTAAGACGTCCAATGCGTCGCGGTACACGTGGGGAGAGAGAGGGAGAGACGCGTAACGTTCGTATTATACAATTCAACGAATGAATTTCTGATAGACGTTATCGCATTGATACGAGAGCCGATAGCTCGTCATCCGTTGGAAAAACCGGCGCGTGTACGATAAGAATTGTTTAGATTGATTCCTGGCGGAAACGTCAGGCGCGCCTCGTTGTCGTATTCCAAAAATGCACGTCTCCGCTGACCTGCCCAACAACCGACATACGTGAACTTTTCAATTTCGTTTCGCTGTATTGAATTCTACGCGCCGATGATCAAACGTACAGAACAGTTACAAGCGATGCCTTAGCTCGTGGGAGATGCACCGCGATTAACGGAGACTGAATACAATTATTCGGAGCATGGGAACATCAACGTTTGTTCTATCGCGGTGTTCGAGCTCAAGTTCGAGGTCCGATCACCAGACACCGCTGTACGCACGCGACTTTATCGTATATACTCCTCGTTTCGGACGCGAGTACGTAAATCTATACATGCCATTTTTAAGGTCAAAGGATATTTCGGTGATTTCGCACTCTCCGAGGGCGCGGTAAGCGCTGCTACGCACCATCGTGGAACAGGTGTCTCCATCTAATAGTTACTGCGGTGGTGGAGGTCCGTCAGGTCCGTGTTAGATCGCGATGTGCACCTGCAACTAACGCTGCTCCTAGATCAGAGTCACATAGGTGTGTATAAGTGTACGAATGAATGACAATCATTCGAATCGGAGTTACCAGTGTTCGATCAATGATAAATCAGAAACAGTTGCGAATATGTGAAATCAGTGACGCAGATGAATCCCAACTGTGACAACTGTCAACTTTCATTTTTTCACGGGACAGCTGCGACCGTCGTTTGTCGTTTTTGCTCGATATCCGTATCTGTTTTCGTTCCTCGCGTTATTTTCGCGAGAAAAATTGCACCTCAATCCGAATCCCGTCGATTCTCGTGAACCTAATTCGACCATTCGACGAATTAGCGTCCCGTTCGACCCCGGTGTTTGTGGTCGATGATTAAACATCCATTGTGATCCTGACGCGCGTGCAGTTCCAAAGTGGTCGCGGAGGCGCGTTACCATAAGCCTTTCCATAATATTACGATCGTACATCGGTGATCCGCATGCGAGTGCTACGTTTTCGTAGATAAACGAGGTACATGCTCCCGTACCTTTGAAAATAATCAACGCTCCCGGCAAACCTCTAAATTTAACGCGACGACACGTGATTTCAATCTGTTACAGATAACCAACATCTAGACATGTGACGCCATCGGAAGAATCATATGAATATTATTCGGTTGTGATTGTTTATTTATTTTAACATTTCTCGATTCGGACCAATAAATTACATCTGGATCAACGCAAGTTGGAAGTAATGCGTGTCGGGAGTCGTACAGCTTAGACTAGTTGAACGTCGTTTGATACAACATGTTTCGCTCCAAGATTCGAATTCATACGTGTCGAGTGATACTACTTACCTCATTGGTATGGTTCCTCGTAGACGTTATGGTACTAATGTTCTACTCGGACTGTATCGGAGGATCGGGATGGGGTTGTTCCGAAAGACAGCAAGTGACCGAGGCGGATAAACCGCACGCAGCGGCACTTCAGGAACACAAACGTTCAGTGCCGGAATATAATAAAAGGCAATACAAACAATCTGAATTACAATTGTGGAGATCTGCTAGAAGTGTAAGAGAAATTAAAGGAAATCCAGGTGAACTTGGTTCCGCGGTTCATATTCCTCCGGAAAAGGATGCCGAGCAACAAGAATTGTTTAAATTGAATCAGTTCAATTTAATGGCTAGTGATATGATTTCTTTGAATCGATCCCTGAAAGATGTGCGGTTAGAAGGATGTAAAACCAAAAATTACAACAAGTATCTTCCAACGACGAGCATCGTCATTGTATTTCACAACGAAGCTTGGAGTACGTTACTTCGAACTGTATGGTCGGTAATCAATCGATCCCCAAGATCGCTTCTCAAAGAAATTATACTCGTGGATGATGCGAGCGAACGGGGTGAGTGATTTCACGTGATAAGTTTACACAGCTAACAAACTTCTTTCAGACATCAGAGAAATTGTGTCGTTTGGGAAATTTTTGTACAAAGACAACTGTTCGCGCGGTTGCCGTGCCACACTTGCGCTAACACCACCGATATCTGACAACTGTGTCAACAACGGCCGATTTGTATTTACAAATTTTCACTTGAAAGAGCTTAATTGAGTCCTCATCGATTCAATTCCACCCGCTCCGATCTCTTTTCGTGGTTTCTTAAATGTGACATATTGAATTTGTTAGTTTGTAAATACAAAGACTCTATTGTATTCAAAATCTATTCACTCGAATTTTATTTACAAAGCACTATGCAAATGCAATTCTTGAGTTATCACAGCTAACATTTCTCATTCCATAATTAAAGTGAAATGTTTTCTTTCGTAATATGAGTTTATCTTAGACGCTGTATATCATTAAAAATCCTCGAACTTTTTATGCTTCCGACATATTTTGACTAAATTCTCATTTTTAACAATATTAAATTATCCATTAGCTCGAGCTAACAACTGTATTTGGTTTTTTTTTTTTTTTTATCAATGTTAGACACATATATCAGTTCGGTCTTGTTTTCCATGGGTCACAAAAACGTACAATAATGATATTGCACGGGTATTATCTCCAGACTGATTGAAATTGGTGGCGTATACCACTTGTCAGTCAACGTACGAGTTACTGCCTATTTAATCCGAGAGTAAGGAACATAAAGATAACGTACAATGCCATGTTAACATTTCGTTGACTGAAGGCTGTCAAATGAAGAAAATGTTTTAATTTCGACAACGTCATCTGCCTATCGAATTGGGGTCGTTGCACATTATTACGTGATGAAACATTGATTATAAATTGTAAAAATCATAATAAATTACACTAATTATTTGCATATGAGAAACACACTGCCTGATCATGAAATATAAGCTGTAAAAACGAATCATAAGTTACATCAATTTGTAATCCGGAAAGTTCCCCCATCAACGCAACAATGAAAATCGTTGATCAACTTTTGATTTTTTTCAGAACATTTGAAACGAGAATTGGAGATGTATGTAACCACGCTTCCAGTTCCCACTTACGTGTATCGCACAGAGAAGAGGTCAGGTCTGATTAGAGCAAGATTATTAGGTGCAAAACATGTGAAGGGGCAGGTTATCACGTTTTTGGATGCGCATTGCGAATGTACCGAAGGCTGGTTGGAGCCTCTGCTATCGAGGATTGCAGATGATAGAACAACAGTAGTTTGTCCGATCATCGATGTGATTAGCGATGATACGTTTGAATATATAACGGCTAGTGACATGACTTGGGGAGGATTCAATTGGAAACTCAACTTCAGATGGTAAGTAATCAGTTATTCATACGAACGAACTATTTTTATTGGCAATTAATAATGCACGGATAGTTATAGATTGATAGTTACAAAGTGAAAACAGAACGCGATCAAATCTTGTATCAAATCAATTCAATGCAATCGAATTAATTTATCTGGCTCTGGAAGAAATATCCTATAAAGATCGAACTATCTCTGAAGTGAAACAACGTTCAACTTCATTTCATAATGTTATACTTATCTAAATTGCATAGAGATACAGTTACTAAAAGAAAAACTATGAGTTCTTGATAGAAAATCAAATCAGTTGCGTACGAGGGATCATGTGTACTACACAAGTTAGAGTGGAAATTAACTTTCGCTACGGTTCTACAATTATAGGTACTTGTCACAAATAAATTCCTGTAATTCTCACGCAGCTATCTGACACTAGATTACGTCTCATTGATATTAACTTTGAGTCCACATCCTGTTTTGTGGCTCCGTTGGTGATTCACGTATATTTTCAGCATGAACAAATATGGACAACTAGTGAAATAGTTTATGTACCTATTACGTTTGACGTGCATATGTATTTAATATTTTACCTAGAATTGCGACAAAAGGATAAACGAGAATTTAAGAAAACGTTATCGCTGAGATAATTCCGCAGTTCCTCAAACGGAATCTGAAATTATTTTATCAAGTGATACGATTTGTATCAATGTTTGCCTTAGGTACAGAGTAGCACAGAGAGAAATGGATCGACGAAACGGGGACCGGACAGCTCCTCTCCGAACTCCAACGATGGCCGGTGGTCTTTTCTCAATCGACAAGGAGTATTTCTACGAACTTGGTGCTTACGATGAAGGTATGGACATCTGGGGTGGAGAAAATCTAGAGATGAGTTTTCGAGTAAGTATTGTTACCTGAACAAGCCAAAAAAATATCTATGTTTATTCCTAACAAGTATCTAATAAGTAATCAGTATTAATGGAGATTCGATTTCTCAGTTTAAAATTCAACTCGACCTTATTGGAACTACAACGTGGGTCGAGGAAGTAAATCCTTGTTCTAGAAAATTTATCAGTTTCTTTTAGATTTGCTAATAACGGAGACACGTATTTTCATTCCCTGAGAATATAATCAATCATCTTCGTAAACGTAATTCTTCGGTGAAAAATCAACATCCGTGAGAATGAATAGCGGAGAAATTTTGCCATTTTCTTAACTATTTTCAAAAGTTCAAGTTCCTCGTAGGTATGGCAGTGTGGCGGTATTCTAGAAATCATACCATGTTCACACGTGGGACACGTATTTCGTGACAAGAGTCCGTACACATTTCCCGGTGGTGTCAGCAAGATCGTTCTACATAATGCTGCCAGGGTAGCAGAAGTCTGGATGGATGAGTGGCGAGACTTTTACTATGCCATGAACCCAGGTTAGATTATTATATTTGAATACAGTTTCACCTGTTGGTATAACTAAGCTAATTGTGCTAATGGAAATGAACAAACGTGCTAACACTTTACTTGCGTGTGAAATTTCAGGTTTCACTTATGTATTCCGTTTCGTGTGACCTATTTTATTCAAAAACTAGCATTCTAACGATACGCTGTAGAGACGAGTAATAGCGCAAGGAAATATAGCGTAGTATATGCTAGAACTTCAAGGTATTGAAATCATTTTGATTCGCTACCAGTGACATGCGAGCAAAGTAAAAAAAAGCTTCACGTGATTTGACACGTCTACGCGTGTATGTGTACCTACAGTACTATTACCACGCATATACAACTTTACCATATGTTAATCGATGATATAGCTGTATACAGTAGAGTCTACTGTGATTATTTTGAAAGGCCGACAATTTTTTCAATACTAAACATAGATTGGTTTTTATCTGATAACCGAGGTCCGTAAAAAATTGTACTGCACATTGCTACAATAGTTGATTAGAGTTGACGAACTTCATCATAATCAATTTTTTATACTGAATTCATAATAATAAGGATCAAAACGGCTCGATACACAAAGAAAAAACACAATCCTGCAGATACAGCAGTAGATCCATCATTGATTTCCTACAATATCCCATTGAAAAAGTCAAGTATCAAATTGAAGTAGGCACTAACATTGTGCATAATCGTTCCAGACGTCACTGATACTTCAGATACACGAGCCACGTATTTAATATGCATAAGAAGTGTATGATCCCAATTCGTCGCAGTTAGAAAATGAATTTTATTGTAGCAACTGAGCGATTCATAATTCTAAAAGCTGTTATACTATTGTGATGATGAGCTTTTGATACAACGTCTTAACCACTCATCCATCCAACTGACTAACCATGCTGATGTGCTTATATTGCAGTAACATAATTTATTTAGTAAGGTTGCCGATGCCGTTGCAGAGCTGAGCAGAGATTGGAGAAATTTATTTTTGATACTAATGTTATTTTATGCCCTTCGTTTGCCGTTATTATAATGATCTAACCGAGTATATTTAGTAACAAACTAACATAAATGAGTTGGTTAGATATGGATGTGTGGTGGGACATTGGAAATAGCGACGTGTTCACACGTCGGACACGTGTTCCGTAAATCCACACCATATACGTTTCCGGGTGGTACAAGCAAGATCGTGAACCACAACAATGCCCGACTGGCGGAAGTTTGGTTGGATCAATGGAAGTACTTCTATTACAACATTAATCCAGGTAGCACTAACACCAGCATTGCTGAGCATCCGTATGACATTGGTGCCTTGCCTGGCTACAGCATGTTCTTCTATACCAACCTATCAGCATGATTCTACCAGCCATCAACTAATGAATATAATCCTGACGATTTTGTCGTTTTGTGCCTGTACTGTACCGGCATTTATTCCATAGATGATAAGTTATTCGATGTCTAGATGCATTGAAATAATTCAAGAATTTGAGCTACATTTACGTTACTTAGAGATATTTTATGATAGGTAATCGTCCGTCGAATTCATCTAAATTCATAAAAGCACCCGACTCGGTTCAATTGAACGAAAACTCTGGAAAGCTAGTATTATTTGTTTGCCAATTTTCATTTTTGCATCGCTTTCTGCTTGTTGCTAAAATATATGCTCGCGAATTATGGATGTAGTTGTTCTTTTCGGTTGTCGGAAGTGAAACAAATATCACGTGTCAGATTAGCAAAAACTAATCCAAAGTTATAGGGAATTATTCTCATGATACAATGTGTAGTTTTTTAAATATTTTTTGGGTATGCTATTAAACGGTCCATTATATGTTACGTCGAAGACAGATTTTTTATTGTACAAAAAATACCGGTGCTTGATAGGATATAATATAGATGTGATATGCTCTTGAAAATAACAAATCGCATAGAAGTTATCTCTACGATCAAGAACCGATTTTGAAGTCTTATAGGTGAATATCTTGTATTTGTACCACGATTATGGCGTATTTGTTCGGCGGATTGTTCATAACGGCACGATTTGTTTTCAGGCAAACAACTTTCAGTGTCCCGAAACAAATTTTCATTTCAGTTCTAATCATTCGCTAAAATGGGCACACTCACATTTCGATCACATCTATTTTCACGATTCAATGCAAATGTTCACGAGCACCGCAGACTTACTTAAAATCTTATGATTTGTAGTGATATTTACGTAACACTGATACATGCATTGCAGGTGCGCGTAGCGTGACGGTGGGTGACGTTTTAGAACGCGTTAAACTAAGAGAACAACTACAGTGTAAGAGTTTTCGCTGGTATCTCGAAAATATCTATCCTGAATCGCCGATGCCACTGGATTATTACTATTTGGGTGATGTGAAAAATGTTGAAACAGGAAACTGTCTCGATACAATGGGTAGAAGAACTGGTGAGAATGTTGGCATCAGCTATTGCCACGGACTTGGTGGTAATCAGGTGCGTTCCGAACACAGACAAAACTTATAGTCATTCGTCGAATGAATTGCGACTAATATTGATTATATTTTGTATATTGCAGGTGTTTGCTTACACCAAAAGACAACAAATCATGTCTGACGATATGTGCCTTGACGCAGCTAGCCCGCAGGGTCCTGTGAAAATTGTTCGTTGTCACGGAATGGCAGGAAACCAAGCATGGGTTTATAGCGAAGAGGTTTGATTTTGCTTAGAGATGTCTTAATTCGTTTCTCGGATAAAACACGATGTGGAAATGTATCGAACGTAACTTATTTCAGACCAAATTAATCAAGCATTCAAATACGGGATACTGTTTATCGAAACCACGGCCTGGAGATGCTTCGCAGCCTGTGCTCGCCGTGTGCGAAGTTCACAATCCTGGACAAAAATGGATAATGCAGAGCAAATTTAAATGGCAAGCCAGCTAATATCAGGCAACATCCAAACCTGAAATAATACACGCAATACTTGTTGGTCCATTTACCAAATTATGGCACGAAACATGATTTTTTCCATTAGGCCCTTCCATTAGGATTTAACCCGTGAAAGAATATCCCGCGTGACGTTTTGTGTAGATCACAAATCGGTGATGTCTCAGTTAAGTCAATGAATCATCATCGAATTCATTATGATTTTTACTTAACGCCAGCCTTTGTCTGATTTTACGGCGTACGTTGGAGTTGACATTTCAGTTTAGGGCTTATTTAGTATTGATAACGGTACGAAGCATTTACTACCATTTTCTACCGTCTGCCTTTGCATTTCCAGGAAAAAATCACAAAATTATTGAAGCTGATCCGCATGAGCATTGCGATGACCAGTTACAAGTGTAACAGTGTGAATGAGCGAATTTTTATTAGGTAGTCGAAGAAAGCATATCAGACAACTGTTATAAATAAATAATTGTTGACAAAGACTTTAATTGAGGCGTATGTATTTGTTAATTTGGGATGCGTGCAATGACGATGATTGATAGTTTTATCGAATTACTTTGAAATGGACACAATAAATACTATTTGATTGTCGACGTTGTTCCCAATGAGGCATCGGAACGCGAGTTACACGATTTACTTGTTAAAAACTACGTTGAAGTACTGATTGTTATAGGGGCGGCAGAATTGAACGTCTCCGTATTAAAGGGAAATTTGAAAAGTGACCTCGATTGATAATATTGAATGAATAGACGCGAGGTTCTTTGTTCGAATCCTCAAGCTTGTCGTAAGTTGTTACAAAAACGAGAATAAATTCTTATAATAACGTTGAATTCTCAGTCACGAGAAGCTCATTCACGTAATAGTTAAAATTCTAGTATAATTTTGCTAAAAATTCAAGTTTTCAGTATAATCAACAAAAACAATGGATAGCAAATAAATAGTGGATTTCGGCAATAAACACTAGAATTATAGTTGGAAGTATGTATTCCTACTTGTTTTTGACCTACATTTTAAATTGAGACTTGTCAGATTTGTCGAGAAAAGGGGAAGATTGCAAACGCGATGAATATGTAACTAAATGAATTGCTTACAATAATTACGGTGATGGGGCAACGGATTATAGTTCTCAGCTTCAATATATTTAATTGTTTTAAGACTGCAGTATTTATTTTTGTACAGTCCCAGAATTGAAATGTATCTAGTTAAAGAATAACTAACAACATTTTTTTAATTAGTCGTATACATATGCCTATTTTTTATTCATAATTCCTAGTGAATAACGACTTCCCATGTAGTTCCGAATTTTATATCGGCGATCACAATTTACTAAAATGCGATAAATCCATTTGTTAAGAGAAACTCATAGATGGCCCCTCTTGGTCTCAGATCTTGTCTACCAGATATATATATATATATATATATATATATATATATATATATATATATATATATATATATATATATGTATGTATGATCGTCAAAATTTACCGACTGAATAATATGTTTCATGGAGCCCCGCGTTATTGAGTCATCTCATCTTACCTATCGCATGAGCATAACGACATATGTATAGGTAATACAGTTATGATTGAAATTTCCCAATGTTACTGTGTGGGTACATAGTTTACGTTACACGTTACCGAAATAACTACATGGCATAACGTAAAAGGCGCCCATAGCCAGAATAAGAGTTATCATAACCAATATATGTATGAGAACTATCATTAATTTATCTTACTCAATTTTACGACGTCGCATTTTCGCAAGTCTGGAATTCATTGTCAAAGGGTGCTTCTGAATTCCACGCAAAGCACTTGTCAATTTAGATCCTTTTATGATTTACCTGCTAGCCTGGGTTCGTTTTAACAAATTGACACGATACGAAAGCCGCATGAAAGTCTATTCGATTCAATTGATATTGTAATAAACGGACAATTCTCAATTTTTACTCATTATATTAATTGTCGAACATATAACACTGCAGGGGTCATCGGTAGAGATTATTAGTTCACGTGACATCTCAAGTTTATTTCTATAGAGTTCAAATAATACGGCAAATACGCAACGATCGCTTCATTTCATCTGACGATCCACATTCCTATAGAAATAAGAATATCCTATTAAGTGTACTGATAACTGTTGAAGCGACTACTTTCTTTATGCAATTTTGTAAACAATGAACATGAAATGTGCGAGTGATATTCACTGCATGGAAAAAAAAATTACTTATGTACTTAAGAAAAAACGTGAAATGAAATAGATAACCTTTTTCATTTAAAATTTAAAACAAGATTTACATTGATTCCCGTCTTTTCGGATTCATTCGAATGTTTATCCACTCAGATATCAACGTTTCACTGCCAGATTTAGCTGATTAATATTCTCCCAACTTCTTTGATTCGTTTCATACCTCTGACTAATTGTAAGTCTGAAATGCAACAACTTCCAATAAAAATGGGGTAACTTGTACTATGATCAATGATTTTCCAATGTTGCTAGACTTATACATAGTTGGAATTTGAATAGCTAAAGTACATTATAAGATAGAGCTCCACTTCGTTGTAAGTGATGAAACGAATTCAATGACTAAGTTCTCCCCAATGAGCTTCCTAGAGTAATGGTTTTTGGGTGAAAAACTCATTCACATAATCTACAGAATTAGTGAATTGCCATTTCGGGATGAACAATGGATATTCCAAAAGGTGGGAATAGCGATTAATATTTTCGTGACTACCGAATAGCTTTTAAAGATTTCATGAAGCTGCTCGAGAAAATGAGAGAAGAATCTCTCATGGTTTTGAAAATAAATAGATTCGTGAATGAATAAAATATCCGTCCAAATTGCCGAGCCGTTCGATCTTTCCTGCGAGGAAAACTTTCATTGCTCGGGTATTACTTATCTGGTTTACAATGGCAAGTAGTTCGTAGATGATTAAAATGCACATAACAGCAGCTCTCTCAGTGAAAAATTTGCCTGCATGAATGCAGATGCAGATTGTGGGCTATGCACATCATTGTGCTTGAGGTGAAAGAATGATTTCTTATTTAATCACACCGAGTTGACGATGTCTTCTGAAGTGGTGCTGGTTGCATCATCATTTTCGGCTATGATTCTGTGGATCAAGTTGTCTGATACTATGGATTCAATAAAAAACTTAATCATCCCGAGATCAATTAATCTTGAATCCCATTGTTGGAATTGAAAAAAAAATGGGTAATGAAAATAGCCGAGAGAAGTAGTCAATTTATCTCATAAAAGTCGTGTAGATCCAGAATAACTTACAAATGTAGCATCACGAAATGGTGTTGGCAACTAACCTTGATTCCTACACTTCACTATTATTTAATACTTCGAAGTATCAGAGAAGGCATTAAGGAGGGGATGGTTACTTCAACTTGGGTATAGATTCCTTGGAGGGCGATGAAGTATAAATTGACAGTATATATTGGTTGGAAAGATATTTATTGTTTAAGTTTACTGTTCCTTAACTTCACGCAGACGACGGACGGCTGACCTTACAGAAGCTGCAGCGGTGGTAGAGTACACCCAGGCACCACCAGCTACTGTCCTCTTGCAACGTTTGCATGACCAAATTCCAACGACGCTGCGTTTCATGGCATCCTTAAAATAAAATAGTAGTACGAATTTTATACTAAATAATTACGAAAATTATTACTGCAAACATATAGTTAAAGAATTACATCAATTATACGAGTATTCTATACAGTCAAACTCTTCTCCATGATATTTTGCAATTAGCTATCTCTACTTTTCTTAGGAAAACCCAAGGTTACGTTACACACCAATACGTTGGAAGCATTTCATACGTCTTAGCCTTTAACAAACTTTCAAGAGTTCGATCTATTACTTGTGTGTTATTGTTTCGCAAACTTCATTGATTCACCTTTCCGCAGAACGTGCATGTGTATTTGCTGTGCTGCGTGATCTCCATTTTTTTGACCATTTTTCTGAGGGAGGCACCATAACGGGTACCATATTTCCCTGTGATTCCAACCTTCTTCGTACGTTTGGCCTGTAATGTAAGAAAAACTTGATAGATGTATGTCTTACGATTCGGTGAAGTTGCTCGTTGTTTTACAAGATTCTTTGACAGATCTTTTCGATCATGTGGATGCAATAACTAGCACTTTGGAATAGAATCAGTCATGTATTCCCGTTGATCTTTCTACGATCTCCAAAATGTAAACACTTTCAACAGAGAACATGTGTTTATTCAACAAGGTAAATGATCCATAGGGCTGTATAAATGCTGATTTAAATCTGACTTTCAATACAGCGGAAATTTCTCGAACGTTCTCGATGATCACTTTACAACACTCGCGTACTATTGTATCACTAATGCAGAGTATTGATATACTGAAAAAATAATTTTCCAGCATCACATAACGAAACACGAATTAACCTAACACTAATTGTACCACTGATTCGATAAATCCATGGATTACGTGGCAGAATATTCATGGCAATTGATAATTGAATATTCTTTGTAGACAATAATTCGCTACATTTTACATTATTTTCAGCGATTCATCCGACAAAACACGATTACGTTTCTTACCATTTTGTATTAGTTCCGACGACCGTCAAAAACAACCGGAAAAAGAAACATCTTCACGACGCCGGACGTTCGATTTAGTTGAATCAAGTTCAATTCACCTTCTTTCTCAAACTCTGCCTCGTTGCTACCAAGTTTTAAATCGTCACTGATCTTATCGGTAACAGAAGAATACACAAAAATGAATTCTTTGATTCTCAATCTTGAATTCACGATTCTTCTCTATCGTGAATCCGCTATGATGTTTGATTTTGGGACATATCATGACCAGTGTAGTAGTCGGCTGCTTCTACTGTTCCACACGGTTCTGTGCTCTCCCATACGTTCACTCGTAGCGCACTCAACGTGACGTCAATGATCTGTCAAAAGTTATAATCGAAAAATAAATTAACGGATCAATCACAGATGTAGAACATGTCTCATAAACATTGGAGAGGTTTGATCAGAGGGCACGGTTCCTATCGTCAGAGAGAATTTCCAAACGAAACCGGTGGTACGTTCGTCTTTATTTCAAGGCTATGTTCAGTTGGTAATAAATAAACGAAAGTTGTGCGTTCATCGAATCCAAAGAATAGATTGCTGTTTATGAGATATTTTCTTTTCATGTTTATTTACAGTGATATTTTCATAGAATTATCGAGGTGTAAATAACACCATTTTGTTTCATCAGTTTTCAAACAATTATCCTGCTTGTGTTTGTAGCCAAACTTGCAAAGCACCGATAACTATGATTTACTTCAATAGTGTAAATATCTCATTTTTCTAATATTGGCTGATACAATTGTTGGATAAAGTTGATATTGTTTGTTTTCCCAATTGTTGCTGTTAATTTTATTTACCTGTTTTGATCTTTATTCATTGAAGAACATGGAAGCAACAGTGCAAGAGGTGGCCCACCTGGCCGCGGTTCAGGATTTAGAGGTGGAGGTCGAGGAGGTAGAGGAGGCGGAGGAGGCCACCCACCATGGCTTAAGGGAAAAGATATCGGCCTGTATTATAAAAACATGAATGCAAATAAATCACAAGCGCACCGCGCGACGCATGCGATTAGATTAAATCCTCGTACGGAACTGAAAATTAAACATCTTCTGGATTCAATGAAGAGCGTTAATATGAAATCTAGCTCTACTGCCGATGGATACGACAGATTTGACAGCGCATTGATAGCTAGATATAATCACATCAACGATTCACAATTCAAAAAATCATTTTTTGAAATAATATCCGGCGACATGCAGCAAAAGTTGACAAAATCCCTGCTTGAGAAGTCTAAGCTCTGGCGTAATGAACAGTTGGACAAGAACACGCTTAGTGAAAATAATGAAAGGAAATCTTTACCATTATATCAACAAATGCTGAAATTCAGAAAGAGACTTCCAGCGTTTGATATGAAAACCCAAATCATAGATTTAATCAGGAATAATCAAGTTGTTGTAATTAGCGGTGAAACTGGTGAGTTCTCTGCGTATTATAATTTTCTATATACCATCCTGTAGTTTTATCATCACTTTGGATGAAATATTTAATGCTTACATGTTTTATACAGGCTGCGGAAAAACTACGCAGGTTGCCCAATTCATACTCGACGATGAAATCGAACGTGGCAATGGTAGTATAACAAAAGTCATCTGCACGCAACCCAGAAGAATATCAGCAATATCAGTCGCTGAACGAGTCGCTGCGGAAAGAGCAGAGAAACTTGGTCGATCTGTTGGGTTCCAAATCCGACTCGAAAAGTATGCGATCTCAGAAAAATAACTGTCATTTTGAATCATGATGCGTGAATCAAAATACTTTCATAATCTCTTTTTTCTTTTTCCAGAGAATTGTGTAGGGATTATGGGAGTATACTGTTCTGTACTACTGGAATGTTGTTGCAATTTTTGCATCATAATCCAGCCTTAAGCGATTGGTCTCATTTAATTCTCGATGAAATACACGAAAGAACTACCGAAAGTGATTTCATTATTACGTTGTTAAAACAAATAATTCCCCGAGTAAGTCTCAGAAGTGCTCGTCGTGTATCACACGGAATTCGTACTTGTTAAAGCTCACTGACCGCTTAATGATATTCTCACGTCTTCATACAGCGACCCGATCTCAAGGTAATCTTGATGAGTGCAACGTTGAATTCCAATCAATTTTCAAATTACTACAACAACTGTCCAAATATTCATATACCTGGATTTACTTTTCCGGTACAAGAATATTATTTAGAAGATGTTATCCAATTCACGAGGTGATTAATAAAAAATTGGACCATTGAAATTGTAATAAAATTCCACCAGATACATCACGTTTAAATTGCAGATTTCGATTTCCACCAGCTCCGGAAATCCCTACGAATTACAGAAGACATATAAAGAGATATAAGAAACAACAGCAACAAAATGACGAATTCACGGACATCATCCAACCATACCTGAGGCACATAGAATCTGAAGTATGTATATCAGACAAGATGTAATCGATTTTCTGTTCTACGTAACGAGAATCTGTAGAAATAACTCATTTTTTTATGTATAAACAGAAAAAATATCCACAATTTGTAATTGACGAACTCCGAAATCCAAAAAGCGAAGAGCTTTCGATCGATCTGATTGTTGAATTACTGCATTTCATCTGCACTAGGGAAGGACCCGGAGCTATCCTCGTATTTTTACCAGGAATGACAGACATTACCAAACTCACAAAATTATTGCTTGATTCTGGCCAATATCCTCGGCGTAAGAAATAAAACGCGATCAATGATCCATGAAAAAATCATATTCGACAACAGTTTAATTTCAAACTAATGACGAAACTTTTGTAACTTTGCAGACAAATATATAATCTATCCACTTCATTCACGATTACCAACCGTGGATCAAAAACTTGTATTCGACAAACCTCCTCCCGATGTACGAAAAATAATAATTGCCACGTCGATCGCGGAAACGTCTATAACCATAGAAGATGTTGTCTTCGTGATCGATAGTGGAAGAATGAAACTCAAACGATTCGATTCTGAAAACAATATAGAAACTTTACAGCCAGAATGGGTATCGTTAGCCAATGCCAAACAGCGACGTGGGAGAGCTGGTCGGTATGTAGAATTTACATCATTGAATCTCGAAGACGCTGACCAGTCATTTTACTATGAAATATATCGTTCAATACATTTTCTAGAGTTCAACCTGGAAAATGTTACCATCTATATTCGAAGGCAAGAGAAATGGTTCTCGATGAATATCCTTTGCCTGAAATGTTGCGAACACGCTTGGAAGAAGTGATATTGCAAGCGAAAATTTTACAGCTTGGCAAAATTGAACCATTCCTAGCAAATGTAATCGATCCGCCAAATGCACGAGCCGTCGAATTATCTCTGGAGCTACTCAAAACACTAAATGCTCTCGATGAAGATCAACAACTAACTCCTCTCGGCTATCATTTGGCAAAGTTGCCTCTTGATCCTCGAACGGGTCAGTTCAATATTAACGCGAAACGAGATAAAATGTTTGCGAAATTGAAGAGCAATTGATATTTTTCAGGAAAAATGATAATAATGGGAGCAATTTTCTCCTGCGTTGAGCCCGTATTCGCCATTGCTGCTAGTCTGAACTATAAAGATGCGTTCTATTGCCCTCTGGGAAAAGAAATGGAAGCCAATAGACAAAAATTGCAACTAGGTTTGGGGCAATTTAGTGATCATATTGCACTGGCAGAGGCACTTCGTCGTTTCGAGATTGAAAATCGGAGAGGATCTGCCGGATACTTCTGTCGAGAATATTTTTTGTCTTGGAATACGTTGAAACTGTTGTCAGACATGAAGCGTCAATTTGCAAAGTATTTGCATGAAATGAATTTTCTTCACAGTTCTGATCCAGATGATCCACGTGCAAATAAAAATTCCCATAATCTTGCATTGATCAAAGCTGTAGTTTGCGCAGGGCTGTATCCAAATATTGCCGTTGTCCGGTAAGTAACTTTCTCCCTTAGGATTTCCACTGACCACCCACGTTGACATTTTTCGTTAACATGATTCAGATCAGCCAATAAATACGGAGTTAAAGCAGTCACTCCAGAAGATGGCAAGGTGAAGCTTCATCCTTCGAGTATAAACGAGAAAGCTCCGTCTTTTCCAAGTCCTTACTTAGTTTACTATACAAAGCAGTTGTCCTCGGCAATCTACCTACACGATACTACGAGCGTCAGTCCTATGAGTTTAATATTTGCTGGACCTCACAGCAAAATAGGTGAGAACTAACTTTTTATTACAAACTGTGCCTGGGAGCATCGATTAGTCAAGATAACGTCAAAATGTGATTCGTTGTTTTTTTTGCAATTTATTTGATTGAATTCGATTCACGTTCGGTATTTTTTTGTAACAGGTGAAGAGAAAGGGAAGTGTGTGATATCGTTAACGAATACGCTGAACTTTTTATGTGAGCCAGAAACAGCTTACATCGTTCAGGTAAGCTAAATATACCTTTCTTCAGTTGACTACGGTTTTCCGTTTTCACTATCATTAATGTGATCACACGTGTTGAATTTTTTCATTACATGAATTGCAGAAGTTACGCTCGAAGCTAGAATGGTTACTAGGACACAAAATAACTCATCCAGGGACGATCGACTGGAATTCTGACGAAGGGGCAGTTTTAAGGTAAATTTTTGGAATCAATCATCTTATAACTGATGACTTGACACAATTTTTAGAAGAACTAGCTTAGAAACAATTTTTTTTACCTCCCAATGTTCTACTTCTGACACTTAATATCTGCTGCGGCATATCGAATTCCATTACCTCGAATCACGTCAGCAATCGTGCCGATACTAGTCTATATTTATATTGAAAATAAGGATGAAGTGGTTTCTGTATTTTAACCAAAGTATGCCGTATCATGCTATTTTCAATGAGTTATTACTAATAATTTTTCACTCACCCTTAATCGTAGAATATACGTTTCCTAATTTTCAACATCATGTTTGCAGAGGCATGATCGAACTAGTCTCACAGGGAGATGAAGAGTTAGGATTGGAATCTCAAATGTACCACAAGGAATTCGCAAACGAAACTTATTCCGATTCGGATTAAAACAATTTAATACTTCTCCACCTTCGAGCACTGGAAATCTCGACGCATAATCATTATGTTGAGTATTTTCTTCGAAATCCATTGATCATTACCACAACACTTATACCGTTTGATACTTTCACAAGTGAAAATAGTGCAAAAATTTTACCAGTGTGCAAGAATTGGTTTTTGACTTAGATGAATGTTTAAATATATTTTCCAAAATGATTAACGACGTCAGTGTTACTAGATTTAACGAATTATAGTGGAAAGTTATTAATTATATTTATTATACTGTAGTAGATGTTCAATTCAAACAGGTCGTAGCCGAGCGAACGTAATAGTATTGACTCCTATAACACAATTCGATTAACGTAACCGTAAGACGGTTCCTTATCTTCCAACAGATATGAATTAATAAATTCATAATCCGACCAGATGAACGATTCAATGTTCGATATGATTGTAAGAAAAACGGTCTTAATGATTGCATTGACGTAAACATTCGTGTGTAAATGATATTCACAGCGAGTCATTTTCTCACAGAATTTATGTTGAACAGAGCCGTTTTCCTCTCGTCTTAATTAATGCTATTCACCACTCGAATGCAGCTCTGCTACCTGATACGACTCCTGAATTTTTATTTACTTCTCCGAGCGTGTCGGAGTTTTTTCTGTCGCGTCTTCAATTCCAAACTACGTCCGATGCATCATCGTAATATCATACACAATGCCCAGATGATTCGTACATTCAAACCACAATTTATAGATACAATTTGTATTCATTACAGATCGCATTAATCGGCGATATGGAAGTTTGAAATTATATGTGTCGAAGCCGCATTATCTTATTCATTTATTCACGGATCAATGATGATACAAAAGCGTTGTTGAAAATGCACTACCACTTCGAAGGGCGATCAGCATGTTGGCGGTACCGTTTTCATCGCACGCAAAAGTGAACTTGACTCCCGAGAATTAGCTAACATCAACTATAATGCTCCGAAGTTTAAGTTTAGCTGAACGTCTAGTTTTCGTTCGAACTTCGGATGTATGCAAACAGAATCGAGAACTCGTTAAAAATGACCCGGATATATTTGACGATCGACTAAAATAACCGCTCTTATAACCGCGTAA
This sequence comes from Arge pagana, assembly GCA_963969455.1. Classification (NCBI taxonomy): domain Eukaryota; kingdom Metazoa; phylum Arthropoda; class Insecta; order Hymenoptera; family Argidae; genus Arge; species Arge pagana. The sequence goes on along the minus strand of OZ018311.1, from coordinate 5,889,254 downwards.
CACAGAGGTTTGTTACGCGCGAGCTAACAACAAGCCAAGCCCTAGGATCATAACAGGACCATAACAAATAATTCGACGCGACAAAAAAGTTGTCGGGATCCTGTGCGCATAGAATACACTAATGATCAGAAAGGAACGTATATTCCTTTGTAAGCCGATATGTTTATACGATTTTCTTTGACAATTCTTATTCAAAGCAGGATAGACATTTGAAAAAATTCAATGGAGAACTTCGTAGAATGGTTTTCGGCTTTATAATTAACGACAGCGTCGCAGACTTCTGTTTGATTGACTGTGGATGACATCCATTGATAAAAAGGTCGTTAACCTGTTTCCTCGTATCATTATTATTATACACGTACTGATATACCGTGTATGAATGCTAGTCGTACTTACATATACGCATACGTGTCATATACATACCGTGTACCTATCGCGATGTACGCGCGCGCGCGCGCGTGACTGTGTGTGTGCGTGTGTGCAAACGTAGATCTCCTAGTATTGCCGTTCTTTAGTCGTTGGATCATTTGCAAAGTCTGTGATGTACCCACACCGCGAGACTATACCGTTTCCTGTTTATCTTTCATCGATAAGCTACGACCTCGAGTCTCCTGATGCCGATCGCATAAACCGACAACAAAATTCCTTGTCGTTTGATCGTTGGAACAATCATATGTCGAGCTCTTGCACGTTCAATAAGGGATACAGACCCGTACCCTGGTCATAACTGCACCTGCGAGTAATCGTGCTTGTTTGAAACAAGAGACCATATTGCCAGTTGTATCCCGATGATAATTGCCAGACGCTGGATGTTTTCAGCGAGCGAATGGTCGAGGCACGCGGTGGTAGTGTGGTAGATCCTTGCCCTCGGGTGTGTCCAAACTTCGATGCATCGCTAAAGCGAGAGGCATACCCAGAGAGAGAGAGAGAGAGAGAGAAGCGAGAGGGAGGGAGGGCGAGAGAGAGAGAAGAGAGAGTGGGAGGGAGGGAGAGCGAGAGAGAGAGCACGAAAGGCAGATCAGAACCCGAACCCTGGGGCGTAGAGGCCGTGGGACGAAGTGGGGGATACAATAATTGCGTTTCCTGCGCAGCGTCGTGCATCCTGAGTGGCTTCTGCGGTGCGGATAACCCGATACACCGAGTCGATCTAACCCCCAATAACCTGTTTGTCTGTATTCAAGCGGGTACATGCATCGCGTATCCGTGCGCGAGCACGTATATATATATATATATATATATACATACGTGCACGCGTTAGGCGACGTGTTCGTCGCGTTGGGCGTCAATAACTTGCCAAACGAATCGTCCTCCTTCTCGTATTGTTATTTCATTGTATCAAACCAACGTTCGTTAGTACTAACTACCTACACCCGCGCGATCGACGTCCGTTCGATACTAAATTTTCCATCGATTTACCTACTGCGAAAGAAAAGAAAAAAATGATCGACGCCAACTCGCGATCGTAGATTTGATTATTCGATCGCGCGAACGGAACCGTGGTCTGCTTTTTGAACGCGATAACGAGGCCAACTCGCGTAATCTCGCGTGCGAAATTCTAACCCGCGCCTAGAGATAAATTGCCGAAGATTATGCCCTAATGAGAAGTTATCAGAATCGTGATACAATAATGAAACGTGCGACAAAAACAGATGTTACAGGTGCGCGTATAGCGACACAACGTCGACGCTTTCGAACGTTCGAGAAGAGATCGGGACGGCGCGGCGACCGCAGTACCCGTACTACCGAACGTACTTGAACGCACTTGTGTGCACGCCGGCGCACTTAAATCCAGTCGCGAGTCGCATCAAGGCCGCGGTACATTATTGGCCCGGCAAAATCGTTTGGCGAATCGTTATTGGGCGAAATATTCGTGCGGTTATCGAGGCGTTACTGGCAGTAATCGCATCCTTCTCGTACGGTGATCGCTATGTTTCATTCGAATTCCGTTCGTATCCTTCGCTAGTCCTACTACTCATGCTCATAGCGCCGTAGATAGCGTATAGGTGTTTTTTTTTTATACGCCTTGTACCGGCCTGTCTACACGACACAACGCGTTCCTATCGGTTACTGGGTTAGCAGGACTATCCGAACCGCTCACAACTCTACACCTACGCCTTATAGCGTAGCATCTAGCTTCCGGTATCGCGTTGTTCGTCGAATTTACAATACCAAGGCAAAGCATGCGAGTATGCTTCGGTACCGTGCGCGTGTCCTACGTATCGCATTTCGGTTCGAATATTTCGAATTATTCGGAACTCACGTTCGCCACGTGACGGCTTCTAATACGGCGCGATGACGCAATCGTACGTTGCGTGAAATATTAACAATCTGGTAAACTGTAGATAGACCGGACTCGTGACTCGAGCGTTGTTTCCGTCGAAAAGTTTCCATGCCAAGAAACAATCGTCGGGGAGGAATTGATTCGGCGGTGATGTTGAACGTTAAAAATAATTCTCAAACTCGGTGAGGCCGATCGGTTTTCGTGAGCTTGACACGTGGGTAGATGTAGACACGGAAGAGTATAAATTGGTTCGCTCCAATAACTGGCCGGAATTCGGTATCCAGATTAATATCGCCGATCGTTGTTTTTTATTGCTTCTTTTTTTCTCTTCATCTCCGAGACTGACGATTATTCATACGGGGGTCGAGGAACTCGGAGACATAGAAAGATTAGCCAACCGCGTTAGGCTAATCCGTTGGCATTAAAGACCTGGCATAATTACGAGCAATTTGCATCCATGGCTGATCTCCCTGCCGTCGTATACTTACGTGTACCGCCTTGCTTCTCCGTACGGAGTTCGGCATATACGCGGGAACGACGAATCGCAACGCGAGAGCTTGTGGGAGCTCTGTTCTCGTTTGTCACGTACCCACCGATCCGCGACGGAAAAACACGAAGTCTTCTCGATCGGTATATCGCGTTGATCTGAAGGTGAAAGCCGACCGCTGTTCGGTCCGGTTGCTTTCGGTACGACGTGGTTATGACGTTTGAAATTTATTGTTAATTATAACGTTATACGCACGGAGGTCAGTCGCCCCGCGCTTAGCGAGCTACGTAGAAGTGCAGGATGATAGGAACACGTTATGACCGTTGAATTGATTATTATTTATTGTTATTCCCTCGTGGTTCTATCTCTACTATTGTTTTATAATTGTAACGATTCTTCATTGTCGTCGGTTCCTGTACGCGCATCGATAATACAGGATATCCATAGAGACGTACGCGCGGAAATTCCAACTCGCCGTCTAAAGAATCCATCGCGAGTCATTCGCCGGAGAAACCCATGCAACGGCAGCAGCAGCAGCAGCAGCAGCAGCAACAGCAGCGGCAGCGCCGTCGAGTGCATTGGAAATCGGCACGTTGCTCCGCGTCCGCTCGTCCGTCCGTTCGTCCACCCGTCCGTCCGTGACTCGTATGTTTACGACGGCGATGCTGGTGCACCGAAGTATAGGAGTCATTTATCCCTGTAGTGACGGTGGACGGTAGATCGCGGTGCGGTGGACCGTGGTGACAGATGCGCTCATTTTCACTCGTGGTTCAAAGACCCACTACCACGGAGCCAGTAACAGTTGACGGTGTCCGTGCTTCGGTGTCGTCCTCGAAGGTCACCGTGCGGCATCGTCATTATAGGAAACTGGTAGGGCAGGATTGCAAGGAATCTAAACACCCACTTTTTCCCTCCCTATTCCACGATCTCGGAAAGTCTTCTGGTCTTTTTTGTCGCGTGTAAGGCGCTCGCGGATCGGTGCCACTTTTCCGTCCTGTCATCGTAGTCTCATCTTTCCGTCGACCGCTCCCAACAGGAGCGTCGTCCTTTACGGTTATTCCATCGCCACGTCGCGTTACTCGAATCGTGGAAAGAGCAGATTTCGATTGTGTAAATCGTTCGTGGACTAGGCGACGAATTTCTGACGGTCTATCGCACGGGTGAGACTGGATACTCGCGAGTATGCTTCGGACGCGATGTGTTTGCAGGCTACGATATACCTGCTTATTAGCATCGCTTTAAGGATGCAAAGCAATCAACAAGAATTCTAGCGGATCCGACTGGTGATTAAACAAGCATACTTCGCATACTATACGTTTGGTGAAGAATACCGCAGGCTTGAATTCTCATTTCGAAAAAAGGCCGCACACGGAACATCGAGCCCAACGGTACGACGATTTGTGGGTCAAGCGAGCCGATGAAGTCCTCTTTGTACCGATCACTGCGAAATCGTCGCATCTATTTCGAATAGTTTCGTACAATTTCGTAGTGGACATCGATGCTTTTTTCGCGTAAACCTTACAAGCGCATATATGAAAATATTCTACATGATCGCGCGGATGTAATTATCACTAAGAAGATGCGTTGCGATGTGTCGCGACTGACTGGAACCGGAGCGGTAGTAACATATCCAAGGGGATTCACCCTCCGACAAGTTATTTTTTCCGCTGAAGTGATGGGAGTACTTACTTGCTCGTAGCTTGCATCGCTTTCCATCCAACTTCGCGCTCTGAATCCTACCCCTCTCTGCGGGAGCGTTCAGCCTACGTAGAACAATGAAAATTTCATCGATCGTACTCGAACAATCTGTATGCGCCTTTCGTCGAAGAGAACTTGGTTCGTATAAGTAGGAGTATATAGCATGGCTGTTATTTTCCTTGCTTCGGTTGTTGTCGCGCTTGCATCGTACAGACCGGTAAACTTTCGATCATATTTTTTACAAACCTTTGCCACGTCCTTCCGGATCTTACGAGGTACTTTCTATACAAGTCGAATACACTCGCACACAGACGTTATACGGGCGTTTCTTTTATACCTGGCTGACGAGCCGCAAAAATTACAAGGTTGCTGAAATCGTGTCATTTCCGTCTCGGGTTTCAATCCCCATTGCTGTAAGAAATCTGCGTACATACGACGGAGCAGGCATGCCTGTTGAAGAGGCCGAAAATACCGCAAGATTCTACGTTTCGGCGAGACAACCCGAACCTTGTGGTCCATGACAATTATTTGCCGGTAACTTTCCCACGTACATGTGCGTTACAACCTCACGTACAATACGATACACGTATACGTATGCACGTGACGTGAAATTGCATCGTAAAATTTATCTCGTTCGTTTCAATTATTAAGCATATACTCGTCAGTGCCACTTGTGTAGCTATTTTTCAATTATACGTACCACTTCGAGATTATCATTTGTTTTTTTTCCATGCTTGCCTCGCTCGTTGATTCTCGCAGGCGCGAGAACGCTACTCGCATAATGCGACATTTTTCAAAATCTCATGTGGACATTTTCGATTCCGAGCAATTATTACATGTCGGAGACCAGGAGATAATGAATGTGGGACACGAGGGGATACCGTTTCTACCGCTAGTCGTTGTAAGCGAGATGCGGCGAGAAAGCCTATGCAGGAAAGAAAACACTCGTACCATTCGTTCTCGTACTCGCGCGAGGAGTACGTATATCTACCGATACGTCGGACGCGCGCAAATATATATGGGCTCGTTTGCTGGGGTATTATGTGTACAGCCCTCACGTATCAACGACGCTTGAAGGATGAGGTCGACTCGCATCGCGGTAGGATCACTTTCGCTGCGACAATTGACGAATTATACTCGCTGCACCGCCTGCTGTTAGGCAACCGGTTGCACCGCGGTGCAAGCTCGATCATTCTGTACGCAACGTATTGGAAATAAATTATTTGGTGTAATCTTCCTCGTACACCGTCGAAGGCTCCCGCGCGTGTACGCGAATCCGGTACGTATGCATTTCGCATTTACGAGGACAGACTTTACACCTTCGCTACGGCGACTAAGTAGTCGTGACTCGATCGCACCGTGTGGTTGTAACGACGCTGCGTGCGTACAATAAGCTTTCACGTTCGCTTTATTGCGAAATGTAACTTTTCATTTGTGAAATCTAATTATCCGTGTTTATCGCGCGGTATCTTCTGCTCGCATAACCTACTGTATAAGCACGTAGTACGAGCAGAAATCTATGCTCGACTCTTTTACAATCTTGTTTTGTAATTCCACGCCGAATGACGGAGAAATGATGATAGCGAAGCGTCAGTTCGTCGACTTTCCATTATCGCATCTAGCTACTGCACTGCGGCGGTTAAAGTGGCGGACGACATCGACGATCGAGGCATTTCGACTACGGGGCAACTATTTCTATCGAACGGAATGCATTCTGCATATATCTAAAGAAATTCCTTTGTCCAAATCGTTTCCTGTTGTGATCGTGATTTATCAAAGTCAACGAGTACGGCTGGCAGGAATCACGATTAACCTAGCCGCCACTAATTATAATAATTACGAGAACCTGTCGACGGCGAGTCGACTCGAGACTTTTATATTCTATTCCAAAATTCCATCGATTTGTAGATTTTTACCGAACAATTTTTTTTCTTCTACAGTATAACTCCTTATCATCTCTACTCTATCTCTGAACGTCGAAGTGGGATCGGGAAAAAAACGCGGGGGCGGACTCGTGGATTTAAGTCGTAGTCAATAAACGGTTTTTGCCGCGATCGTTTTCTTTTGGTCGTTATGGAGGTCGCGTTGATACCATGACTTTTGAAATGCTCTAGTAAGTACTTGGTCGAGTCGCATAGCGTAACGGTGCACGGCAGCGTTAGAAGCTGGACGCAATTCCACGCCATTCGATACGGTTCGGTGTGGTTAAGGGGGTAAAGTGACCGCAGAAACTGTCGACGCGAGTTAGTAATGCGATCGAAAAAGCAAAAAATCTACATCCCGACGCGTAAACATTCGAGGTTTACTAATCGCGTACCCTAAGGCTGGCGGAATTGGCACCAGGCCTCGCGGCTTCCTCGAGGTAAAACGAAGGAGCGACGAGAGTGTGCGTACGGTCGCATCTGCCAACCGCCGCAGTTCAACCACCGCTGCCACCGCATCCGCGCGCGGTACGGCGTTACTTATTATACTTGGCAGACCGCGCGTCCCTGCGTCACTTCGATTCTAGTTCTCGTCTCCCACCCTCGCCGAGAACCGATCGCGGTCCTCGAAGCCATGCACATAGGTAGCTAGGTAGGTAGGTGCATCGCTACATTCGTCGAGTGGCTGACGAGGCATCGACGCGCGATGTCGACGAATGCGGCGAAAATACGCTGATGCGATTGTCCCGTCGCCGTCATCTCGCCTCTGTTCGGCAATACGGTTCAGCGGAACCAAAACGGTGGCTCGCGCGACCCGGTCGCGGTAGTAGCTAATATAACGAAACCAGAAGTCACATATACAGGAAAGCGCGAGCGCGTTCGCCCGGTCGCGACTGATAGCCGATAGGCCCCGTCGAGTTTTCGTAAAGCCGGGAGTAGAGGGTGAGTTGGTTCCGTGCGACTGTGTAGTTGGGTCTGGTTCGGCCCGTAGACGCACCGTGGCGCGGCTGCGTCGCTCAGTTGGTATTGGTCGTGCGTCGGGTGAGCTTCTATCTGGCCGAGCGCGCTCCTTCACAGCAGACCCGAGTCGGTCGCGACTCACTCGAGTTGTAGTCTCGCCTCCCGCGTGTATATTCGACAACGTAAATAACGAGTGAAAACAAGCTATGAACTACCGGCGAGGTTGCTTTTATACATTTACCGAAACATAGTCATGGGTGGAGTCAGTACTGCTTCTAACTGTAACGTGGCGCTTTCGTAGTTCCGAAATCTTGTAATAATAGAAGACGAAAAAAAAAACACAGACAATCCACGACAACGTTACAACGGAAGAAACTTTGCCGAACGGAGGAGAAGTATTCGAATTTAGCTGTAAATTTTCAAGAGAGGAAGTCGAGTAGTTCACGAGTGTCATGCGATCGGGTTAATGAATTCATGTGTCACCGAAGAAAAGAAAGAGTGTTTGAACTTTGTCGAAAGTGGTCGAGGGTTCATTGACTGGGTGACGTGCAACCGAATTGCATCGCTCCTTTGCCTTTGGTGCGTCACACGACGCCGATTAATTCACGGAGATGCATTTTCTCCGTGAAAACGAACGCCTGCCGGCTCATTGTTGTTGACTCCGTGTCGTCCGCGTGGCACGAATCTCTAGTTGCCTCTCTTTTGTCATCGATTCCGTGTCGCGTGTACGTGAAACTATTCGGTTCGCGTAAAATCGAACGGAATACACGATCCTTCGTCTAACGCGAGTATAATTCGCGATCAACTTCGGTTCGTTATTTTTCTACGTCGGCGTCGAAGACTCCGCTGTCCAGAGGACATCGCGATCGTTGAAATCTGCGTATGAGGAAGAAAAAAAACGAGAGAAACAAATACGAAGCCGAGCAACAACCGAACGTGTGTGTATTTTCATTTACTACCGGCTGCGCGAATCTTTGGCATAGTTTGTTGAACACGCTTTTTCGAAACTCTGCTCTATCCTCTCTCCCTCCCACACTCGACGCAGCACACAGTCTCTGTCGCTACGGCACACTCGCCGCGCTTCAACTGTTTCGATCGCGAACGATAAGCTACTGCTACATCAATTCGAACGTGAGAAGTTTGACAGTGAACGTTTGGCACGAAACGTAAAACTCCCGGTAACCTCATCCAGTAGGACTAATTTTGCGCGAGGTTGAACGTTGTTGGCCCGAGAAGAAGTCGCGCAATACCTAATACCATTGCCAAAGAACAATCAAGAGACTCGTTCCGTTATCGCAAGCGCGAATATTATCGCGCGTAACGTTCGACAAAACGATAAATAATTGTTGATACGAAATTATATATGTATATTAACGGCACGATGATTTTCTAGAAATAATTTGGTGCTAAGTCAATATTCACACAACCGAACTTGTTACGACGAATACAAAGTTTATACCGTAATTTATTAGCTCGAGAGAATACGATTAACACCGGCCCGTTTACGACTAGATAAACAGTGCGGGTAAACGAAGTGTCAAGAAACAAAAGAAATAACAGACCAAAAACAAAAAAAAAAAAAAAACGAACAGAACAAAAAACAAAAACCGAGTGCCGCCGAGTCGAAACTTCGAGAATCAGAAACGAGCCGAAGGATCCGCTGCGCCCGATCGCTTCGTGGTAACATGCTCCCAACTTCGGTTTGACAACAACCAGCGGAGGCTGTGTTCGCCTGTTCGGGTTGTTCGCGTCTGAAGTCCGAAGTTCCGGTAATACAGGCCGGCGCCAGACCGTTCGGATCAGGGTGTGCCACGAAGAGTGGGGCGGTTTGCGAGGCACCTCTAGGAGGAAGGAAGCCAGACCGAGAAACGAAGAGCCGCGGCAGCACGGGGTGACGGTGACTAGTCGGTGGACATGATTATATCAAAGGATCTGTTCCTTCTTGGCGACCAAGATTACCTGCGCCTTCCCAGTAACGAGAAGCGCCAGCAGCGGGCGATGGGCAGGCCAGTCGTCAACACACCCAGGTACGTGAATTTTTCATTCGTAGCCCTATTTCGTTTACGTTCAAATTTTTCGTACCTTTCGTACGTTACACCTCTCCAACCCCGCTAGGAACGCGCGCGTGTACGTTGAGGAGCCACGACCATTGTACACCACGGCGGTGAAGCGCTTACGCGTACCGAACGTCCAGGTCCCTGAAGCGAATGCGCGATATTCGCGGTATGTGGGGTCATTGTGGCTAGGGGTACCGAGCCGGTACAATGGACCGCGTGTGTGCAGAGTTATGAATGCGAATACATTTTTTCTCATGCGTGCGCAGCGAAACAACGCGCTTTTCATTTACCCGAAACTTTCGATGAACCGATGTAGTTGTGCGCAGCCATTGAATCCATCGATAGATCGAAACTCGTACTTACCGGTTCAGTACTGGGCTAGTAGGCTTCGTAGTTGGTCCATCGACTAACGAGTATAACGGCTAACGACGACATTCTGAGCAATTAACAAGTACCAACGTGTGTACGTGTCGATCGACACGCGCGTATATCGGGGTGTTATAAAAAAGCGACGTTTTTTTATTTATTATTTTCTGACAGTAACACGCGATAACTCTCGAGTGAAAAACGATCCGTGTCGAATATGAACCGAACCAGAAACTCTGTAATCGCGGCAGCCGTCGTGATTTTTTATACCCATAGCTGAATTAATTCACCTCGATTTTGCAATTGGTAACCGTATCGATTCCTTTTTGTACGGCGTTAGAAAACTGCGTACAAAATTCGCACGAGACTGACATCCTCCAAATTTTGCGGAAAACCTACGAGACGTTCGCAATATCGAAATAAAGATGACCCGTTTTGTAACGACCAACGTTTCGTCGCGCGGACATTTTTCTTGAATTTTTATCCCGTTGCTAGATGTACCTAAAACAGACATCTTTTTTCGAATCTTGCGTTTCCTATCCGCCCAAAACGATGGGTAGTTGGAACTTGGCGACAACAAGCGAGCCATCTTCTTGTCGTCGTCGCAATGTAGCGTGTTGGGACCGAAATATGTACATGGAAATTGAAATGGTACCGGCGTTCCGTGTTTAATCGCGCGAGACAAACAAATGAACGACAATTTAGCAGACACTGTCGTTATACGACGCGCGAATGACGGTTGCGAAACGCGGCTTCGCGGATTTAGAGAAAGAAACACTTTTGACGAAATGTAGAAAGAAAACTGCTCGTTCTCTCTCGACTAATGGAAATGAACGATAGTTGTATCGTGCAGAGCGCGGATGACGCCAGACGCGTTGGAGGAAAGGAATGCGGGCAAAATGAGAATTGGCGATAGAACGGATCTGTTTCTGTGTGGCTCGAGAAGCAACAAAAGATACAAACAGTCGTTCGAAACGGACGTAAGGTGTCCCCGATCGATTAACGGTAAAACTATCAGCCCAGGTGAAAGAAATGGAAATCCAATATTTAAAAATAACCCTCGCTGCGTTACGTCCTCGCGCGTACGTTGCATCACTCGGCTATAGCCACCTCTAATTGTCTCTTTGTTTATGTAGCACAAAGCCGGAGAGAATTATTTTCCTCGAAAGAAAATTTATGCCTGTTTCCTTGTCATCGCGAATATCGTTTATAGCTATATGAATTTCTCGACTCTCTCGAGTATAAATATTAAAGCTGAGGTCATCGACCCGGTCTTTCTACAGTTCTGTACCCATTTACCATGCTATATGACGTTGTTTATGAACGTGACGTATAAAGGAGCACCCACACTGGGGATAGCTCGCTAGCTTCGTAAGTGGAGCAGTCTACATAGGCGCGGTTATTGGCAACGTTCATTGGCGTGTCCGAGATATAGTAAGTAGTTTTACTTGCTACAATTTCTTACATTTTCCTCGCCTCCATTTTTCAAGATTCACCATTCGATCGCGTCTCGAAACGAAATCCCGTCGATGCTCGTCGCGAAAAATTACCCTTGGCTCCGAATTACCGTCCGCCAAAGCACCAAAGTCGGATTGTTCTATCGTTTGGCCAGCGAATTCGGGTATCTCCGACCTCTAGTCACCAGTCGACGACACGAGACCTCAGCGTCAGAAACATTTGATCGCTAATTTCTCGGTAAACTCCTAGTTTTACGAACCTTAGTAGTCCTTTACAACGGTGGCGTGAAAATTGGCAGATATATGTACGATCAACGTTACCGGCAGTCCGTCATCGGTGGTAACCTTGAGGCTTTCGAAGAAGCGAATTCGTGGGAAGATACCAGCTCGCGGATATTCGACGGCGAAGGAAATTGTATAATCGCGACGGATCTTTGCAAATGGATTTTTTCGAAAAAAAAAAAAACATTCTCGAAGTATCGATTCCGGATGCGAACGAATCCGTTGTCAGTAGTACGGATTGCCTCGTAGGTGCTTTCTTACCGCGAACGGACGTTCCGAGCGCGATGCATACGACGTTCGTCGGTCTCGTCGTGCCGAGGTGAAAGAATGGCGGTGCGAATAAAGTCGACAGTTTCTTCGGAGTCTCGGAAAAAATCGTTCTTTTTCGCGCCTCCGTGAAATCATGCCAGTTTCGGCTCGTTTTTGTACGCGGTGTACGATCCGTTCAGACTGCGCGTTTCGTACCGAGGCACGCTCGACGCTTTTGCTTACTCGTTTTCTGGCTGCAACGAAAGAGTCGCGTGCTTCGGAAGAAGGAGGTACAAGTGCCAGAGCTCGAGGAACGAGAGAGAAAGACTAAAAAAAAGAGACGAGAAAGAACGGGCGACGAGGAGAGAGAGAAAGAGAGAGAGAGAGAGAGAGGGAGCGAGCGAGAAAGGTAGAACACCGAAGGCGGGAGGGAGCGCAACTTTGCCGAGAGGCACACCTATGCAACTGAGCGTTCGGCGGTAGAGAAGAGAAGGCAGATCTCCTCTTGCGAAAATACAGAACCGGTCCACCGCAACGTAGAACGTCCAGTGCGTACCTATCTCTTTGCCCCTTACTCCACCGACCGGAGTCCCCGCGCAAGATCGGCAACCGCTTTTGGGTATCCCGTGTCGCAGACGACTGCTAATTGCATTTATTTCCTCTGAGGTCAAAGTCTTCCACCCTCCGCCTCCCTTTGGTCGTTATCCTGAATTTTATGATCCACCTGGACCGATCGGCTTGGTTGGTCTACGTATCAAAAACCTGCTCGCTTCAAAAGACGCCATTCCTCGTGCATTCTCTCGAAATGTCTCTCTCTTTCTTTTTCTCTCGCGCTCTCTCTCTCTCCCCATCCTCCGTGCGTTTCGTACCTACTCCACATTCGTTACTACCAAAGGGGTCGATGCTCGCGATACGAACCTTTGACGTTTGCAGTTCACTCCGCGTTCGAGAACTCACGCGACATCGCGACTAGTGCACCTGCATTTGAAATCCCCGTCACATTCCGCCTCGTCGGCGTTGCGCCGTTTTGGATTCGATGCGAGAATAAACCCCCGTCCGTCCCTCCGTCCGTGTATCCTTCGTTCGATCCGAACGTCCGCGAGTCAATTCATCATTTCTTCCCAAGCAAATCCAACAGCGCCGCACATTTTTCTCATCGCTTAAAATACCACGTGCCGGTGAGAATCCTGCCCGCTGACCTTGACTGAGATTTTTTCGCGCTAGCAAAAGTATTCGAAGGTCTTCTTCCGAAGAACGTAGTTCGGAGCATGATTTTTTCTGCCGTTTTTTTTTCTCTCCCTCCTCCTTTCTTTTCTTATTTCGTTGCGATCTCGTCGTGATTTTTTTCTTCCGTCACCAGCGTCGTGATTTGTTTATTTTCTGCTTCCGCGTACGCCAGGGCGTAGAGTCGTCGGGAACGATCATATCGTTCGGAGAACGACATTTCACGGGGCCATCGACTTCCTAGCTTTATTATCTCCGGAGGTTAGGCCTTCCTCGCGGGCGAGAACGACGTTCCGTTGTTCCGTCGTCCCGCCATCTCGCCATCAGCTATTTCCGAGCTGTCAGTCAGAAACGAAGGTTATACCTCCCGTTGAGTAACAGCCGAGTCCTCTACCCACTCGACTCGCTCGCGTACCCTGACCGCCAGGACGGACGTCTCGTCGGCTGCATCGCGCGCGATTGATTCATAGTCTGCGCGGACCGAATGTCAGAGGCGAAACAGCAATAGTAGTAGAAAATCGAGATGGGTGTCGGTTCGCCCGAGAGATAAATCACCCCGCCTCGAATATCGACGAGTCACCACCGAGTTGTTGTCGCAAAAAGCGAGAGGCTTCGCGAAATCTCCGATTTCCCTCCCATTCCCTCCGCATTTCTCTAACGCCTTCCACATTTCTCTTCGCCATTTTTCAATCGTTACCTCGAATCGATACGGTTCCGCCGAATCGGATCGAACGATCCCGAACGACGAACGTGTCGCACGAACGCCAAACAAACCTTGAACCGTCGGTCAACGCATGAATAACATTAACAGTCGCGTTAGAGGTGTTCGATAGTTCGCTCGCGCGCCTACCTACGCGTCGTCTCTGCTACGATTTTTCTCCTCGCAGGATCGTAATTCCGAATAAAATTCCGGAACAGGGTCGTTTGAATTTAATGACCCCGTCGTCGGCACGACGCTGGTACTAATTATCCGAGCCACACGCGACCCTTTTGATTACTTTGCACCACTTTTAATTACTCGGATCTTTAATCACAATTATAACATAATTGTCACTTGACTTTTTGTTCGTTGCCCCGCGTGGTCGTGTTGTTGTTTCGCGCAAGGGAACGAGTTCCATCGCCACTTTCTGTCCCCTTTTTCCCCGTCCATTGCCCGGGAACGACCAACTAAACGTTGATTCGTCGGGATCGCGCGTGCACCAACTATCTACTACCGATCAAGCAATCGCACCGTGCTCACGGTCCGATCCATGACCCCGCGGTGTCAGGTTTTAGGGGGCTGTTTAGAAACTCGTTTAGGGTAACGGGGTGTCGTGCCCGTCGGTTAACGTCGGGTCAACTTTGCACGTGCGTTCCAATCGTTACGACGAGGTGACTGGGTCGAGTAAGTTTAAGTATCGTGAGATCGAATGGATTCGCAATTTTGCGACTACACGAACGTCACGTGTTGGTTCGCGGTATAGATACGTGAAATACGGAGTAACTGAGAACCGTTAGTCGCGGCAAGCGAGAACGTTTGGAAGCCGTTTCCAAGTTTTGAAACTCTACATTGGACGTAGGTAATTCGAAATCCATTAGCGATATTGTGCCGAAACTTCGACTGGCTCGTATTTCGAATGGAATTTTCTAGCATCACGCCGCCATGAGCCGTCGACGCGATGAAAATTGCGCTGCTGCGCTCGCATACGAATTATATTTGCAACGATTCGTCGATCATTCGAGAGACGCGTCGCGTGGTTCGCAATCGTGTGAAAAATAATCCTCGCGCGGAAACGAGCACTCGTTTCGTGCGGCTCGTTTACCGAGGTCCGTTGGCGTGTAATCATATAACACAGGGTTTCCCTGCTCTCCTGGGCGTGTACACGGGCATGAATAAAATATCGCGGTAGTTCGTATTAGCGCGTCGCGTAGTATACTTATGTGCAGTTGCAGTGATCGTCGGTGCGCGAGTCGCCCGGGGTCCACCAGCGACTCGGAAGTCGCTAATTGATGAACGGTGATTATTAATTAAAATCGTCCAGAATCTCGGTCGAAGTTAAACCGCCGCGATGCATCGGTCAACGGTCGTACGCCTCTGCAACTATAAATAAATGCACATATAAAGTACAATGGTGCAAGCCCCCACTGCGCGTGCAACGTCGTCGTGCCGTGCCGCGCCACGCCGCCGTGGTTCCCGTGTTATCGCCGTTGTTGCTGTCCCAGTTTCTTCGTTTCCACACACACGCATCTCTGCCCCGTGCGCGTGTCATCGCTACACCCTGCACCAAACGCATCACGAACGACGAACGGGGCTCCGTACGCGTGTAAATACGATTAGTTTGAATAGCGTGCGGAAACAATGGTTTGATTTGTTCGTTGTTCGCTCGGGTCCGGTTGATTAGCCGGTTGTCGTCGTTTCATTCCGGTAAAACAATGCAGATCGACTCCGCGATTAGACCAGCTCGTGACACGATACTCGGTCAATTTTGTAGCGGATTACGCGAAGCTCGTATGCCGGTGAAACGCTGATTGGCGTAGCGAATGAGAAATGCCATCCGGTCTTAATTGTCTAGAAAAATAATAATCGTATTATCTCATTTCATATATCCAAGGTCGGGGTGTCTCGATCGCGCTCGCTTTTAAACATTCCACGCTACGACGTTTCACGTCCGTGTACCGCGCCAGCTACATCGCACGTGCAATGTTAGTTAGGTTTAAACTTTTGTTAACCTAGTCTCCTCTGTCTCTCTTGCTCTTTCGCTCGCGCTCACGGGTCTGTTGTCGGCCAGTCGGGTAGGTTAAGTGATTTTATCCGCCAAGGTCACGCTGGTTATGAGTCAGTGTGTCTGCGTCTACCTGTCCGTCTGTCCGTCCGTCCGTCCGTCCGTCCGTCCAACAACGCTCGGTCGGCCGTTCGTTCGTTCGTTCGTTCGTTCGTTCGTTCGTTCGTTCGTCGCTCGTCGCTCGTCGCTCGTCGTTCGTACGTTCGTACGTTTGGAGTATATAGCATCTCGTCCCTGGGCTCGTTTTACAGCCGAAACTTCTCCCTCTCTTTCGGTTGTTTCGGCGCATCGAGGTAGAAGAAGGGTTCTCGCGCGCGAGACGCATTAATCGGCTCGGTCTCGTCTGCAGAAGAAGAAACGGCGTGGCGCGTCACGCCGGAGCTCGGTGCAGGGTCCGCACGACGAAGTTATTTCTGTCGCAGCGTGAAGCGACGGTGGCACCGGCGGCACCAACCGCCGACGGTTCGTGCACGTTCAACTGTCTCTCCGCGTGTCCTCGGCGACCCTCGGCAAGTATGTATACATATACGTACGAATGCATCTATCAACACGCTTGTCCTATCCGAAAAGCAGCTAGAGCCTCCGCCTGCGACCGACGTAACGCGAAAAATTCACGTCGCGGAGGTTGCATCGATTCGTATTTGCGGTAGGTCGCGGCGCCCCGACGATGACTGAACGTTGTTGTACGTTCGCTCGAGCGAAATTCTTTCGCAATTACGCGCCGATTACTACCAGGTGACAAGTTATGCTCGTCATGTTACACGCTGGAGCCGATGCGTCGCTCCGATCGAGCAATTACCTCGCACGTATGCACGTGACACTGCATATATACGCTATATTTTTCCCTTATCGGCGTCACCTACGTCGGCTCTGGTTACTTTCGTTGCCTCCGTTCGTGGATCGACGCGTAGATCTCTGGTCGAGCAATTCTGCCGATTTGGTTGCGTTTAATTCCGTACGATGGAAACGTAGGCAGTTTACGGACTCGTTACATTTCATTATTGTCAGTGAACCGAACCGACGTTTGCCCGATAGCGATAGCGAGCTGAGATATTTTCGCGTGGCAGTAATTCGACTCGATTTGCGATCGTTACGTATGACATTACGCGTTACTAGTTTGACCGAGGCAATTATTATACGCCAGCCGGAATTGAGTTATAACAGCTCTCGTTAGTTTTCGCCCCGACGAATAATTTTCAATAAATTCATTTCATATTTATCTCGTCGCCTCGAGTAAATGATCGGCAATCGGCGTGTTCGTCGATAGAGGGAACCGGGTGTATTGTTCGCACGTTGTCTCGGGTTAATCGAGCCGACGAAAAGCTCGCCTCGATATTTTTTACGCGAGTTCCATCGCTGTTGGAGGATTCACGTTGCAGCCGGTCTCTTCCCAGTAACCCTGCCCACGTACGATCGCTCGCGAAACACGTTTGACCTCGAGGATCATTTTTTCCTCATGGCTGACCGGTTGACCCTGTCAAAACAGAGTTTCGGAGGTTGCCTCTCGCGAAATCCGCGGATTGTTTCCTCACCGCGCAAACTACCGGACGTTTTCGTCCGAAAAGAAATTTCCATCGCGCCCGATCCTGCCATTTTTTCCATCTTCGTTCACGCCTAATCTTTCCGTCCCGAAGCGATACGCATTTTTGAAACAAGGACGAAAATACCACACCGTGACGGAGCATATCTCTTCCGAAATGTCTGGAAATCGTCGTCTGTGACGCAGACGGCTCGCGTTACGAAGGATTTGCGAACCGAGTCGACTCTCCGTTTTGTTTGAAGTAACGGAATCTGACAACGAGACGGTATACCGTTGTACTTGCTCTCTCAGGGTTAAACAAACATTCGAAAACGGGCAAAAAAAGTCCTACCGTGTTTTCTCGCAACCAGGAGGACACGAGTCGCATGGAACGAGCCTTACCGTAATCGTTGCGCTGCGTGCAACCCTCGAATCCAGCGTTGGATCGGCCAAGTGTTCTCCCGGTGTCGGGTAACAGAAAATATTCAGAAACGCTCGGAAATAGTTGTCGTCAGATTCGTCGGGAAATTTCGCAGACGCCGCGTACGTGGCATTGGCACGTAATTTACTCGTCGCATCGTTGTCGTGTCGGGACGGAGACTATTATATATATATAATACTAGTGGGCCAAAGTAGCTAGCTACCTCGTCGCAATCGTCAATTGTTCGTCTCGCATCCGCGTCTCGAGAGTCTATTAGCGCCGCGGGTGCGTTCCAATCTCTCTATCATTTACGAACTCCCGCAGATGGGACGTCGGAAGTCGACGCCACGGAAATCTCGACCCTCGAAGAAAGCGGAACGACGCGTCGAGATGTCTTTCGACTGGTGGCGCATCCGCGATACGCGATCCGTCTCGCTATAGCCCCTGTTACATAGTCGCGAAGCGATCGTCGGAACGTTTCGAAACGAAGATGGTACAGCCGCCACGTCGTCGATCGAGACGACGAGAGGAGCATCGATTCGTCGGAGTCTCTGGCAACTGTGAAAACAAATCCCAGCGGCGGTGGGTTAATGCGAGTCAACGACCTCTTACCTAGATCATCGCGCGCACGAGGTGTTTCGTTTGTTTATTTTTCCCGACATTTTTCATTCATCGCGGCGACGTCGACGACGACGATTCGCGCCTTCGCTCTCGCTACGTTTTCTTTCCTACCGCCGCCGATCTTTCGCTGCTCCGTTCTTCTTTCAATCCTCCGTACGGATTTGCCTTTTTCCTCCTCCTCCCTTTCTCTCTCTCTCTCTCTCTCTCTCTCCCTCTCCCTCTCTCTCTCTCTCTCTCTCTCGCTCTCTCTCGTTCTTCCTCGGCGACGCGCAACGCTGCGGCGGGTGCGTGTACGATCTTACTCTCACTCTCGGCGGCACTTGCCAGCCGCACACAACGTCGCTACACGTCCGGGCGTCCGGCATTCTCCGTGCTACGTACGCGTGTGCGCGTCCGTGACTCGTGGTGTGCGCGTCGCTTCGGCATCGGATAGGAGAGTAGGGAGCGTTGAACTCCGCCGCTGAGCGCGCCGCGCCGGAGAACGAGCCGTAGCCGTCGGGACGGGGACGCTCGGTCGCCGCGAGGATCGAGGGGCGTCGGGGGACGCGCAAGGGAGAGTAAAGCCAGGCCAGTCAGTAACGATGCCATTAGTTTAGTCAGTCAACGAGTCAACAACTGCACCGTTCCGTCCATGCTCTCGCTGCCTTTGCTTTCATTCGTGTTTTTATCGAAAGACTCGGACCCGACTTCGCGTCACCGAAAACCATCACCTCTCGCGAGACTCGCCTGTTTTCATCCTTCAAATTTCAAATTCGGATAAGAGACAAATGAATTCTCGCGCGCGTACGCATCAGACAGGGAGAGATTTTCATTTAAAGTCAGATATTTTCGGTAAGACCACAATTTGGACGGTACACGATTAGGAAAATAAATAACAATAAATACACCAACTATAAATGAACAAACATATGCGAAGTATA
This sequence comes from Arge pagana, assembly GCA_963969455.1. Taxonomy (NCBI): domain Eukaryota; kingdom Metazoa; phylum Arthropoda; class Insecta; order Hymenoptera; family Argidae; genus Arge; species Arge pagana. The sequence goes on along the minus strand of OZ018311.1, from coordinate 5,870,028 downwards.
ATAGACAAGTGTAGAAAAAAAAACAGAAAAGATGAGGTAACTTCACCGCAGAGAGACAGATTTTAATTTAACTCGTATCTCTTCTATATATATATATATAGATGTGTACATACACGCGTACAGAGATAGAGAGAGAGAGATCGTAGGTAGACTCGCGACTCGCTAAGACGATTGTCCGTAGGTATGTGTGTTTTCTCGCCTTCCCTTTATCCTCGACCGCTTTTTCATTCACCGAGTCCGTATTTTAGCGCGATGATTTCGAAATGGTTTCTTTGTTCGCGAGAAACCGCGGAACGGGAAGGAAACGTTGAGAAAAATAACGTGCTATCGTCCTCGTTCAAGGGCTCACGTGAAAAAGAAAGGAGCGTAATTTCGCGTTTTCCGTTATCGTTCCACTTTCAAAAATCGCAAGCGAACGTTAGCTCGTTCTCGTGTGCCGTACGTAAAATACGTATGACGAGAGAAACCTGTTGGGACGAGCAATATTGTCCACCCCGCTGACCAGAGTCGCCGGAAAAATATTCCGGTTCGCTGTAAACGAGCGCATTGTAAAATTCCACTGTCCGATATACTCGCGGCGATCCGTACCTCCGTTGCGCCTCCGTGCAACACCGTCCGGTCCTCTACCGCTGGCTGTACGAACACGCGCGCGAGGACTACGTAGGTACGCGTCGGTTTTGCATTATCGCATAAACAGAGCGCAGTAGTAGTAGCATCGGTGTTGATCGTCCGCGACGTTTCTTCGGCATCGCGCGACGAACACGAAGCCGAAACGCGAAACGAGTCGCGCGACGAGAAATGACGTCCAGATGGACGGAAGAAAAATCAAATGGACAAAAATAAATGAGGACGACCCGGCGAAGGACAAAGAATTTGATCGAGTCACGATTTCGACGATCGCCAGACGTGCGGGTCGCGAAATAAATTAACGCTCTTCACGCCCACGCGCGCCGTTCCGTTCGAATCGAAAACAAAATCCGATCGCTCGTACCGTCCTTTTATTTTTCTTTCCCCGGCAATTTGCAAATTTTCCATCACCGGTATCGCAGTTAACGGGGGACGTACCTTGTTCCGAGTTCCGCGAACTCGCTTGAGGACGCTCTCCACGTATGAGGCGACCATGAATTCTTAGCGAGGTACGTGCTCAACGCTTGATTTTCTGCCCTCCAGCGGAACTACGGATACGTCGATGCGTTGGCTCGTCGAAATCGACGCTGGCCGTAACGAAATCTCCTCTCGTAGTAAATATTCGCCTCTTCTTCGTTCTCGCACCGAGAACTGCGTTGTAATTCCGTTCGAATTCAAGGGTATCGTTGTACAGGTGAAAAATAGTTGGCACGCTTTCATTTCCCCTCCCTCCCCCCCCCCCCCCCCCCCCGCCGATCGTATCTTCCATGCGCGAAACGGTAATGCGGCAATGTTTATGCGTTATGCGCGTATCTCACGCGAAAGGGAATTCATTTAGTTGTATAATTCCTGCAACTCATCGACGAAACTGCCCGATGCGGTGTTAAGTGATGAATTTCAATGAATTTTACTGCTCCTCGCGGTTGCCAGTGCTCTGCGTCTCCCGCGATTCGCGAAAAAGCAGGCAACTCGACGTATCGATGCTTCCGATCGGTCTCTTCCGGGTTCTCTCCGATTTCTCGACTTCTATCTACACAGTAATTTTTTTTCCATCATTGTGTAAAGCGTAGAAAAATTTTCATCAGAATATGTAACATTTTAGTGGGATGATTCAACACAGCCGTTAGTGTTCTTCTCACGGTCCGTTTTCCAACCCACACAAATGTTACTTGATACCAAAGTTACACGTTTGAAATGTTACTCCAACATTGGCTCGTGTTACTTTCAGCACAGAGCTGTGCTAATTTATCACTGTACACCTGTACACATTTTGTGTAATGTGTAGTACAGGTCAGCCTGCCAACGTGCATTTCTGTGGTCCACACTTCGAACCGTATAATCTTCGATTTCGTGGAGGTTTTCTACCCTCTTGGAGGTTGATTGTGCTCGGGACAAATTAGCCCGCGTGTTTTCCCACGAATCGAGTTATTTTTATACCAAACTTCATCGTAAACAGTTTAGCGATTTGGCCGTGTCAACGTAACAGATAGACGAAGTTACTTTCGCATTTATAATATCGGTTGGATTAGTCCGGACTCATAGGCGAGGCTTATTCGTATGCAAAGACACCGATCGGCGACTACAGCTATTATTTTCCCATGTGCGTTCCGCAGATGACGTAGTTCATTACGTTCACATTCGAAGTTGATTACCTGCGATTGTCTCTTTATTTTTACCCGTAGAAATGCTCGTACCTAGGGAAGCCGATGGTCCTACGACGAGGCACACCCGCGCGATTACCCGCGTCACAGGACAACGACGCAGCGTGTTCGAGTCCGAAGCATACATCTCGTATTTTATCGATAACCGTCTCCGCGTGACCTTAGAAGGTCGACTTATTACTCGAGGGTCACGCGATAATTGAGAACAGATAGAGGAGCCTACGAACCGACGCGGAATTCTCGCAGTGTCTTACGGCGACGACGACCAGCGAAGGAAGGCATCAATATCGTCGAGAACGGAGTGAAAAAAAAACAACCTCTAGAGTTCTTCGTCGTTCTTCCAGATTTTTCGTACGCGTCGATATATTTTTCGCGCACGTACGATTTCCTTATCGGAACGTTGGGCGACGCGCGACTCCTTCAACGTTGGAACTAACCTCGCGCAATTTTCCCACATCGAGTATACTTTTCGCGGGTAGAATAACAGTCGAGGCTTCTTGTTATTCTCGGAAATTCTCAATGACGCGCGGGTCCAGTGTCGTTAACCTGACCATTGACCGCGACTTTTCACTTCTCCTTCTCCGTCGATTCACCGGAGAACGTAACACGCGGGCTTCGTCGCGAGTATTTTCGAGAAAATCGGCTTCGTATCGCCAGCGAACGCAACGAGGAAGATAGAGAGTGAAAAGAGGCGCTTGAGAAAATTGCGAGAAGTTCGCGAAGACGTGAAAAAAACTTTTTTTTTTAAATTTCGTTGCTTCGATGGGTTCTCCCGGGCGTCTTTGTCTCTTGAGAGAGGCGGAAATGCAGAACGATGGAACGAGCATATCCTTGACGTTCTCGTGTCCCTCGCTGGCGAATATAGATATAGATTTGGTGCCCCGCGTAAGCTGCGATCGTTATCTCGAAATCTATCGATTCCATCCGATTCCATATGAATTATCGTCGATCGTTCGATAGGAATTTTTCAAACGCTCCCCGAGAAATGGGATCTCGCTTCCCTCTCTCTCCCCGATCCCTTCGAAATTCTCTCGCATGCCCACGCCGAAACAGTCCTGCCGCTTCGTTCGCGAATTTGTTTTCTCTTTTTTTCGTCTTACACGCTCGGGAAAAGGCTAAAGACGGTGTAACCTCGAAACAGAAACCTTCGGCGATGACTCACCGACCGGTGGCTGCCTCCTAGGTATCTGGTGGCTCTCTTGTAAGCTCTTATAAGGTCGTGGGCTGCCTCGGCGGAGCTCGCCACGAGTAAATATTTCGTGACACTTTCAACGAACAAGAAAAGTAGAATGTCGTAATCTCCGTAACATATTTTGGCTCGATGATGCGACGACATTTTTTTCGCTCCAATTCCCTCGACGATTGTTCGCGGTTCCTCTTCTTCCTGCTCGCAATCCAGCGACCCGTGGACGCTGGACTATCGTCGTGAAACATTATATTTTCCAGTCGAACTATGTAGAAAAATCTCCCGAGAGTATCGCCGCTGCAAATGCAAATGCAAGCGCAAGAAGCGTGTGGTGTGGTCGCTCGCGCAAGAGGCACAGCGTATACACACCCAACTGCGTATATTCATCGAAGGGCTTCGGGCTATATAGTTAAAGTCGGCAAGTTAATTAAGAGAAAACTGGACTTGAACCTCGCGTCAGGCGCGTCTCGCTTCGCGAAATTATATTGTTTTATACTTTCGTAACTGCGGTGCACGCTCAGCTTCAGCTCGACGTCGCGGAAAAAAACGCGCTCTCCCATCGCGCTCCTCGTCGTTCTCGGCATCTGCTCGATGAATTTTCGCGCAGGGGCTAAAGTACAGGTGAAACGACTACTACGCGTACGTATGTATCTATTCGTTTTACTTGACAACAAGCCCACATCCAGCTTAACTCGATTAACGTGTCTCACCGACTAACGTAAGTAAGTCGTTTCTCAACCCAATGGAATTATCCGATTAACAGTCGAGCAAGATATTAGCATCGATTATTATTCAAATCTCGGGATCCCATTAGCCGGATAATTATCACTCTCATTACGGAATTTCATCGATTTCAACGTTCGATCTCGGTGATCGCGACTCTACCAATCCCCATCATTGCCTATGATCCTTCGTCTGGTTACTTCGACCCAAATCGACCCACGCTCTCATTATGGCTCCGGATCCCTTCGAATTTCCAGCATCCATTGGCATTTCCTTAAAAATCCAAACTTCTCGTTTCTCCTGGTCAGTAAAAACCTTTCCCCATTTTCATCACAAAACTAGTGCTATTTCAACACACTAAAGCAGGACAATCCTATGCTGAGAGTAACATAAACTAACGATAGAGTAACATTTTTTACGAAGTTGTATCCAGTTTGTGATTTTTGTGCAACGCGCGTTGTCAGTTCTAGTTGTGATATTTTTCAGCGACCACGAATAGGTGGGGAAAACGACGATCTGATTAGAAACTCGCGTTGGCACCAGTGGAAATCTTCCGTGTGCGAAATAACGGTGGGACGATTTTCGACGTTCGGTGGTTTATCACCGCGTGAAAGTAGGTTGCACGCGGACGCATACGTACGTATAACACGGGCTACACGTACGCCACGCGCGATATATAAAAATGTGCGACGTGACTGCGCCCACCAACTCGCGACTACCTCCGGTAACAGCCTCCGGTCAAGCTAGGTTAGGATAGGTTAAGTCAGCCTGGTTGAAGATCGCCGTTACTTTAACCCTTAATTAACCGTGCCTCGGTAACTGTCGAGACCAACCTGTCGAGTTTCTCAACGTCCCGTTTCCGAAGATCGACGGCCACGCGATTCCCTGGACGGAAAACAATCGGCGATCTCGGTCGGGACCGCAATTGCGATACGACGCGATACTTACTTACTTTGGTACCTACGCTACACCTCCTCGCGAATGCTCGTGCAGCGTTGTGCAACGACGTAGGTGCAAGAGGTGGCGGCGCGAGGCACACGGACAGGATGCCGCAGTTCTTTGCATTTAAACGTCTCTCGTGCATCCGGCGCACGCGAAACGGGTGGCGCCACGCGGCGGGCGCGCGGACGAACTTATCTGGACGCAACTAGACCGATCGTTGAGCAACGCCAACGAAGAACTTCCATAAATTCCCTAGGCTTCCGCGGAAGGTATCAACGTCGAAAATTGTACTCCTTCGCGCATACGGACCACGCGAGGAATGGTCTTTGGGTGATGGACTTCTTACCCTACGACTCCCAACTTCGTCTAGATCATACCACGGTTCGATGACTTATCGTTCGCGTTGGGCGATCGCGCACCGTCTCCGCGTAAATTTGTCGCGTCGTTGCTTTCGTACGCGCGCGAGACATAAAATATGTTGATGTATGACCGGTGTGATTCAACAGTAGAGTCAGGCGTTTGATTCTTCTATTGTGTCCCCCGTTAGGTTCGATCCGTTTTCTCATTCAGCCTCGACTGACCGCGCGCATCGATTCTAATCGACGTTCGATTTAACTTTACAATCACGGCGACCGGTTTTAGCGGCGTTTTTCATCGCGTGGAAAAAAACGTCGGATGAAAAATCGACTCGGCGAGGCGAAAGAAACAATCGAATGGGCGGTTTGCTAAAACTAGCATTTCTGCTCGGAGGAGTTTGAAATATAGAAAGACGAGTCGCCGCGACCGGGGAACAATGACAAACGAGTCGCGTTTACCTAATTCGCGTTTTCTGCTTAATTTCATTTAATCACAGACTCGTCCCACATCTGCGGTCTAATTCGACGACACGAATTTCAGTCTTTTGCAAACTTAATTCGTTCCTCGTCCGACAGATGAAAATTACGCTCCTCGAGACAACAATTTCGCGATTAGTTTAACTTGCCAAACAGGCGAGCGCGGTTAAATTTAACGAATCATCGTTTCACCATCACAGCTGCGAAAACAGCCAAGTACGAAATCGTACCGCGAACATTGCTCTGCCGTCAACGTTTCTTCTGTTCCGTTTCTTTTCCGCACGCGATTTTGGCGCGCCTTCCGCCATCGGCGAAGAGGAGTCGCGGCGTCGTCGTAGGTGTAACGGACTCGTCGCGTTATTACCGGGTTGGAGTCCTCTTACTTTCATTTTTCAAACGACCGTACGTTCGCACGACTCTGACTCCGACTGTCCGCAGGTACGAACGTACGAGCGTAACACAAATCTATAAGCAGAGAAAAATTGGCTTTACGAGTTTCGACCGATCGCGCGACACGGATCGGTCCGGCTAACGAGCCTGTAAAAGCATCCGGCTAAGCGGCTGCGAAGAACCTGTCAAAGCAGTGTAAAGACGTCGAGGGAGGCGAATTATTGCGCGGTTAAACGAATTTTTTCGTACCTCGCGAATTCAAGGAAAGACGATGCCGAGTTGCACGTTTGTACTACGCGCGAGTACGAACAAAGGGGAACTGACGAGGTTTGCGTCGAAAAATCGACTTATCTTAGCTCAGCCATCGACGGTAAACATCGGACAAGTACCCACATTTCTTCCTATCATCTCGATCTCGACGATCTCGCTCGCCTCCTCGCAACGATCCGGCAACGCTAGTCTCTCGCGCGATGCCGTCTCGATCAACGCACCGCCATCACTACTACCACCACCACCACCGCCACTAACATCATTTTGACCTGCAACAGCAGCAGCAGCAGCTCCTACGATTGATCCGTTCCGCTCTGCTCGTTTTCACGAACATTTCGATGATGCTACCCGAACCCTCCTCTGCCTCTTCATCTGCCTCGTCGTCGTCGTCGTCGTCGTTGTCGATCGTTCGGGGATCTCGCGGCGACGGGCAACGAGAGGAGACGACGACGACGACGACGAGGAGTAGAGGAGAAAGTGAGTCGGAGAAAAACGTCGGTGGTGTAGGTACACCACGAGGTTGCGGAGTAAAAGTAAAAACAAGCGATCCGGGAACGAGAGATGACGTTGTCGACCTCCTGGACAGCGTGTCTCGTTTGAAAATAGCATTTTACTCGTCTCTTCGTAGGTCTCTTCTCGGGTAGCGGTGACCGTAAAAGACGTATAAACTCTCCTTCCTCTACTCTCCTCTTCGACGTCTCGCGCGCGCACGTATTCTCGCGCGAGTAACAGAAACCTAGACGTAGGTGCATTCGGGATGGTACGCGGGTCAACGCTCGGATCTTATTGTCAGAGTCGACGGGAGCATGCATTTTATCGGCCGGTCTCTTCTCGTTTACGAGGAGATCAACGAAGGAGAAAGGAGTTTAGGGGTCGACGGACCCGATACTATGCCGCGCGCGGTCCTATGCTCACCTCGCATTTCCGCTCCTGAGCGCTCCCAGCGAGAGCCCCCCCCGGTTCTGTGTGTGCGAGCGAGGCGGCCGGGATAGACGAGAGACAAAGACGACGCGGAGATGAGGGAAAAAAGGCGGGAATGAGAGGGAGAAAGATCCTCGACTGGCGTTAATACCCTCGGAAGATGATCTTATAATTTGCTCGTATACACGAGTGCGTAGACCAACCATCCGCTCGACTCGACGTTTGTCCATTCGTCGTCCGCTCCTCTCTTCGTTCCTCCGTCCCTCCGTCCCTCCGTGCGTTCGTCGACCGTCGGGGCGTCGTACAGGTCTTGTGTTCTCTTGTGCGCTTAGCTCTCTCTCTCTCTCTCTCTCTCCCTCTCTCTCTCTCTCTCTCTGTCTCTCTCTCCTCTCTTCTCTATCTCTCTCTACTAAGGGTTAACGGCCTGTTGGTCTTTACGGCTCTTATATACATAGAGTTGCCTTGGGATCGAAGTGCCACGGCATTCACAATTTTCACTTCCACCCGTTCGAACGTTTACCTCTCTCGTTCGCCGTATCTGGGGTAGATCTTCTCGCGCGCTTAGCTGCCTCCTTCTTCCTCTCATTCGAAACATTTTCTCTCTTCTCTTTCTTTCATCCAACCATTCTATTCCCACCCCGCCTCTCTCTCTCTCTCTCTCTCTCTCTCTCTCTCTCTCTCTCTCTCTCTCTCTCTCTCTCTCTCTCTTAAGGGGAGACCGCGATACAATTTGAAAGTCTTTGGATTTTGCCGAGGCAATCCTGTCAGTTCTTAGTATCTGTTGGGGATCCAACAAAAGTGGGGAACAGGCCATTTCCAGGGGTTTTCAAGGCGTGGACGGGGGTGAAATGGGATGAAACGCTAGAAATAGGCCAAGTGCCTCAATTTTCAGTCGATTGAGCTGAAAATTGGTTCACACGTACATTACATGCATGTTTTAAGAACCCCCTTCAAAGTCCAGCTCAAAACCAAAATTTAACAGGTCGCTCAAAATATTAAAAAATGTCCAAAGTCGTCGAAAATTGATTTTTTATTTATTTTCTCGGTATTTCACTACCTTCTACAATAAAAATGATTAGGATTCAGAAATTTTCAGGACAATATTTTGATATTTAAGGGGTCGCTCAACATTTTTTCAAGTTAGAATCTGTAATCTGAATCTATATGAAATTCTTATCACATGCCTTGATAATTTATCATGTCCATTGTATCTACTATGAGAGAAAGAGAAAACTCACTTGTCTACTGCGTTGCGCATGCGTCGCTATAATAATGTTGTATCGCGGTATCATCTGCGATGCAACTTGTAAATTCATTGTATTTACTAGGTATAAGTACCTCACCAGATGGCGTACAACCCTAAGGTGTAATAAGGGTTCTGTCTATCTATCTATCTATCTATCTATCTATCTATCTATCTATCTATCTATCTATCTATCTATCTATCTATCTAGCTGTGTGTCTGTGTGTCTGTCTGTCTGTCTGTCTGTCTGTCTGTCTGTCCGTCCGTCTATCTATCTCTCATTCACTTGATTTGTTTAAATCTAAATATGAAATTCCATATTTATCTATCCATCTATTTCTCTATTATTCTCTCATTTCTTCGTCTATAACGCCGCGTTTCTCGTTTTCCTTTCCCTCGTGGCAGTCTAATTCGCGTCGTTCATCTTCGAGTCGATGAGAGGCGATTTACGATCGAAAATCACGAATTCCGTCGCGACGGAGAGTTTTGTCCTGGGAAACGAATTGTTGGCAGATCTATTATAGCTGAGCCTCAGCGCGAGTCGTTGGTCTGCTATTCGAGAGATTTAGAGTCTCGAGTCGTCAAGATTTACGCAATCGGCCTAAATTTAACGGATTTATAACCACGCGACGATGCGTCTCGAGATTTTTTTCGGCAGGCAACCGCGATGACGGAAACGGGGGAAAGGTCGGAGGGAGGGAGAGAGAAAGAGAGAGAGAGAGAGTGGGGAATGATCGAGGAGTGATGATGGCAGACATCTGTGGCGACTCGTTTGTATTATATACGCGGTGCAGTCCTTGACTTTCGGAATTCCGATGATTCCAGTCCAGGTAGCGTCTCCAGGTAGCGTCTCCAGGTAGGCCAGCGTCGCTACCCTAGCAGTTATTCCCATCAGTCGCTATCGCAGCCTCGACAACCCACGAAAACAAGCTTGCAAGCCTGGCATCTCGTCTCGTCTGGAATCTCAGCATCTATTTGCTTCCCTTTTTTTTACCTTCAATCCTGGCGTTGATTTCGACCTCGCTGGGAAAAGGCTAAATGTAAGAAATTGACGAAATCCGATCTCTCCGTGTTCTACGAAAATCAACGTCGCGTCATATTCGCGAGGTTTTTCGAACTTCGACTACTTCCAATTTGGCGAGATGATTTATAACAACTAGGGATACCAGCAGATGATGAACCATCGCTTCCAGTTTTTACTCTTGCAAATTACGAACACAGATGCGCTCGATCATTTTAGGAGATTTACTAGCCTCTCCGGTTTTGCGTAATTTATACTCAGATAATATGATAATCGATTGAATGTTGACCCGCGTACGATACGTTATTTACGAAGCTCCTCGTTTTGTTTTTCGATCCATCGTTAAATCATACGCGATGCGCAATCCTCGTGGTTTTTGTCAAACGAGCTGATCCTACCGACCCGAAACTAAATCGAAGGAAAAAACTGCACGATAATTATGTGTCCGCGAAATGGCGATTATTTCTTTCCTGACCTCGATCGCAACGCGGAATTTTCTCATTGTCATATGTTCGTTCGAACTACGTTTTCGTCCGAGTGTCGTCATCGACCAATGAAAAGCAGCCCGAGTCCTTTCCGCGCATGGAAGGAGAACTTCTGACGACTGAACTTGATTGAACTCGGTGAAAAACCGGAAAAACTCGAAATTCACGTGTTCTCCAGCGCCTCGTTCGTCATATAGCACGTATCTTTTTCTATATCACGGAAAGCACAGTGCTGACTGGTTTACTGATTATTTCAGCACTCTCCACTTTCCTGAAACGATGGTATCGATGTTGAGATCTTGACCGAGATGCGGCAATTCTGAGCCGAAAATTTGTCGAATATACCGAACGAGATATATTCACTTTGACGTATTGAAGATTAAAAAATTCATTGAATTTTAACTTGGCTTGTATTTTTTCTCAAATTTAAAAATTTGAATATATCTTGCCAACCACGCACCTTACCAAAATATGTGATGAGACACTTTTTGTAGTAAATTTGATTTCCGACAAGTTGTTCCCGAACGTTTTTATTGTAACTTCAGCCGTTACGCTGATAACAAAGAAAATATGACAATTTTCGTGGAAATTGGGCTTTCGAGGCCAACACCGACGAGACGGTTCAAGTTACAGAAAAATATTAACGGACACCATTAAAGAATCTCTAATTCGCTATAGATTGCGACCAACCGCAATAAAATATCATAAAATCGAACTGAGTTATAACAATTTAAAAAAAAAAACACACCATGATTTACATGTTATTTAAATGGGAAAAAACATGGGAAGCGCCATTTATTTCTGGAAAAACCGAACAGTGGCCTTCATATATTCTGTCACAGTTAGAAATACATCGAGTAAGAAATAGTTGGGGAGAAAAAAAATCGTACAAGTCTTTTGGAATAAGTTTATTAACAACGTGGAGGAAACTGCAGAGGCAAATAATAACAAAGCAGACTGCAGATTTCCGCTGTCGAATTATTACGGCTGCTGAGTCGTAATAAAAGCCACGTGACGCATCTGTCCTTCAATAAAATATTCGTGCTCGATGTCGTTTTATTTTCTCAAGCAATCGACGCTCTTACTTGGTTTTTCTTACGACCTCTTCTCACAGCACGCGTCTATCTGGAAATAAAGCATAACTATATAAAGCATATATATTTACAAATTATTACTTCGACGTTTTATTCCGATGTCGCTGGTTTTTTTTTTTTTTTCAAGAGCGAAATTTCGATGTCAGCTGCGTCGTCGAGATTTGGGTTTTTTTCGACTTGGACTGATTTTCTCGGCGACACGATTTCGCGTATCTTACAATTAGAAATTATCCGACCGGGTGAAATCGGATCTTGATTCTTGCAAGCTACTACGATTACGGCGCGGGATTCCGCGGCGCCGAATTTCCTCGGGATCGAACGAGACGAAATCAAGGCCTGATCCGTCGATAAAACCGGCGTTGTTTGCGCGCAGCTAATAAATCTTTGCGTCACTCTGTTTCACGTGGTGAAAAAAATGCGGAGGAAAAAAAGCGTTCGTTTCGCCGCGTTGCCAGAGACAAACTATTATTTTGGCTGTTAGTTGTTAACCAGCAAACAAAAAGCTGTTTTCTCTCAGCCTCCGCGCGAGCTATTAACAATCGCGGTTTGTTATTTCGCTCGGGAGCGCAGTTAGCAAACTCGACTCGCCCGTCGAAAGAAGTAATATAAGAAAAATAAAATCACTCGCCACAACATCTTTAGCCCGTTTAAGCGTTGCACTTGAAAAAACACGGAGGAATTTATTCGTTGTGTCAGAGAAATACGTGGAAAAAAAGTTTCAGATGATACCGTCAAACGTTGCGCGACACGTCGATTCATTTGAATATATACGCCGTTCACACGCGATGCGAATAACCAGCGGCGGAGAATCGAGCAACAAGACTTCCTTTTTCGAATCCACGAGCGTTGATCTCGGACGATGTGCGCAAAGGCAGCTATTCGAATTAATTCTTCGATATCTTAAATCTTCGATACAAAACGGTGCGAAAAAAAACGTACGACAAAAACGGCGGGATGCGGGAGCAAAAAAAAAAAAGAAAAAAGATGAGGGTGTTACGTCCGGTTACCTCGCACCAATAACAGTACCAACCTCGTCGACCCTCGAATTTCCCCCCTTGAATTTTTTCTCCCCCATCCGACGCGCAACATTCGCCATTACTTTTCTTTTTTTTTCGCAAGCCAACGATATAAACGATGACAAGTCGTACACGGGAAGCTGTTACGACAGCCAAGGCCTAACGTTAACAGTTTTGTTTTTATTCCATGTTATTCATCGCACTTGCCGATTAGCCGCCGCATATAGCCCTGCCCGAGTCTCCCCATTTTCACTTTGCGAAACGATTTCGTCTCGCGATTAGCCGAAACTCGCGACAAACAAGTTTTGACGGAAATCGACGGTGTATCGCAGCCAACTCGTCCCTTCTCTATTCACCGCGCGCCACGTGATAGACACGCCACGTGCTCGCTGACAGACACGAGGACGTTGACCATAGTATCATAGTAGGTGCGCGTGCAGTGCGAGGTCTTTTTTACGGGGAGAGAAGAGTTCGCGACGGTAAAGTGTCGTATTGCGACGTCGCGAATCCGCGACGCACACAGACACGATCGATGCGCGGAGAGAGAGCGAGAGAGAGAGAGCGAGCGAGCGAGAGAGCGAGAGAGAGAGAGAGAGCGTAGTTTATTTCGACCCCTCGAAGTCGCGTGGCTCGCCTTAAGGCTGCTTTATGCGACTTGCGGTAGGGCATCGTTGAGGGATCGGGTCAAGGTTAAATTCTCGTTCTCAATGGGACGTATCAAGGCCTCTCGGCTGTGCGTGAGCCGGCGCGGGTCTCGTTTCGTTGATCCGTGACATTACGGGATGAATTTTAATTCCCATCTGGTATCGAAGCCGCATCCGATTTCGAAGTCGAAGTCGAAGTATTTGCGAAATACCGTCAAGGCGACGCGGGCAAATTCGCGCAATCTCGTAGGAACGGCAACGATTTCGCATTCGCATTATCGCATCGTCGTAAGTCGTCGATCGCCGGCAACGCGCGCACCGAAATTGCCATTATTCCCGTCGCTTGTACCGAAATTTTACGCGATCCCAGATCCGCGCCCCGTTTCTCTCCATCTTATTACTTATCCCCGTACGCGCCGTTAAAAAGCGGTAACATGAGAAGAAGCGGAAAGGAAGAAAAAGAATTTGAAAAAAACCCAAGAATTACGTCGGTCGCACGTGTTGCGGTATTTTTCGATTAAAATCTTTGGCCTCTAAATATTTTTCACATCTTCCTGACCACCGCCGGAATTTTAAACAACCATTCGCGCGAATTCGTTCCGCGAAAGCGAAAATACCTGGCGTTTTTTATATTTCGTTTTTTTTTATCCGCATTTTTTTCTCCATCGATTTAATGCGCGCGTAGCGAGATAACGCGTTGCGTAATCTTCGCGGCGTACAACTCGAATGCCGGATTATATTTTCGCACGTTTTATTGAGGCAAATCGCTCCACGACACGCGGCGCGAGTTGACGCGAGCGCGCCGAGTTACGCGATTTTCAACCAAGCAGATCTCCGTTGACCTTGGAAATTCGAATCATCCGTTATCGGTGTCGCTTCACCACACCCGAATAACCACGAGGACCGGTAGAATTTATCGAGCCGCGCATACATTTCCATACGAGCGCTATTCGCCGGTTCATTTCCGCGGATGAAAACCGAAAGTTATCGTTCGGCGAGACGCACTCGCGAGTGATTTATTCGCCTTTGCTGAACGCTCATTTTTACGATCCTTCGAAGGAGCGTCGATAAAGTTGCCAACGGTCGTCCCTGCGAAATTTCCCCGCGAGGACACGCCGCCACGTATCTTAATCGTCCACGCTCGACCTTCCTTTTCTCGCGAAACCTCGCAACACGCACCTCGTCCTCGAATCCCGACGAATACGTTTTCCACAAATCCATTCGTCCATTTTGCGAATCTCGTTCGCGGAGATCGAAGGAAGCAGGAAAAAAAACGAACGCATACGAGCCGTTCGCTCAAAAAATGACCTAACCGAAATATTGCTATTTCGAGAAAAACCGATTTCGCGATTCAACATCGTACTCTCCAGACGCAAGGTGCACAGTTTTAAACACTGGCAGAGTGCTCACAAATTGATCCAACGTTATGGAATTTTGTAAACGGATACCTTGGGATGCTGAGTACGTATTAACAAGTTCGTAGGACGTCGACTATGTACACTGCGTGTTCGAAACGCGACAGATTCTCGACGGTTCTGGGAACAACGATCGACCGCGAATTTCCACGGTTCGTGAATCAGATCCGAAAGCCGCGTGCTCCTTTTTTTCTCTCGTCCTCACGCACGCGAGACCGTGATGGTGAAAGTGAGAGTTTTAGCACCTGTCAAGGTCACCGAAATATATTCGCGAATAAATACGTAGGGTAATGTTCGTCGCGCGGCACGACCTCGACGAGCGATCGAAATCGCACGGTTCGGAGGTCGAAATTATCTTTAGGGTATTGGCACCGTGGAAAAAAATGTATATATTTTTCTCTCGCGACAATCGGTGCCGCGACGCGAATCCTTGACGATCGGGGAACGTCGGAGCGCTTTTCGTATCTCGCGAGTAATTAATACGACGCTCGTTATCGATTCCGTTTACCAATCGCGGTATTCATTGCGGATGCGAAGCAGCGGGAAACGGATTGACGTCGGAATTTCCAAAAAATCGATTATGCATGTCATTTCACAGGGTTCGAGGAAAATCGTGGTTTAAAATTAACCTCCGAGTGGACGGGAATTTTATTCCGTCTCGCGACAAACAAATTCTCATTCGCCTTCCCCCTCGCATTTTTTTTTCTCCCGTATTTTCCTTCTGGGAAGCAACCACCGACGATCACGATCAGGATGACGTCGGCGCTCTGCGCGCTCGCGGAAAATTTCGATTCTCGATCGCGTCGTCGAAAAAAACGCATATTTCTTAAACCGATCAACGATTTATAGTAAATCGCATTAGCGGCATAATCGCACATCGTCGAGATTTATCGGCGAGCTCTCATCAATCATTCCGCGTTGATCAATAGTCGTTGATCGCGCCTGCTCTGCCTCCTTTCCAAAAGATGCAGTCATGTGCAACGAGTCGACGCGCACCTACATAAGAAGTAGATAACACGCGGTAGATAACTAACATAGTAAGCAGGTACACGGTGAGAATATTCTACTAATTTTTATTTCTCTTGCAAATTAGTTTTTACTTCGGCAGACTTCATTGTAATACCACTAAACTCTGCAACGGCCCATAGTAATTTGAGTTGCGAGCGAAGTTAGCTGTAGCGTATGAAAAAAATTATAATGTCCCACGGTAAAATGAGTTGAAGCGCCGTTTAAAAAATTACGTTGTACTTGGGTGAAAAAAATGCGAGATCTATTCCGAAAACTAACCAACATTTGCAACCGTTACTTATTCACATGGGACGTATCGAAATTTGACAGCCACTATTGAGATTAAAAAGTTTTTCAGCAGTCGCCGACCGAAACCTGTTTTTTTCCGAAACCGAGCCCAAAACTTTTATAAATGTGTTAAAATCGTTGAATATTACGCGTAAAAATATCAGTGGACCGTCATTTCCAGACGTATGAACAATAAACCACTGGTGAGTCGTGTAGGTGGCATAAAACGAAACAAGTTCACTTATAAAAATTGAAGTAAGATATATTCTGAGTTTTAGTTCGAACAAATGACAATCAGCCAGCATCGGAATACTACTCGTAACTTATGATCAGAACTCATCGTCCTTCTTTTTTCTACTTGCCAAATAAAAAAAAAAAGACAACAGCTATGAAGTTGATCAGAGCGACGGAAAGTTCCCCACTTTTTTGACGGAAACCGAACATCTTTTTCGACCGAAACCGAACATCTTTTTTGTGCCGAAACCGAAACCGAAATTTCGGTCGGACACTATTTTTCATATACTACGATAAATCACGGAGATGCCCGAAGTTGCGTTTCTCTCGCGTTGGAGTTTGGAGAACGTGGTGCGCGCGTACTCGATGCTGTTTCGTCTCTCTTTCGACGTAGGTGGCGAACCGATCTCGCCTCCTCTCTCGTTGTACCCGCGTGACCAGCGTCGATTTACTCCTTGCCACGGTCTGCAACCTCGTTCTCCTCCTCCCAGCTCCGCGTCGCAGTTCGCGAAGTCTCGTTTCTCGCCGCATCGTTCTCCTTCTCGTTACCTCGACGATCCTCTCCTTCCCTCCCTTCGCCCCGCACGACTCGGACCTCCCGGTCGGCGAAGGAGCATCGAAGATCAAAGGAAGACGATGATTCCCTCGAAATCTCTGGCCTCCCGGTAATTCGCCTGAGATTTTCGCGAGTCCGCAGGAATCTCTCCCCCAAACGCGTCTCTCACCTACCTAACCCCTATCATCGTACTCGTATCGATAACTGAAAAATGAATCATCGATACCTCTATCAAGCTAGAAACACCACATGATCGAATCGAATTCTGCGATATCTGAGAATTAAGTGCTAATTAGATGCTAATTAAATGCTCTATTGCCGAATTAGGTGCTCTTCATCTTTTGAAAAATACCCGTGGTGTTGCTAGCTTGAGATCATGCTAGAAACACCACAACCGAAGGAGGACCAATTTCGAAAAACTGTTTGGGCAGGAATTAAGTGCTAATTAGATGCTCCACGAAAATCCATCGCCCCAATTAGGTGCTCCACCCCTTCGATTTTTTTTTCTATGTCCGCTGGGTGTCGAGAAATCCGGAAAACACGAGTGAGACCCATCGCAAAATCATGCAAAATTGATGTTTTTGCGATTCTCGATGTGTTCTGGTCGTCGGACAGCATCGGGACCATGCCCAATGGATCCAAGTCGACCCTTGCGAATTCCAAACAGTACCTAATCTTATATCTATATCCGCTGGATGTCGAGAAATCCGGAAAACATGAGGAAGACCCATCGCAAAATCCTGCAAAATTGATGTTTTTGCGATTCTCGATGTGTTCTGGTTGTCGGACAGTATCGGGACCATGCCCAATGGATCCAAGTCGACCCTTGCGGATCCCAAACAGTACCTGATCTTATATCTATGTTCGCTGGATGTCGAGAAATCCGGAAAACACGAGGGGAAGACCCATCGCAAAATCCTGCAAAATTGATGTTTTTGCGATTCTCGATGTGTTCTGGTCGTCGGACAGCATCGGGACCATGCCCAATGGATCCAAGTCGACCCTTGCGGATCCCAAACAGTACCTGATCTTATATCTATGTTCGCTGGATGTCGAGAAATCCGGAAAACACGAGGGGAAGACCCATCGCAAAATCCTGCAAAATTGATGTTTTTGCGATTCTCGATGTGTTCTGGTCGTCGGACAGCATCGAAAGGGTGGAGTACCTAATTCGGTCGACTGTTTTTCGTCGAGCATCTAATTAACACTTAATACCTGTGCAAACAGTTTTTGAAAATCGGTCCTCTTTCATTGATTTTCGGTTGTCGTGTTTCTAGCATGATCTCAAGCTAGCAACACCACGGGTATTTTTCAAAAGATGAAGAGCACGTAATTCAGCAATACAGTATTTAATTAGCATCTAATTAGCACTCAATTCTCAGATATCGCAGAATTCGATTCGATCATGTGGTGTTTCTAGCTTGATAGAGGTATCATCGATCTATGGTTCTCGAGCATCAACCGTCGTCGTCGCTGATCAATCTACACGCGAGGCCAACTGACAACACCTACGCGCGAAAAGTTGATTTTCTCTCGGGGAAACTCGACGACCGACGCGAGCGAAAGGAATTGGTGACATTACGCGACCTCTCGAGATCGCCGACGGTGGGCGTAATATCAGACACGTGATCTCGAAGCTCGAGAGAGAAAATGCAGATTTTCCGTCGCCTATCAGAGCGACGAGTCAACATACGCGATTCCAGCGGGATACAAATAATTTATTATGCGTGCAGAGTGCAAAATTTCCCCTCGTTGTGTACAGTTTTCCCATTCTCGGCCAGAATATTCAACATTTTACTGTTTGGTTCAACGCGATCGTCAGCGTTGTTCCATTAGTCCGTATCTGAAGTACCAATTTAAAAATATTACTCCAACATTGGTTCGTGTTACTTTCAGCGCGGAGCCGCGTTACGAAATGACACTATTTCGTATTAGAAACAAAAATAGCGACACGCATCTTTGTGTAAAAAAATGTAGCTCCGCAAGTTTTTGGGCTACATTTGACGGAAAATGTTTTACGGTCTAGTAAAACAGTTTACTGATAGGGACGCTGGCGAACTTTCCGGACGTGCAATTCGACCCCGTCGACTTTGCGTTTTCGCGACGTTTAATCATCTTCGCCGACGAGACGTCGAATTTCTCACCGCCCAGACACTTTACTCCGCGCTCGATCTGGACTGGTCATGAGCGTCGAACGCGTCGCTCCATCCTTACCTACCTCGTCCCTCACCGACGCTAGTCTGCGACACTGACCTTGGCTCGTACCGGCTGCAGGTGCATTTATAATCAAAAAATCGTTACACCATTGTGTCGGTGCCCCAAGGCGCTACCTCGCAGTTTCCCCACCTCGGTGACTCCCTTCTCCGGACCGTTTCGTCGTCGTCGTCGTCGTCGTCGTCGTCTTCCTCCTTTTCCCTCCGCTGCCATTCTCCGCGAACGTTCGCGGCTCCGTCTAGCCGCGCACCGTCGTTTTGGTAACAGTAACAATCTACGCTGCTGCTGCTGCTGCTACCACCGCGTTTTTTTTTCCCTCTCGCCGTTTTCCCCTCGCATTTTTCATCTCCTCGCGACTCGTTCGTTCGTCCTTCGATGCGCCGTTAAACGACAGGCGCCGAGTCATGCCCCGGCTCGCTGAGTTTCGTACCGCTACCTTTGTGGCCGCGATAATCGTGTAATCGTTGGAATCGGAGCACGCGGAGACCTTGGCAACGACGGAAACCCGCCGACTGCTCGCGACACGGTTATTGATAATCCAAGTTTAGGGTCACAGTCGTCCGTTTATCTCTCGCCCTTCCACGAATCAGCGTATCTACGCTCGCGTTTCCTTTATCGTTCCCCTTATCATCAACTCTCGCACGGATCCAATAAGAGAACCTCCAGGTATACGCGCGACATCAGCTCGCACCTGCGCACCTAACTTCTCCGCCGCCGCCGAAGTAGCAACGATTTCGGGCGTCGCGACCATCTATACGCCGATAGTCGCGTCGCCACGACTTTCGTTACGTAAAAGTCGTCGTCTGAAAATGTCACCGGAGTTGATAATGCGTGACGTAATCGTCGTTCCGATCGGCTATGTAGGTATGTCTCGACGAGACCAGGAGAGGGATGACGTCGTGCCTTTAGCTCGCAGACACCAAAATGGCCGGACGACTCTTCGCTACCGGAGCTGGGGAACATCGAGCCCTCTAATCGCGCAGCCATCGCGGCTATAGGAGGGAAAAAATAGACGCTTTGGTGTACTTTTCTCGAATCCTGCCAGCATTCTCTTACCACTCGCCGCGTGCCTCGCTTCTTCTTCTTTTTCTTCTACTACTGCTTCCTCTATCACCCGCGCGACTCTCTCCCGATCGTTTCCTCACCGTATGACCTATCCTCGCGCGCGTGTGCTTGTAATTTTACGCGATAATCTATTCCCGGGAATCACGTGCGCCTCTTCGTTGCTCGTCGTCTTTGTCGCTTCTCGTCGCATTTTATTTATTCGTGCTCGGCACATGACAAACTTTCCATAACCATTGTTACGCTAGTCGCGGTAAGCCGCTGGCACTTCACCTCACGTCCAATAAAACTCCTCTAAACTCCCCCTCTGAACTTTGCTCCATTATTACCGTGTAAACAGAGAACTGCGATGCTTCGATTCCACGCTCGAAGAACCCGAGTACTTACCGATCACGCTCGCGTACGTGTGCTCCGTTTATCTCGCTGCTCTCTCCCGAAGAGTACGAAGATCCCAGATCAATGGCAAAACACACGACAACTCGTCTGCGAACGTATTTGCAGGTTGATCGCGTGGTCGTCGCAGGAAAAAACCTGGTCGCGGTCTCTTCTAATGCCAACGAACGACCTTCGCAGCTCTGAGAGCGGAGATTTTTCAGACCGTTTCTCGATCATCGTCGAACGATAATGTAACGTATGGGCAGGTATAGTAGAATCGTGAGGCGCCTTCGTCCGAAAAAACGTGTCACGCGTTGGCCCTGCACGATGACGCGTGTAGGAGCGATTTTCGCCGGGAATACGAATGTTCGACGGGGGAAAGTCGGATGTTTATCGCGAAGTCTCGCAGACTTGATATCAGAGACTCGCGTACTACGCGCCGCGTGTCGCGTTGCTGATGCGCGTTTATGCGTGTATAAATAGTGAACGCTCGCATTTATAACCAGATTAGATCCTGCCGTAAGAAAAACAAGGTTGAGCGGCTTATATCGTTCCGCGGCGTGATTCGCGATAAAACTCAGCAACGCGTCGACCCAACATGCCGCGCGCAACACGCTTACATAGAACGCGTATAAATACGAAAAATTCAAACGACTCCGGACGACCGTTTCTCGGGACGAACACGAACAACTCGTTGACCTTGACGGACTGATGATACGCCGAATCGCGTATTTCAGCTCGTACGAGCGTTTCGTTTTCGTTATGCTTATTCCACTTGCGTGCGCGAAATACGTGGATGTGTGTAGTATAGCTTTCGTCACCGGTGCGCGAAATCCACGACGTTGAACCATCGGCAATCGTAATTCCCATTAAATTCACGTCGGACAGCGATAATCGCTCTTTCGCGAAGATCGCGCACCTGAAAGATAACTAATAATAAGGATAATAATCTCAAGGATAACTGCATCCTGTTGCGCCCAAAAAAAAAAATTAAATAAAAACATTTCCGCCCGAAAACTGACGTCGCTCCAGGATCGCGTTACGCAACGACTCGAATCTACCGCACGCGCACGCGCCGACGAAGATTACGACTATTTAAGCTCCTGTAAGAAAGGAGAACGTCTCAAAAATCTACGCGATGTGAACCTCGTGTGATGCAGATACAATGTTGCGAATAATGCGTTAAATTCATTCGTTTGGTGGAATAAATTTGCGGTGAGCATTAAATTAATTTTGGTCCCAAAAATCTGGTTGTATTCTTTTTTTCAACGAAAATTTTACAACCCTCCATAGAAACCGCGGGGAAGCGCGGTTCGAGAAGGAAAGAATTGATTGATGGCTTGTTGATCGGGGGTTTCGTTGTTATTACGAATCAGGATAACCACGAAACGTGCGGTCGATCCGAGAGATTTGTTTTCGGATCGATCGAAACGGGTGTTTTGTACCTTCGATGCGAACTGTTTTCGTCGTTGGGAAATGCTATTCTCTTCCGGAATACGCGAGGACTCGTATTATTAGGTGGAAAATTTGGGTGCCGACGAAAATTCCGCGACGTTGGTTGAAAGCGAATGCGAAAGGGAAAACTGTTTCGGCTCGTGTAGGATAGTGAAAGAACATG
Source organism: Arge pagana (assembly GCA_963969455.1). Taxonomy (NCBI): domain Eukaryota; kingdom Metazoa; phylum Arthropoda; class Insecta; order Hymenoptera; family Argidae; genus Arge; species Arge pagana. Next base: position 5,848,202 of record OZ018311.1, on the reverse strand, counting down.
TTTAAAAAAAAAAAAAAAAAAAAAAAAAAAAAAAAAAAAAAAAAAAAACCGAACGACCTTCAGCATCGTCGCATCGTTACACGTTGCTTGATTATTTACGACGTCGTTTCGCGATTGCTCTTACGTTGCTCGTAAAACAAATTGGCGATCATTCTCCGTTGTGCCGTGTGTCGTAGGGTCGCCTCACCGTCGACGAGTCCGCGCGCCTAGAAGAACCTTTGGCGAATCGTCGTTACACGCTGCGTTACATACAAACTGCCGGCGTCGCTGGGTATTCGTACTACACGTGGCGCTGGATGAATATATATCGACTAGTTACCGAAGGCCTGTTCGGAACAAAGTGCGCTTCGTTTGGCGAAAATCATTTAAAAAAGGAAAGGGAAAGTGATTTTCAAGCCTCGATCGCGCGTCCCCCGTCGTAATTCGCAGACACGTCCGTGTGTTTTTGTCTCGGAAAATTTATCGCCGCGATACGAGTGGGCTCGATTGCTTAGCGACGCGCATTTAAATTAAGAGCAATTTTTTTCGTCGCTTTTTGACCATTCTTTCGCCAATCCGCCCGGCAGACCGCCGGCTACCGTCCCGCGTATCGCGTTATTTTCATGATTAACGACAACGACTTTTTCTCCTTTTGTTCCAGGTATGTTCATCGCTGCACGCCTATCGATATCGAATATTTATCCTCGTTTCGACGAGCACATTTATTGCGAACGGCCATCAGCGACTTTCGTCTCCGGTGAGTGTGATCGAATAACTGGATATCACTGATTAATCGGCTCGTTATTAGCAACAATCTCGCCATCGGAGAAAGTGACGAAATTACCATCAGTGGGCGACGTGTGGTGTCTAGAAAATGACAAAGATTTCGAGTCGCACCATTTCAGGATGTAGATGCACGAACGTTTTTTTTTGGACCGTCAAGAAATATTGTAAACAACAAACCTGTTCGTAAAATTTCGGTCCAATTCGACGATCTGCGCTGCAACGTCGATGCTCATGGGCGTACCTACGCTAAAAGAAGCATTACTCGTTGAAAAAGTGTGCAAACACGCAGATCTAGCGTTGCGAAGTTGTAAAAAGCTCCAACTAGTCGTCTGATTTTCGATTATTTGGGTGCTAATAAATTGAAAATTAAAAAATCGAAAGTGGCGAAGCTTCTTAAAAGCTGTTTTACAGCGCGCTCGGATCAATTTCTCGCGGAGATTGGGACCACGTGAGAGAGACGGCGAGATATCGATATACTCGCGCAAAAAAAATATTTTTTCCCCCATTTCGTTGCACACAACATTGTTCCACTGGAGTTGGCGAGGCGTGGTCGTGGCAAGAATTAAACGTCACGGTTGTCGCGAAACAGGCGAGGAAAATCTTGACGAACCCGTCGACGGCTGGTTATTATTCGAATCAAGCGCGCATCTTCGCGCGATAAGTGAGAAGGTCGCACGATCATCGTATTCGCGCCACGACGCGTAATTCTTCGGGGCGAGGAATTGATTGGGAAAGGTCGTCGATGGGGTCGGACGCGGCGAGGAGTCCAAGGGCGTTTCTAGCGTCCACGAAACGGTTGTTCGGCGCGGCTAGAATTGCGGAGCTAGAAATATGGGACGCGAAAGCTCGGGTCTAGGCTGCAGCTTATTCAGATTAATTGCGTTTTAACTCCGAGCAAACGTAGAAATGAACCGTCGCGTCACGCCGACGTGATGCGATTCTCTTTGCCGGTCGTTTCGTCCGAAGACGAAGATGACAGGCAGCCAGCGCGTAGCGGTCGCGGATCCGTATCATTAATCCTCGTTTCGTTCGCGCACAGGTTCGCGTTACGTTTCGCGACCTGGCCAAACATTTCCGACGGTCTGCGTCATTCGCCAATTGTCAGCGCGAAACCCGCGGATGATTGCCTTTGGGATCTTCGCCACGATCGGGAAACGCGTCGGACATGCTTCGTTTCATTTACTCACTCGCCAAGTACAAACAAAACAACAAAATACACAGCCGCTAGCATTAGCGGGCTGCACCTAGCGCGGGTAACAGTAAGATCGTTGTTCAACGTCCAACCTGCATTGTAATCCAAGGTATTAACCGTTTTTTAGTCTGAAACAAAAAACAATTAACATTGTCAATTGTGATGCAATTCTCTTCTCAGCGAACTAACAAAAACATAGAAAAAACCTCTTTACACGACTTTTGTGCCCAGTTGAACAGATTTTTTTCGTTCGTAACAAGCTACTTTTTGTTAAAACTTCCACACAAACGCGAATTTTACGTGTTTGTCTGGATATTCTCAGTTCACTTGGGACAGACCTGTATCACAATTATCAATCTTACTTGGTTTTTTCTTTCTGACTAAAATTGCGAACTGTATCTTGTACACAAATTGGAAATATCAGTCGCGCGGTGCTCTAAACAACATTTAACATCTAAAATCATCCTCAAAAGTTCAATTGGCTGATTCTTTCCTTTGCGTCCTACAACCCTTCGCGAAAACTAGCTTACATACTAGACTAGCACTGCAGCATTTGACGTGCTTATACAATTTGGAAACGACAATTTATTTGAAATGATCGAAACAACAATTTGTTCGTCATGATCGAGGGCACCCTAATTTGCTATGAGATTTTTGATCACTTTCTTCAATACCTTTTTTGACGTGATCTTGGAGCAATTTAACACATCCAGTCCGTTGGGTAGGGAATTGTATTTTCTCCAACTTCTACCTTTATTTTGAGTAATTGTAAACTTCTGTTTTTGTAACACTGGCAGAGTTTACAGATCTGGATTCGAGTGAAATTATTATGTGATATCGTTCGGTGGACAGTGACATTTGACGGGTGGTTTTTGGTGGATATAATTTTTAGAATACGATTTTGCAGTTTGGACAAGATATGCAGCGCAGATTTGTTGGGATTGGTGGAAACATAGATTTTTTGGCAAAAGCGAAAGGAAACGAGGGAACCACCGGTCACGTAATTTGCACCGTATTCGATATCTGTCGCCGACGGTTCGAGCGTTACGTCGAGCTGCCTTCCGGGGCGGGAGGGGAAGGGAGGAGGGGAGACGAAAAACGAAAATGATCAGCGGAGATCCGGCGAACGACGATCCTAACGGATCAACGACGTTTCGTAACGACGGCTCCGACCTCGCGACAGTTCGCCGGGTGCCGCGTAATTACAGAGGCGATCGGCAAAGACCGTTGGTAACGGCGCAACGCGCGGCGCGTGTTACTTTTTTTTGCAAATATTTTTTGCCACGGGTTAGAGATCTGCCATATTTAATCAATAACCCAGTTCGATTTCTCTCGGCATCCGAATCGATCTATGGTGAAAGTTAGGTTCATCGTGCTAAAATTACTTGCGTTATCGACGAACAAAGAAGTATTGCAGAGATCGATCGAGCGTATTAGTGTAAAGAGCGGTCGCGCGCGAGAGCGAAAAACTGACAGAGACAGAGGCGACAGGTAATTGCGACGAAAAAAACTACGTCGGAATGAAATCGTCCTTGAACGATCGAAGAGAACGAACGAGCAACGATCGCTAATTAAAACGGCGAGTTTCTCCAGATTTTCCCCAATGTTTCGAATATCGTGGCGTTTTCCCAGAGGAGACATCGTCATTTGCGTAATCGCAACACCGAACGCCGTAAATAGCCCCGACGCGAATTGTACTACTCTACGAGAGACCGACGAGACTGACGAGACGAAAATACGCGATATTGTTAAATGCCAACAGGATATGCATAATCGACCGTTTCGAACGATAATTCCTGGAGGCGGGACGTTCACAACAACAACAACGCCGACAACCTTCCACTCCCCGCGTTGCAGACTCACCTCGGACGACCTCCGCGTGTCACGTGGCCCCGAAACAGACGCGACACGATCCTGTCATGGTCGAGGTCGCGAATAGCGGGATTCCCTATCGCCCAGCAGCCCTTTGGCGACCTTCGCCGATTTCGCCGAGCATTCGCGCAGCAGCAGCGATACGGCAGACGCGACGTTCACCTCCCACGCTCCACCGACTCGCGGCTGACAGCGGTCCTCCCAGTGGAATCCTACGGAAAACTGAATATCCCCACATTTTTTTACAGACTCTTACCAGAAATCGCTGAGATTCGCGCGACTTCCTCGCAAGACTCGTTATCAACAAATCTAATGCCGAACTAGGACTAGGACCGAGCTGAACGAAATACGGTTCCGCTCCTCGAGTTTCATAGTTTCATGCAGCATTGTACGAGTGGCATTTGGGTCGAGGGAGATCGCGGTGAAAAAATGAGAGAGAACTGCGCCCCTTCTTCATGGCATCCTGCAGGAGTCAGACCTCCCGCAAACTTTAGCTTCAGCGGTCCCAATCCTAATGGTTCGGCCCGTGTGCAAGCTGTAAGAAACGTAGTACGAGGAAGGATAAATTGGTAGAGCTCCGAAATGATTTGTAATTTTGTACAGGAGTTTGGCAGAGTCGAAAGCATTGTTGGTCGACTTTATCTCGTGAAAAACTCGCTACTCGTGCAGTCCTGTAAAGAATGTCAGGATATTCAGTTTTTCGCATTGCGTTATCCGCACGCGTGGTCGAGCAGCTCTCGTCGAGGTGCGCCGCGAGGAAGCCGTCGTCGAAATGCGACCTGACAGATTCGCGTCGCTTGTCCAATCGGAATTTCTCATCCGGCAAGTCGAATCGGATCGCGGGCTGTCGGGAAGCTTAACCGTGGCGAGGTGATCTATCGAGTTGGTTCTAGGTGCACGTCTAGCCGCAACATTTTCCACGCCGGTAACGGTCGCGGTTGGTAATCCTGTCGGTGAGACGTCGCGAAGATTTGTTGGGACAGGTTCCTCTGCGCGTAGAAACAGCACGACCTCGCAGCGTACGGCGACGCGGTGGTCCAGCAGTATGCCGGTGCTGATGCTGATCTGCCATCCCGTTCCCCGTCTCGCGTATTCCCGAGTGCCCGGCTAACACAGTGCCACACTCAGAATGCGCCACCAACGCGAGCGTCCGTGATTCCTCCTCGTTGCCTTCTACCTTCGCCCCGCTCTCCGCGCTCTCCTCTCTCTCTCTCTCTCTCTCTACCTCTACCTCTACCTCTACCTCTACCTCTTCACCTTTGCATCCGTCCCGGCCGATGCCACCGCGACGCCTCGCGAACCAACGGTACTCGCATCTTTTGCAATTATGGATGTACGATACGCGGACGCGCGTGCATTCGCGTAGGTGTACCTCTGTGTACCGATATATCAAGAGCGTAGGTCTATTCGTGCGCGCATCGCCGTCCCTTCGCGTTCGTACCACGGCGACGTGACAATAAGAAGAACATCCTCCCGTCACCAACGCCCGCGCGCCACTCCCGTCACGTTGTCTCCTCGAGAGAATTTTTCGCCGGAGATTTGTGAACGTAAGGACCGAATGGACGAAAGAATAGTAAAACAGGCCGGCAACGCTAAGGCGTATGGATGCTGCTTACGTAGAAGACGTAAGGAAGATGGAAGGCGAAAAACAATGCTCGTTGGGCAATAAAAGCACGTTGGAACCAAATTTTATGGGAAGAACGAATCGCGAGTAATTTTGCCATATCTCAAAGAATCTTCACGTTACGTAACATGTTTTTTTTTTACCAATGTCTGTTCGAAAACTCGAGCGATTGGGATTCGGACCGATGAAAAAAATGGAAGCTGACTGTTTTTCCGAAATTCGGGGAAATTTGAGTATCTCGAAGATCTTGCAGCTGATTGAGGATGCTTGGATTCCTTTTTTTTCCCTACATATTCCTTGCAACTTCGAGGAACGATAGGAACCGATGATCAAACTGACGATACTCGTCCAGTCGTCCAGCACGAACAGGCGACGGGGGTTCGAGAGGTTGCGCCCCCAGTGATGGGCAGGGAGGTCATCGCCCTCACTAAACCGGGGCCGAAGCGCAGCGAGCGTATCCGGTTTGCTATAAACAATCGATATCGACGTATCAAATGGTACGAAATACATAACAGTATCGAATATCCACCTCTTCGGGGAAACAGAGCGATCTTTTGCATCGAACCTCTTTTTTCCTATTTCTCTTGTTTTCCTCTCTCTCTCTCTCGCTTCAAATTTATTCTCCGCTAAATCGAACGACGAGCCTGGGAACTCTTATAATATCTTTCCCCGCTTCATCGATTTATCCTACCCAAATGTGGCGGGGAAATGTGGGAAAAGAGTGTATTAGTTAGTCTTTTGTTTTCCACCTGTTCGGAATAAAGTACGATGGAACGACGGCGAATAAAATATTTGTCTAAGTTGGTGGAGAGAGCCGAGGCTCGCACGCTAGATTCGTACAAAGTGTGAAGAATCGTCGCCTCTAAGCGTTGCGAAGAGTAAAGAGTACGGCGAGTGCTCGCGGCGATAATACGTTTGTTTAATGGAATCTCGTGTGAATGACCTTAGAGCAGAGGTTGTCGCTTATGTCGGACTAGATATACGTATAATTCACGAGCAGCGCGATTACCGAGTTGAAGAAACCTGTTCCTCATTTTTCTTCTCCGTCAACTTTCTTCTACGTTTCTTTCTCCGCGGCGTCAACTCGGGAACGAAAGACACGACGAGACCTTTTCCTTTTTCTCCTTCTCTCTAATCTGTTTTCTCTGTTTATTTGGTAATTCTCCACCCTCGCGCGAAAATTCACGTATCTAGGCGAGATCGTCGCGTCTCGTCGCCTGATCCGCTACGGCGAGATCAATCGGGATTTTTTGCGCTCGAGAGAGAGAACGAGGAAAAATGCGGCGATGATTGATACGAATAGTCGAGAGTCGTCGCGTCTGCCGGAATAGAATGCCGAGGTCAACGAATTATCGCGCGTTATTATAGAGCGGCGTTCCGCCAATAAATAAATAAATTATACCTAATCGATCGCAGTCGTGCACTCCTATTTCGTACGAATTGCGATCCTAAGCCTCGTTTCGCGCTCTTCTCGACGCAATGGCCACGACGCATCGAAGGCGAGGCGATCGTTCGCATTACTTTCGTCCTTCCCCCCCGACAGCGATTATCGGTTGATCAGTTGTTATAATATTCATCGAATATCCAGCGATAATTTCTCGCCCGTTTCGCGTGTCAGCGCCGATGTTCAGAAGCGCGGAAACTAATGGCCAACGACGCCGACAACGCGTAATCGCTAGTCGCTTCAAATGAATATTGAAAAGAGTTGTTTTTTTCTACCTCCTCGATCTTTACCCGTTCCATTCAACCTTGGAATAATAATTCGCCATCGAATCACGTTTTCCTCTCTTCTCCATCTTTCTTCTCGCCGTTCGCGCTGTCGCGTCCATTTGTCGCCGATTCGCCAATTTCTTCGCCCTTACGCCAAATACCCAGATGTACGGATGCCACACGCGCGTTTGCCAATTACGTCTGTTCGGTCTATTCGCTTAGTTCATTTTTCAATTCCGCTCCCGCGATATCAAGCACTTCGCGCGTTTGTATAAATACCTACACGAACGACACACTCGTACGCGCGCACTCTTGTTTCTCTTTCTTTCAAGTTTGTTAACCCCACTCCGTGCCACGTGTGAAGCAACCTAGATACGAACATGTAACGTTGGTAGGTGTGCGCCGAGTAGAAACCGTTCGTAGCTGGTCGCCGCTGCATCTCGGAGGCCTCCGCGAAGCGCGGCTTCGGCTCATCACGTTTGCTTCGGACTAATTGCTAACTGATCGATAACGAAATCAGACATCCGCGAAGCACTGACGCTAATTAAATTTGTATTTATTAACGCGTAATCGGAATCAACTACCGGGCTGCCGAGATGCTTCCCTTTTTATACTCGTCGACGTCGCGACATTCGCGAGTTTCCCTGTCTCTGCGACTCCGCGTCGACCAACAACGATTCGTGCTCGTATCGCTCCTTTATTTCCAGACACAGAAGCCGCCACGTACTTTTCTCCGATCAGTCCTGCTATTCCTATTCAACACTCGGCCGAATGGTATCTCACGCTTTTTTTGCTGTACCTACTCTGATCCATTGAAATGATAATTCGATGTATCGGATAGCGCGTCAAATTCGAACAAAAGTCACGTACACGGCGAGGCTAATTCAGACGTAAGATTCTGAATTTCAACTCCCATACCCGTATACGTGCTCTTCTACGTGCGCGTAGGTGAAAGATTCGATTCAAAGCAGCAATGCGCGATCGTAGACGACTGGGAAAGCTGACTCGAAAGTCTGATAGCGTTTTTTTTTTCAACACGCTATTCCAAAAACTATTTATGCCGAGTTGTTGCGTCGCACAGTGGACAGAAATGATAAGAAACAATGCATTAAGCTCTAGCTTCACCGGGATTTCTTGAAAATAAGGATCATACAAATATTGTCCGCTAGGTAAACATGTAGACAAATACGATTAACCGTAATCAATATAAAAAGTCAACTGCTAAATCACCATTCCATATCACTGTCCCTGCTATTATCGCCTATTAGTTCAATAACATTTTTCGGTTGCCTAGATAGCATACGTACATTCCTATACGTTGCGTATGCAAGCATATTGCATGTATATTACTATACATTTTGATGTGTGCGCTTGATGTCAACGCGATGTCAACAAAAAGCTTTGCTTGCATGCGGAGTACGGAGCAGTGGAAACGATTTCTATTACCAGCAATCCGTGATGAACAAGCATCAACTAAGCTGCTGTACAAATTGTATAAATCAAAAATTTCCACTCGGACTAGTTGAAAAAAGTGCAACGGTTTTCGATTGTCTACATCTTTACCCGTTGGAAAATATTTTTTGGATACTGTTTTCGAAGAAATCCAGTCGAAGCTATGCTTCGATGCATATTTGTATCATTTCTGACCACTGCGCGTCGTCTCGTCTTCCGGGTGCAATAGTCGGGAGCGAGGAGGAGGTGGAGGTGGCGGCGGAGGTGGAGGTGGAGGTGGAGGTGGAGGTGGCGGTGGAGGTGGAGGTGGAGGTGGAGGTGGAGGTGGAGGTGGAGGTCTCGTATATCGGGCGACCCTTAAATCCCGCCGAGTAGCAGAGATCGCAACTCAGAGGCTGAAATCCTAGTCGGTTGCGTTGTTATGACAGGCGGGCGGTTCGCGTGGCGCTGAGTCGCGTTTCACGATACGCGTGTGTGGCGACTGGCTGGTTCTCGGCTTGTGTGAGAGCATGCGTGTCGGTACTTTCACACCGAGGTGAACAACACGGCACGGTATCCAGGCCAGGGGTGGCCAACTGCTTTTCACACAAGCTGCATCGTCGAGGTGTCTGAAATAAACTGTCCGAATATTAACGCAACGAAATGGTTCAGCGGCGGATGGCGAAGACGGAGAGAAAGAGAAAGAGAGAGAGAAAGAAAGAGAGAGAGAGAGAACACCGAGGCGACGAGGATTCGGTGACCAACCGTTTGAGTCCCTCGGTCTGAAACAAAAGAACCACGCGTAGCGCCACCAGGAGAATAGAAGGCTCGACCACGTGTTTTCCCGAAATACGACCAACGATTACGTTTCGCTGCGAACATATCAGCCCTGCAATTCCACGCTCTCGTCACTCTCTTTCCGCCCCTATCGCATCGCTATTCTTTACGATCGGCGCACAACGTTAGTTCCAATCTCTCCCACTCTCGCGAGACAAGTGGCGCCGCAATGTTGCTCGGGATGGCCACTTCTCTCCGTCTCTCTCACTCTTCGTCTTTCGAATTGATACGAGGAATTTCACGTGGGTAGATTCAGCCTCGACGGAATCCGTATTCCGCGAAGACCTACGGGAGGAAACTGCTCGAGCTTTTCACGGAATACCGTCGCTCGCCGTTGCCCAGGAAAGTAGAAGAAGCACCGTCATCGAATCAAAAGTTGCGCGACGAACGGAGCAGGAGAAAATAGCGGATTCGTACTTCTCCGCGGTAAAAAAAGAAAGACAAACAAAATAAACGCGCGGTGTCGCGTCTCGCGGAGATAAGAATGTTGGGACGATCGAGTTTTCTCGCGTCATTGTTTAGACAGTAATTATTAATAGTTCGATCGGACAAAAAAAATACCGAAACTCGCGCCTCGTCGTTGACAAACGAACGTTGAACTTTACTCACAACGCGACGAGTCGTTTCCATACGAAAATATCACGCGTAGCTTACTTGGTAACCATTCTTTTTTCTATCGCCAACTTATGTTTTGCTGTCTTCGTCTTTGTTTCCCTTCCACGTCTGTCCCGTCCGTCGCGGCGAGTATTCTTCTAGTGATGCTGGCCTCGCGAAAAATCAGCTGCTGGTCGTAACCACGTTGTCCCATTGTCGAGTATCGCGCACGCACTCGCGTAACTCTATGAATGAAACTAGTAGGCAATTCCCGTCTGGCATCGAGTCAAACTACTAGTCACGATCTCTCGCTATCACCATTAACAGCGAGCTAAAATTCCGGAAATATGCTCCGGCTCCGTTCAACGTCAACCTTCCACGACCGGCGACTCTCGAACGAACGTCGTGGGAGCTAAAAATCCCGTCGAATTGTTCCAGCAAATATGCAAAATATCGAATTTTTCCGAGTGTAACTCGGAAACGACAGGCAGAAGAAGAATCAAAACGGGTAACGTGAAATGTGTCTGGGAACGCTGCGGGCACAGGCTTCGTTCTGTGTACGGACAAGAAGTCGGACACGTTTGGAAATATTAAAAAAAAAAAAAACGGTACCTAAGACAATAACGAGGACATCGAGGGAAAGAATTATGTGACGAATTCGAAATGGTTTGGGAAACGTGGTCGCGAAAAATGGAGAGGAAAAACGCGATCGCGGGCAGGAGAGAAGATTCGTGACGAACAGTTTCGACTTCCTTATCGAACAAACAACGGTACAGCTCGAGCCACGGAAGATTATCGCTCGCGCGTGTCACCGGTCACGACACCGCGGGAGAGAGAGAAAGAGAGAGGTAGAAAAAGCGAGGGAGACAAGGATGGCCGAGGAGAGAAGATGAATTTGGAGGAACGGGACGCGGTTTTTGTCGCTTTTTTATTTTTCGAGTAAATGAGAATTTTTTGAATAATCTGACACACGCGAGAACGTCGATCACTGTCAGTTCAATTTGTACGGAAAAAGATTCGCGGGTCAACGAACAGTACGGATGAGTCGCGTAGGATAGCGTAGGTACCTCCTAATAACCGAGGAGTCACGCTCCGGCGTCTAACGCTTGGATTCGCGCACACAAATCGGAATTAGAGATTCGACCTCGAGTTACCTCTACGTGCCAAAGGACTCGGTGATTCCTTCCATCCCATCTGCATACGCGCTCGCTCGCTCGGGGTACGCGTATCGTGAATTCGCAATGCTTCGCCGATGCTCGCAGAAGAGAACGACGACGGCCGCTCTACGCGGATGTGATCATCCCACCTGGATAAACCTGCGTACTCCACGTTACGTACGCACGGCACGCGTGTACATCAACGTGCTATTGCGACGTCTACTTCGTTATGAAAATAAACGTTGAACCTTCGACGATCCCTTGGGAAATCTGACAATTTCCCAACGGTTCATTATTTCGTGAAATGTTTACGAAACGCGGCGCGGCGAATCGATAAGCCGAGCAGCCGATGGCTTCGCGGTAAAATTGCATTTCCATCGGAGATGAAAAGTTGAAATGTAAAAAAAAAAGCGGAACGTCATATTTTACCTGCGACGCACAGTGGTCGATTTTCAATTCACTCGCTTTTAACCTCGCCGACAAGGCGATTCTCAACCGAATTGAACCATTCCGGTCTCAAAATACTTGTAACTAGTTGTACTCCCCTCGAGTAGTGCTCCTTTCCAGTTTTCGTTCGTCGAATCGTCAGAAATTACTTAAACCTCTTTGCTCAAATAATTCATAATTGTACTACAAAAAATTAAGGTATTGACTTCTTTTTGGGGATTTCCTCTGCAGCGTAGTAAATCGGAGATTGTATTTTCTCCCCGGCACGAATGGTAAAATTCGTCTGGCAACAGTCTCGATGAATTTTTCGGTTTTTTCGATACTCGTAACTGGAAGAGGCGCGTTCGTCGGGTTTTTGTTATTCCAGTTGTTGTTGTCAGCTCCGAACGGTTTCTTCGCCTCGACGATGACAAAAGCCGGACGAAACGAGGTTGACGAACGGCGAGGAAGAGAGTTTCCCTTTTTTCGTTGCGACACCCGTTGATACGCGCGAGACTTGACGCGGAACTTTGACGTTTGATAAACGCTGAAGAACTTTTGACGCGCGTTACACCGCGCCCTCCCTAGCGCGACTTCCTCTTACTACCCCTCGTAACGCGACGGAGATAGAATCGTCTGCTCTCACCCCGCGTTAGATTCGCGGCCCGACACGATTCGCCACCGCATCGCCGCTTCCCTCTTACTCTCCTCGCTTCGCGACACGCGAACCATCCGCTGTCGAACCCGAACTCGACCTTAAACGACTCCTAGCTTCCGAGAACGCGAAGCTTTTCCATCCAACCCGCATCTCCTTCGCCTCACTAGCACATTTTCTCCTCGACTCTTCTCCTTTCCGCTCCTATTCTTTGTCTATCCTCACTTGTACTTCTCATCTCCTCTCATTTCTTCCTCCTCCTCTCATTTTCTCCAGCATCTCTCCTTTTTACCTTCCCCTCTCGCGTCTCCAGATCCGTTTCTCTGGCACCCCTGCTCGTTTCCTTCACTTTTCCCCAACATAGCCAGAACAATGATGCCTGCTGACGTAGACCTCGCGATTCGACGAAGCGACCTCGCGGAACGGAAGGCAACCGCCTTGTCTGGATGTCTACCCTAACAGGCTCGCGTATCTCGCCACCGAGACGACGATCAACCAATGATTATTGGTCTCCACCGCGTCCAGATAGAAAAGTCGGAAAGTCTACTACGCTCGCGTCCGTCGCGCGCTCTACCAGAAACGATCGCCGATACGTTTTCCAAGGTAACGGGTTTCACAATTTTGGTGAAAGTTGGGCGCTGAAAAGCGAGATGCGCGTTCAAATGACCGTTCGAGATGAGGAAAGCGGTGGTTAGTCTCGTAAGCTGGCTTCTTGGAACTTTGCGAAACGTCCCACCAACGATGAACCCTTCGCCGACGTCTACTTGCCGTTAGCCACTTGGCCGTACGAGCCTCGATTCGAATTGAACTCTCCGCCGACGCGACGTGGGGGAGAGAACCTCCGCTCGGGGAGAGACGGTCTAGACACGGAGAAGGGGACCGCGAATAATTGAGCGAACAGGAAATCTAATATTACCCTCGATTTAGCAAATGCAACATCGATTGGACCGTTGCAGCGGGAGCCCCCTCCTGCTCCACCGGCAATCATCTCGCATTAAAAATTTCACTGGAAAGCAACGCGCGAAACGTCCTCGTCGACGAAAAAATATAACTCCCGATCAGCTTATTTTTCTCGCGGCGAGGGAAAAATCTGGCGTAAATTAAACCTCAACGTTGCAGAAAACTTCTTACGGTGCGGGGATTTACGATTTTTCACCTCTCTCGCGAGATGAGAACTTGCGCGCGTACAAATTCAGCCGTCGGAGCAATTTTTAATCCACGCTTAATTACGCGAAGCCCAACAATTTTAAACTTCCGTAGAACATATTTGCGAAAAATATGCGAACGTCGGATTTAATCTCGTTAAGTGGCACACGAAACGCAACGCGCACTCTCGCCAGTGCGTTTTGCACCGTGATCAAGGAAAATCGCTTGCTCCGCGAGACTGTAATCAATGTGCGCACAGATAGGACGTCATTTTCGTGCAAACTCAGCCCGCAGCTCCGTTAATACGTTCAATTATTTATCGCCGTTCGAGCATACTAACGTCGTTTTTTCTCCATTTTTTCCTACCCACCACGACCCACGGGATTTCAACGCCGTTTCTGATTCCATCTGATTTCAATAGGATCGTTGTCGCTGCTCGTGTGTTTTTTAACTCGAGTGACGAGAGTGAGTTTGAAAATTTGACGACGCCACCGCGTGGGCGTGTCGCCCTGGTCGTTGTAATTCTTTAATCGCGTACCTATCTCGCTTACGCGTGGCGAGATATCCGTAAAACAACGCCACTTTACGTCGCATCGCCGGCGCGAGATTGAGCGTCGCGGGACGCATGCCGGTCTAGGGCGGGAGCGGCAGGCGGCAGGGGTTGATGCCCGGGTCCACTTCCTAGTCTGGCTGCCTGTATCGACCGCCGGCGTCCCATCCCCTGCTCTCTCGACCCTCCCTTCGTGGAACTTCATCCGCGTGTCTCTCTCCGACTCGGCGAGATTCGCCGCACACGCGATTGCTCGGCTGCTCTCGTCGCCATCGATATCGTCGTTCCTCGATTAAAACCATAATCGTCATAGTTATAGTCCTCGGATTTTCCTACCGTCGATTTGTCTCATTTGGAGCGGGCACGTTTTCGAAAATGTGAAATTAGCGTGGTTTTTCGATGTTTGAACGAAACGCAACGCGTACGCGGAAGATTTCGTTTCCGGGATGGAAAAATATGTTGAGAAGGCGTCGCTTCGTTTTTGGCGGCGAGAGGCAACGGATCGGAGAGATCGGACACGGCGATCGGGATATCAACGGACACCGGGTATCGGAGGCCCGATGCCACCGTGAAAAGGGTCGCGTGGCACGCGAGTGGGGTTGCGAGCACTAGCAACATCGGCATCGTCGCCGTGCTGCCGTAGCCACGGGAGGGACCCGTTCGCTCGGAGCTGGAAAGGGAGAGACAGAGAGAGAGAGAGAGATAGAGAGGGAGGGTCGCCGACCCCTGGGTCGATAGCCGGCACGGCAACTACCCAACCAACTAAGCAGCCATCCACCCCGAACGCCAGACCGCTGCCTCCCCCTCGGCCTCGTCCTCCTCCTCTCCTCCTGCTCCGGAACTTCGTCCTCCGCTAGGCTTGCATATCAGACACGAGATATCGTATTTTGCACCTGTTCAAATCGGACGTGATATCCGAGTAGAAACGACTTCTGGCACCAAATTGCTCGGTAATAGTTTGGTACCCAACAATTTCCGGAAACATTGTATCACATTACGCAACCGAGCTCGAAGATTTGTCAAATCGGAAAAATGCGTCGGAATTTTTTACACGCGTCGATGGAAAGAGTGAGCGCAAATTTAGCCCGTTTTCTGGACCTCGCTAGAGAATCGTAGAAAAATGCAAAAAATATTTGGCAGGTACCAAGATGAGCATGTTTTTTAGTTTCTTTCAAATTTTCGACATGCACTATTTATGGGCTGGAAATCCCCAAAAAGTGAGAAATTGAAGTTGTATCAATTAAACTATACACAATATTCGGTACATGTTTTTGTTGAATGAATGTTGAAAAATTAAAATCATGTGTTTACATGATTGATTAAAAATTGAAATCGTCTCATTGGTATGAAAAAATTGAAAATTTGGACAAAATCTGAAATAAATATTAAGAATGTTTTTGGTAGAATACCTATCAGTTCGGTGCGTCGTCCGTGCACTTATCTCGAGAAGTGGAATTTACCACCTCGGTGTCACCGAATTTCCCCAGCCTGTTGGGTCGAAAGTAGAGGAAAATTAAGTGAATCACTCGGACCTTCGCTGCTTTTCCACATATATCAGCTTCTCACAGGTATATGACTACTTTTATTACTCTTTTGGGATTCGGCGTGGGTCTGGCCCGAATATAGTATATCTGCTCGCTCGAATTACAAGCGCGTCATGCGGAACACTATAAAAACGAAAATAACTTCTCTACAGAGAAGAACCTCTCTTTCGATTTTCGCCTCAGAGACCCTTCAAGTATTGCGAAACGCTTCAGCGGCTCAAAGCTTCGTTACGACGGCGAAGGAGGGTCAGAAAAATCGAAAAACAGCGATCGGTCCGATCAAGTGTACCAAACGTACCCAAATGTGCCAAAACACGCCGAAATCAGGCGAAACGAAGGCAACACGCTCCGAAACTGCCTCGCTTCCGCTGGAAAATCACGCTATTGCCGCGTTTCATTTTTCACGAATTCGTATCGAATTCAGGTTATAGATTTCACCAGCGCGCGATTGCGAATATATCGAGTATAACGAAATGTGAGGGAAATCTGGTCGTGGATTAGTTTCATTCGGTGTCACTTTGCCACGTGCTGCTGCTCCCGAGCGCCGTTCCGCTCGGATGCGCCGGTGCATAGTTTTTTTTCCGCGCAAAAATCGAATCGTTCGATTATTTTTACCGGAGAACAACGAAGCCTTTGGACATCTGTTTGTCCAACGCCCCGACGAGACTTTCGGACGTCGCTACGACCAAACGATCGTGCGCGGTGCGAATAGACCGAGAAAATAAAATAATCTCCATCGCGTCGAAGAGGCTGGATAAAAAATTTTTACTACCTCGTAATTGATTTATTGCTTCGTAAAAATCACGTGGCTTTGGCGAAGAACGCCGTGCGTGCGGAAATTCATAGAGCGCGAGCGTCGCGCCGCTTCTCCTTCTTCTTCTTCCTCTTCTTCTTCTTCTTCTTCTTCTTCTTCTTCTTCTTCTTCTTCTTCTTCTTCTCCGTCATCTTTTTTTTTAGCCGACCAGTCAAAACGGTCGAAGACTCGACCCGGAACTGAACTAATTACCACTCGACCTCGAAATTCCTTCTGGCAGTATAAATTACGTGAAACCTATTAACGTGAGATGACGCGACGCGGAGGTTCGGACTCGCGGAATCAATTTGCGATTCGCGGTAACACCTCGGCGTCGCTGAATTACACGGCTGTACCGAGACCTGACCTGAAAGGATATTGCATATCCGCGATCCGATCCGAAAGTCATCCGTCGAATACTCTCCGACCGTCGACTCGTCGTCGAAAGGCTGGCTCACTTGTTCCTCTCTCCGGCGCTCTGGAGCACTCCGAATTACGCGTCCACCTCCCGTTGGGATCGATAGCAATAATAATCCGCGGTAACAACGACAACCTGCCGTTCGAATTATTAAATTCCAATTTTTCCCGCCACGTTTCTCACTTCGCGAGTTTATGGACCAACTCGTTGAATAATTGTCCCTGTGTTCTGAAAACTCTGACTTGGATAGCTGGCTCGGTCGAGAGTGGCGCAAAGTGTTCGGAAGAATCCAATTCCTCGACGATTATATTTCTAGTTTCCCTGCATTCGGCAAAAAGTTGCGAATCGGTGCCGGATGATCTCGTGTTCCTGTCTCATTTTTGTACGTTAACGGTTCCCCGGGCGTATAAGAATTCGAGTAGTCGCGCGGTCGTCTCGTCATTTCTTCCGCGGTTCGCCGAGGCGCGTGCGTGACGAAAGGCACGCGAGGTCCGTTTCCCGCCGTCGACGAGTTCCTCCGCGAGCACGGCGTATAGCAACGGGCCGCGGCGAATTCTACGCGCGAAGTTCCCGTAGAGAAGTTGGCATATAGAGAGATAGTCGTATAGAGAAGTAGCTGATTCCTACGCCACGTCCCGTTAGCTCGTGTACGCATGGAACAGTTAGGGTACGTTCCGCCAAACGGACCGGGAGCATGGCAGAGCGCGGAGCTCCTCAGGAGCCCGAGCAACGTTCGCGAGCGAGATGGCGAACGGTCGAAGCGGAAGGTAGAGAGACGGAGAAGAGTACGAAGACTGCAAAGTTAATCGGACGCCGTTAGACGCGAACGAAATTCCAGCTGGCTCCTCGAAGGCTCGTGTCAATTTTTTATCTCTTTATTTCATTCGTTTCTCTTTTATTTTTTTCAATGCCACGTATAGCCAGAACCGTGTATAGCCAGAACCGTAATCCCGTAAGCCCGAACAATTTGACGTTACGTTCGCGAGACGTGGAGAGAGAGAGAGAGAGAGAGACATAGAAAAAAAGATAGATAGATACATACATACATACATACGTAGATAGATAGATAGATAGATAGATAGATAGATAGATAGATAGATAGATAGATAGATAGATAGATAGATAGATAGATAGATAGATAGATAGATAGATAGATAGATAGATAGATAGATAGATAGATAGATAGATAGATAGATAGATAGATAGATAGATAGATAGATAGATAGATAGATAGATAGATAGATAGATAGATAGATATATAGACAGACAGACAGACAGACAGGCAGACAGATAGGTAGATAGATGGTTTATTATATGTATAGCAATATTGAACTACTACACAGAGTTAGAGAAATTGATAAAGGATAGAAGAAGAAACAGAAATCAAAGTAGATTACAGTGGAGTGTAGAATAGTGAAAATTAGAGTTAGAGATAAGGTCGATTAAATTAAAAGAGTTATGAAAAAGTGAGAAAAAGGAAAATGAAGTGAAATGAACTGGCTACTAATGCAATGACGGAGCTTGATCAGCCCCGCGAAAGTTTGGAGACAAACCTTAAAGACAGAATAATGGCGGAGTTCTCTCAAGGATGGAGAGGGCGAATCCTAGATAGGTGGACAGATAGGTAGATGGGTAGATGGAAAGATGTAGTAGGAGTGGAGAAAAGTCAGCGAGACAGAAGAAAAAATTGGTAGAAATCGACGGGTTCGCCGACTGAAAAGTTTCCGGGATCGCGACACTCGAATCCGTTTCGGACGAGAAGGAAAAAAAGAGAAGCAGAGCAGCGGTGAACGCGGTTTGGGAAATTCTGCGAAGTTTCGAAAAAAATAACGGCGAGGCGAACGAACGGGGCAGGAGGCGAGAAATGAGGAAATAAAAAGAAAGTTCGAAAAAGATCGATCGGCGAACCGAGAGGAACCCTGCCGTAAAACACGGATCGTCCGTCCTCCCGTGTCCAGTTACCGTTTCCGTCAACTTCTTCGTTGTCGCGCCGCTTAACGGTTGTCTAAAATTATTATACAAGGGTCGGTCGTTAAAAATTGCGTATCTGCTTTCGTTTCATCGACCTTCCGAGAAATTCACGCCGCCGGAACCCTTCCTTCCCGAAACAACAGGCCGAAGAAACTAAAAAAATCGCGCGGTACCGTTAAAGGTGTCACTTAAAAATTCCCGTGAAATCTTTCCACTCGCCTTCGCCTTTCGATTATTAACAATAAAATGAACAGAAACGAGCACAGATTTCCAAAACGCGCCTCGACGACGCCTGATCGGGCCGCCAAACACCAGTAGCCAAACATTCGTCCGACGCGTCGTGGGAAATCAGAAACTCGTCGTTCCGATGCGATTCAGATGGTCTGTTGAGTTCTTAATCATCCGTATCGAATGAAATTCCGAAGAAAAGTGTCACGCGCGTTCCATATACAAAATCTCGTCGTTTGAAAGTCGACTGTAAATAAATACGCATTGAAATCTCCACGAACCTTCCGTTTAGAGTGTTTCGATTCGTTTCATCGCAAAATATCTGGAGAACGAGTTTTCTGTAGATTGGAAATTGATCTTGTCAAAAAAAAAAACAAAAAAAAAACTGCTTTTCCACTCTCGACTATCTCAGCGCTGATCGAGCTGAGGGAATGGAAAATCGATTAGACCCAGATTTTCGATGGAAACTCCGCGCTTTCTACGCTGCGTTTATGATCCAAATTCCAGCTATCCAGGATAAAAGACTCTTCACGGCTGATCGACGGATACGTCGGAAATTTCCCGGGTGGTCCGTGGTATTTCTCGTGAAATATGCTCCTCGTAAATTTTATTTCCCCCCCGAACCGCAATACTCGAGGCTTATCGCGCGGCAATAGTATACACGATGCTCTTTAAAGAACTGACGCAGTTCTTTCCACGCTAAGTCTCATTCGGTGGCTCGAGGTGTAATTACTAATTTAACGATTGGACGAAACAGCCGTTCATTATTATCGTGGGTGGTCGGTTCGTCCTCGAGTATGCGCGTACCGGGATGAAGAAGCGTCGGGCAGAGATTATAGGGCACCGGAGCGTGGTTGTGTGTAGGGCGACCCTACGAACCAGCTCCCACGGATGGGGAGGTCGAGCGTGCCGCGTCGAGAGGATTCTAACGTCCGTGTTGGTCGCCGGTTCGTGACTCGGCTCGCGGCTAACAGCCACGTAGCATAAATCTGAGCGGTTTATCAGTCCAATAAAATGTTTGAGGCAGGTGTGAATTACGATAATCGGACGCGAAGTCTACGTTCGCATTGTAATATGATTTCGTTGCATTACCAGCAACAGTTATGGGGTCTCGAGAGTTATGGCAATCGTATCCGCAGCCTGGATCTTTGCGGACCAGTGATGCAATCACATCATCGCCTGTTTCTCATACGCGTTCGTTTATATTCCGCGGACGATACGCGGCAATCAGCAACGAGACGTCGTTACTCGAAGCACAGTAACGGCGACGGGTTTTCTCGAAACCTGAATTTCGCCCGCGACGCCAGATATATATATTCAGAAAAATACCACGTTTTTTTACTCGTTCGCGGTCGTCCGCGCGAATCACGTAAACAAACATATGCGAGAGTCGCGTCAGATTTAGAAAACCTTTTTTTTCATTTTAATTTTAATTTTTGACCGAGGCTCGAACTCCAGGTGATCCTGCGCGTACCGCAAAGCCGAAATCGGGCGATAGTGCTACGGGCTTAGCAACGACCGATATCGCAGGATAGAATCGAGCCGAGAGCAAGAATGAACCGTTAGTCCGATACAACCGGGACTAAACCTCGGGTCGAACCGAAGCAAATGCTGTTCGCCACGTTGATCCTGCGTCGTGGACATGAACCGAATCGAAATAATCAAAATCCCTACCGGTTTACGTAACGGTTCGCCAAAAGTTTCGCGACAGTTTCCCTTCCCTCGGCGAGGAGCAACGACGACGCCGACCGATTTCTCCCATGACGAGGAGCCAATTAGAACTCGAGCGTCATATCGCACCGACGCAACGATCGCATGCTCAAAGACCTTGAAACGACGGCGAAAGAAAAAAGAAACGAAGAGGAAATGAATAAACGAGCGTGAAAAACTTTCGCTCGCGTGTAAAAATGTAAAAATGACGTTCTCCAATGTCATCGCGCGTTCGCCTCGTCGGTTGAGAAGAACCGTTAAGATCGAGACAACGAAGAATCCGATGGTTGGAAAAGTGGCAAAAATAAACGCATCGGATCGTTTACCCGGCGCTGGAATCCAGTCGAGATGGGATCACCTCGATTTATCATTTCGAACGATACGTAGATCCGGGGGGAAGTCTTCGGTTCAGTTTACAACCGAGAACTCATTACCTACTTATTATTCCGGGCGCCGGTTCCACGCGCGGGAACCGTTACGCATTGAACTTGTCAGTCCGCCTCGGTACGTCATCGGCACGCGGTTCATCATTCGTCATTTGTTTGTTTAAATAACGAACCACCGGTTTCCCCTGAATTCCGAACAAATTTTCTCACGACAACGACAAAATCGCGCGTGCTCCATCCGTAGCGCGCGTACCGATACAGGTTCTCTAGCCGACCGTATCTTTCCGTGACCCAGAACATACCGATTTGACGAACAAATAATAAAAAAAAGCCTGGACGTGAAAAAAGTCCCGGCAATCGCCAGAAAGAGCTGGATTAAAAAAAAAACAAAAAAAAAACTCGAATCTAAGAACTTGTCAAACCCCACCGTTATTTCGTTATTTTTTGTAATATGAGACCATCGTCTAACGGTAGCCACGCAATTGTCGCAAATCTTTCCAGCTTATCGCCGAATTCGCCAAACTTCGATCTCTACACGTGCATAGATCGTCGGTGTGCGTGACGTTATTTATGTCTAAATTTTTCACGCTCATAGTCAACTCTACTCGGGTATTAAGTTTGATGTTTTTATTAGGCTTATCCAATTTTTTTTTATTACTCTGCATCGACCAAACGTATTCGCTTGATTTATATTAATAGGTATCGCCTTATTTGTACACACGTAAATATATATTGTATTATATATACACATACACGTACGCCTGTACCGCGAGATGAGCTATATCAACAGAAGTATGCGTAAGATCGGCGTAAGAGCTTAAGGTCTCTGAACTCGCAATGAGTCTCGTATCTTCTATCTAGCTGGCAACTAACGACTCCGTTCCTTTTCGCTCTCTCTCTCTCTCTCCCTCCCTCTCGCTCTCTCTCTCTCTCTCGCCCGCTCTTATTATTAACCGTGCTCTCTCATTCGCACACTCTCCATCTCCCACTCCGTCCATCACTTCTTCTCGTCTCTCCCCTCGTTTCACGTGATATCGTACACTCTCTTTCCCCCGCCCGCGCGCATTCCGAATAGAGATTCAGTTTTGGTCGTTTTACCGTGATAAGCTGAAAAGTCAACGAACGATTTCGGAAGGTCGTCCACCTAACGGCTTCGTCTTTTGCCGCGCCTCATTTCGCCCGCGCCTCTCGCGGATGTACGGCGCGGGCGAGGAGAGGAGGAAGGGAAGAATTAAAATCGTGGAGGAGAGAGAGAGAGGGAGAGATGCGCTCGCGTACGAATGGAATGAACTCTGACGAGCGGAGAAATCTGTCTAACCTACGGACAAGCCGACGCGTCGTACCTCGACCTATACACGGGATAATTTCGTAGTATAGGCATTCGTATGTACCGTGTCTGTCGGCGGCAGGCGGGATGACGAAATCGGCGGAGGAAGAAAAAAGAGAAGAAAGAGATGGAAGGCCGCGCGAAACGAGAACGGTATTCGTAGCGCGGCCGTATTGTTCTTCGGCGAGTAACCGTTATTCATCTCTCGGCGATGATCCGAGGAACGTGAGACTCGCGGTCGGACGCAGGTGTCCGCGTGGTTATCGCGCGAGGATCCGCGCGATGGAGATACCGCGGGGTCGCGAGAGCCAAAAGCAGAGACGGGGGCCACTTCGACGATCAGGTATTAGGTACTCCGCGCGTCGCGCGCGATACGACGCTCGATGAACGTGAATTTTTCGTCCGCTTTTCCAACCATCGGAGCTTGCAGCGGCGAGCGGCGGCGTCGCATCGTTGAGAAATCCGTCGTCTCTGGGAAACTTTCTAATTTCGAGCGAGAGGCCATCTTTTTGCCGCGTGATATTTTTCACACGTCGGCGCTCTGATATCGGCGACGCGCAGTGGCCGATTTTGGACCAACCTCGCTGACGATGCAATTCCCGACCGAATTGAACCGTTTCGGGCTTAAAATGCTCTCAAGTAATTGTACTTCTCGAGCGTCTCGCTCCTCTCCGGTTTTGGTTCGTCGAATCGTTGGAAGCTAGCGAAACCTTGGAGCATGTACCGATTACGATCCACTGTGTAGATAGCGCTAAATTAACCACGGCAGTCGAACACAAGTTCGAAAAACTATACCCGTATTTGCTTATTCGCGGGAAGTTTATAGCTTATAGGAAAATATATTTAATACGATAATCCATCAAATTTACCCGCACGCTAACGATCTACGTTTCTCTTTTTTTGTTGCAGGTAAATATTCGGAAATCAACGGATTTCCAGCCGTGCCGCGCCGATATATCGCGGCTCGCGGTATTTTTGTCATGTTTTACCAGCACTTGTCTCTCGGCGTTTACGTGATACCAAGGTAAGCGCATCGATTAGCTGGACTCGCGTGTTCGATATTCGTGGATTAAAGGTCGACCCGAGCGAAACTTCGGGTCAGAAAACGGGTCACGTCCGAGCGAGAGAAGCGCGGAGTGCTTTCTTTGCCCACCGGCGCTGTGTATACTCACGTACGCGCGCCGCATCCATCCTCGCTATCGCACGAGAAGATTGACAAGTTTGCCAACGTCCGGAGAGGCTCTTCGCGGGGCCACGCGTTGCTGTAAACAACTTCGCGCACCGTTCGCGCTGCGCTCTCCAAAGAGTGTGTCCGGCTTCTCTCGCTACGTCGGGGATAGCCTGCACGCGAGCTTTACTTTGCGCGGAGGTAGGTAGGGGGGGCGGATAAATATACACGCGTTGATATACGTCACCTCGGAGAAGCGATCCCGGCGAAAGAATTTCTTCCCCGTATCCTTCTCCTCCCGCCTGCTACCCAGCAACAACAATCCATTTTTTCCACCGCCTTTCAAACACCTCTCGATTTATTCGTCCCTTTGAACTCGCCGTTCACCGCGAGCTGCAATTTTTTCCAGGAAGCGAGCAGCTCGGAACCCACGATCGCGGCAACGCGCGAACAGAGTCTTCGCGTTGAGACGTCTCCTTCGCGTAGGTCCCTACTTGGCGGGAAATTTAAAAACAAATCCCCGACCAGCGGGACGCGACCACGACGCGACGAAGAACTCGCGGAGGGCGTTAACATTTCGGCCGGACCGGTTCGGACCCATTAAAGAACCGTAACTTCTATATTGTTTCGCCCGTTCTCGCGGCCCAGAAACAGCTTTCGAATGATTTCGCGCGGTCGGCTCGAAACCGTGGATCGAATCGAGGATCGCGTGCGAAACCTGTTCGGCGAAGCGATTCGCGCGTACCCGACGACCGTTCCCAGAAGGTTCGCGCGATGCACGTCGAGTGGTTCTGCCTTTCTACGGTTCGAGGGGATCGGATGCCCGAAATAGAACGCTCTTACGACTTCTTCGCCGCGTAAAAGTACCGCACGCGCCCCTTTTCTCTCTCCCTCCCTCGCTCGCGTCTACCGCGCTCCGTTCTCCGGAGCTGCTGCCTCCTCGGTCCATCTTCCCAACAGTCCGTCTGTCCAACGCTCCAACCGTCGGTTCGTTCCTTCGCTCGCTCGTCCGTCCGTCCGTCCGTCGATCCGGCGGCACGCTGCCGCGAGAGAACCAGCGAGGAGGTTCACTCGCGCAAGAAGGTCAAGGCCATGACCTAGTGCGAGGCCCTCGCCTCGACGCCGCTCCTTCGCCGCCCCCACCTTCGTCTTCCTGCCCGCCGCACCCCTCGCTAGACGTATTCCGTGCTCTCTCGCCGCGTTATATAAGAAGCCGAAGAAGGCGCGTCGGTATCGCCGATCGCGTCCGCGTTGTTCCATCCCAGGAACGTTAAAGGAGAAGTGCCTACGAGGAAACGGCACGTAAAATTCAGCAGCCTCCTTGCTCTATCCAGAATGGTCTCCGGATGCCGGATGCAAAGCTGCGCCGGTACCATTGAAATGTTAATGGTATTAGAGAAACTCGAACCGTTGCGTACGGCACGTTCGATGGTCCATTAGAGACGGGTCGAGCTACGCTACTTGAATAACGTTCGTTTATTCTCGTTATTCAAATCTCGCGAGCGGTCTTCTTTCTCTCGGAACCAGCAACGGCGGCTCGATCGCCGGAGCAATTTGTATGCGTGCGCGTGCGAGAGAGAAAGAGAAAAAGAGAGAGAGAGAGGAACAGAGGCCTAGGCAGGCGGTACCTGTGGGAAAAATTAAATGAACGGGTAGCGAGTGATATCGCGAGGCAAGGAAAATTGTCCTTTTACGGATAATGAACCGTTGATATTCAGCTCGGTTCGGTTTTATCTACGAAGCAGCATCTACCTCCGCGACCGAGTGAATCGAGTAAACTGTGTACGGTAGTTATTGGTGTCAGATGCGCACTGGATAGCGGCAGATAACTGCCCATTACCTTCCAACGTTCCCGCACATTCACCCGCGGTCGGAAAAATCCGGAGAAAGGCGAGAGATATCTGACTCGTACGCGCGTATCGAATGCAGGTGCTACGTAGTCGCGCGTACCTACCTACGCGTGTAGGAAAGTTCGAGATGAATCTCCTCCAGGGTTACCGACGACCACGACCACGACCACGACGACGACGACCACGACTACGTCCACGACGACGACGACGACGACGACGACGACGACGACGACGACGACGACCAGGACTCGCATCGTGGATTGACGAGAGGGAGAAGAGACACGTGGCACGACGCGGCTCGAGTAATTGGACACGCTCCTTGGAATTTCTCTCTTTCAAAACTCGCGTACGCTTATACATCATCGAGGACTATCTCCTCCGAGTCTTTGACCTCTCGGCGCGCGATGAACGATCAGCCGTGAGAACGGCGGCGGGAAGAGCGTAATTTTCACCGGTTCTATGCGAGGAGCATCGTTCGTTATTTTTGGCCAGATAAGAAACGACATCGCGATACGCCTTACGATAAAACGGGCGGAGGGTGCTTAAGCCCGCTCCGTCGCCACCCCTCGTCGCTCGAGTCTCGGTTTTCGCTTTTTTTCACGGTCTCATTACCTCGGGGCGGTGAAAACGCGCGACACAACTACCCACCCAGCAGCGCTCGCGTCTTCACGGGGGTGTTGTACCGTCTGCGCCAACGCGTACGTTGCACCCTTGCACGCGTCGCGGGGCAACAACCCCGGGCGGCTCGAGCGGTGTTACCGCGTCGAGGAGGTGTTTCGTTGTTTTTCACAAATATCCACGGAGTATTTCACGTCGGGTAAAATCGAATGAACGCGATTTCCTTGGGTACACTAATGCGAGGCGTCGCGAAGGACGCTCGTTAATTTTTCCTCGTCGTAGATTCCGATATGATAAGGATACGCCGCGAACGTAGGTTTCGCCGAACTCGATCGATCTTCTCAGTTTTATTCGACGACTGGGAGACGAAAACGCGCCAGTCGGTAGCCGGATGTGCGCCTACGCGCGAATAGCCGAAAGATAATATTTGGGAATCGAAAGCGACGAGTGACACGCAGCCGGAATAATCCGTCATGCACGTGAGTAAATATGAAATGAAAATAGGAATCTGGGATGGCGTAATCGCAGCTTCGAGGATGACGATTTTTCTTGAAATTTGCTAGAGAATGACGAATGCGCGCTGAGAAAATGCGACGACGACGGATGAAATACCGAGGTGAGTCGTCTACGATATTTGGAATCGGCTCGCGGCGACACTTTTACTACCTTCGGTCGCGTAAGGTCCAGTCGCGACGAACGGTAGCGTAGGAAAATTGTAGAAATCGCTTTGTATCTCTTACCGATTCCCACGTATGTTACGTACATTGCCGAATCGTGTACTATTTGTAGAAAGTCTTCTCCAACGCACGGAATCGCTCGGAACCTTCGAACCGGTCGTCGGGACAAGTTTTATCCGCGGGTAAAACCTGTAATTTTCCACATATCCAGTCTCGACGCCTCCTTCCGATCCGCGATCACGGAATATTGCTGCGTAGCAGGTGTCGCGACGCGGAAAACCGGTAAGAAAATCGGCACGCGATTCGCACTGCAGCGGCGAAATCGGCTCGATCGGTTCGCGAGAACGGAATATTAAGGCGCAGAAGGTGTCGCGAGGCGGAAAATCGGTAGGAAAATCGGCACCCGATTCCAACTCCAGCGGCGAAATCGGCTACATCGATCGCGAGAACGGAATATTTCTGCAGTTCAAGGTTCGCGAGGTAGAAAATCGGTAGGAAAATCGGTAAGAAAATCGGCAGGAAAATCGGCATGCGATTCGAACTGCAGTGGCGAAATCGGCTAGATCGGTTCGCGAGAACGGAATATTAAGGGACAGAAGATGTCGCGAGGCGGAAATCGGTTCGATCGGGTGGCGAAGCGTGAAAACGAAAATTCGATGGCGAGGTAAATGGAAAAATAACGAAAGGACGGCGCACGTTTGTTGAGCGCAACAAACGTTCGCGGTGAAGTTTACGGGCAGCCCGTGAAACGCGGAGGCGAACGGATGTATAATAGAAAATTCGCGATCGTTTGTTCCAATCAGCCGTACGAAGTCGTTGGACGTGGGCCGCGTCGTTCCCGGAAAGTAAAACGCTAGCTGCGAAACCTCGCAACGTTTGCGGATTACGTGAAAAGCTAGCTTGAACTTGGCGTCGGATTTGGACGGGAAACGCGACGCGACGATTTAATCGAGGAAGACGACAGGAAAGGCCAGATGAACGCGGCGAACGAGACGAACGAACCCGCAAGTGAGTCTCGTCGGGAGAGATTTGTTGATGCGAGTCGCGGAATGATTTTTAATTCGTGACAAGTGCGCAGAACCTTGACGACGTGGTCCTTGATCCCGGTGTGGAAGGGCTCGGAAGGCGGACGGAGCTAATTTAATAATCGATAATAAGCTCGTTTCGTCGTTTATCCGCGATTCTCCGCGCGGAATGATACGTTGCTCGCGACGTCGCCGAGGGGCCACGCCTCTCGAGCGAGATCGGCAAGATAATCGGGCGGATAACGTAACGGCGTAACGAAGGGACTCGGAGTCCCGGCGAACTACAAATAAAACTACTTCGCACCGTATCGCGAAGGTCCGAAAACAATTTCATTTCTCTCTTAACCCTGGTTAACCTTGTCCTTCGGTCCCCCGGTTCTCGCGTCGCCGCGGCGTGGCTTACGCAACAGATTTCAGGGTGATCGTCGTCGGCGTTTTCACGGTCCTTCTTTCCGTCTTGCCACATCAACGGCGCAAATTATTCGTCATTTCGGTCCACCAGTCTCTAATCTCGCGCGTGGCCGCGGTAAACTTCTCACCGCTCGCATTCCCCTCGCAATGAATGCTCGCGCCTCGTATTTCCCCGCGCCCGCGCGAGCCCCGATGTGATTCACGGAGATGTACGCTTTATGCGTTTTTGACCCCCTTAAATATGCGGGCAAAATATCACTTTTCACGCGGTGTATATGCAAAAATGTAACCAATACGCGCGGAAAACGTGCGCAATGCGGAGTTTTTAAATTACGTAACAATAAATGTAACCAGCAAATCTTTACACATCTTTTTATCCAATTTAAAATTATATTTAAAGAACTTTGCAACAGAACTGTCTGTAAAATACAAAATTGAAAAATAAAATCGGAACTCAATATTTCACAACTAGAGAATTGAAGCCGAAAAATGCGCAACAGAACGAGATTTTCGAAGGTGTAAGGATGTCAGATAAATTGAAGTTACGCAAGTCTGATGATACATGATACTACGTAGTATGATGTTTCAAAAATATCCCATGATGCGATCGCGTAATGTCTTCCTCGACCACCGGAAATCGACCTCGCCTCGAAATCGCGAAAATCCGTAACGCAACCCGAATTTGCGACAGAGACGAGCGCTCGACACCCCAACGTCCTTCGTCTACGAATCGCAACGAAAATTTCGCAGTAATATTCCTTCGACGCGGGTCGTTAACGTCGTTTTTGTTAACCTTGGCAAGAAATTTCCTCATTTTTTACGCTTTCTTCATTCTCAGCGTGTAATTTCGATAATGTATTCCGTCCGTCGTCTCGAATCTCATCGCGTGCCTGGAGTGACCTTATCGAGCGACAATAAAATTTGAGAAAGATTCCGTTGCTGTAAAAATCAGCCCCGAGAGCTCGTCCCCGTAACGAAAATCGTGTGCTGCCCCGGAGCAGCCTCATCGACGCGGAACACGATTCTCCCTCGCGCGTACGCACAGCCCGTTTCTCAGCAGAGCGGGGAAATCGTACAGTTTCCCAACGAGCACCGAAAGCTTCCTGAAAACCGCTAAAAACCGATTTCACCGCAAGTTTCTTTTCTCGCCGATCACGAAGTTGAAGAGGGACCGAACGACCACGACGACGTAGTCGGTGCGGCCGATTTCTCCGAGGTCAAGCACCGCGCGGTTTAATACGTTGCACGGACGGAGCAGCGACCGTAATAGGCTCCGAACGCCTTCGTACCTACTCCTCGAGAGATGTATTCACGGTGGTTGTTTGTCCGACGCGTGGTGAAATTGCTCGCGTTGTCCCCTCGTTGCGCGCAGTTGGCATCGGCAATGTTTGGAAAACGGGAGAGAAAAAAGGGGAAGCTGAAAAACAAACCGACAGGTGGTTTTCTCGGGTGAGGAGAACGACGCGATCGTTTTTGCGTTCATATCCAAGACGGCGAGAGGAGAAAGAACGAGAAATAAAGACGAGAGTCGACCGGAAAATTTTATCGGTCAAGATTATTATAATTATCGAAGGACGGATGTTCTTTTTCTTTCAAGGTCACGCGCATACGAGTCGCGGAGCTGTAATCTCCGCCCGGACGTGTATGGTGAACGTATTCGGCTGTTGCAGTCGCCGAGATGTCGCCGCTGCGGAGGACCGAGAAAGAGAAAGAGAGACACAGAGACACAGAAACACAGAGAGAGAGAGAGAGATGCGTGCGCGCGCGTGTGTGTGAGAGAGAGAGGGATGGGTAGAGAGAGGACGAGGAGATGAAGAAGAAGAAGGGATAAAAACGCCCGAGGACCAAAGCGTCGAACGACTCTCGACGAGCGAGAATCATTTTGACCCAGTGGAGAGTTTATAACGCGGCACAAAGCAACGCACTCGCCATGAAACCACTACCAATCTCCGCTTCGCGATATGAAGTCACCGAACTGGTTGCTCTCCCGGTTTCACTCCCGGTCACGATCGGAGCTATTCTCTCCGTTCGAAACGCTTCGCGACCGACACCCTCTCGCTATTCGTCGGCTGGAAAAATTCGCACCGACTGGCAAGAACGTGGCGTCGCTGGCAAACCATGGCTGTGGAGCCGGTGTCTCGCGTCGTTACGTATATTCGATGCGATAGCGCGCGAGATACTTTCGTTGAATTCGCCGAAGTTCGCGAAGGAAGGAGGAGGAAGTATTTGCGGTGGGTACTCCTCGGGGCCACGGGTTCGCACGTGGCATTGACCACGAGCGTTGCGTTATTCACCGGATATTCTTAGACGCAGCGAGTAGCTTGTAGGCCTATCTTAACTACACCATCTTATATGCTGCAGTAATCCACATTAGTACCGCGTCGCATCGTCGCGAGATATATTCATTTGGTAGGAGTTTACTCGTCAGCCTCGTAGGTCAGGTCTGTTGATTCTTCGTCTCCCTCGCCGCCTTTTTCTCCCACCAGCGTCAGTTTCGTTCATTTTCTTTCCATACGTTTCGCGATCTCTCGCGCAAAGGAGCGTGCTGCGTGTGCACGCTAGTGCGAAGCAATGATTCGTTTCGGACTCGTCAGCGACGAATCACCAGGCTCGGCGGGATGATTCGCCTCGGATCAGCGAGGCTCGAGCAGGCCGTTGATTTTTTCGGCCTACGTTTCTGTGGCAAACATTTTTTCTCGTGCTTTCGCAAGACGCGATGACGATCGCGAAAGATTCGGGCGGGGAGAACGAGTCGTCGAGGCACCATGGGAATGACTCGTTGTTGTCGCAGCCGGGAAACCGTCCCGCGGGGTCAGACTCGTTTGGTGTCAAGGTCCTCGAAGCAACAGTTTTGCCGTTGCTTCGAGGAGGGACAGGGGGTTGGATCGATCGGTCCTGGCCGCGAAATGGTTCCGTGACTGCGAGTCGGAGGGTTCCCTAAATTATCCGGTAGCAGTGGGCTACTTCCTGGGGGGGTAGCAGCAGCCCGGTAATTTTCTAGTCACGCGTCGTTATGGAAATCGATCGTGGTGGCGAGAGAGAGAGGAAGTTGTAGAAAGGGCGAATTGATAGTTACGTACATGCCGGTGAAAAGCGCGGCTACGGATCGCTGATAACAGGCAACAGGAAATGTCAGATCGAAATCTGTGCGGCAGGAATTACGCGAGCGCAGCTCGGAGTCTCGCCTTCGGTCTCGCGTGGCCAATTCAGACGTTGACGCGCCGTAGACGTGCGAGTTACCATTCCCTCATCCTCGTTCCCGTCTCAGAAACGTCGAATCGACGAAAAAGCAAAACGCTATTCGCGATACGTAACGCGCTGTCAGCTGTATAAACCCAAAGAGCGACGGCGCATGATCCTCCCCGTGAAGCACGAAGCCTTGGCGTGCTCGGGACTCCAAGGAAAACAAACTCTTTTCGTGATTTCTCCAATTTCGGACGGATCTCCAAATCGAACGAGATCTGGCCGCGCCGCGGAATCAACGAGAGACGTGTGTCCTCGCGGCAACACGATGATAGTGATTCGCAAAGAGGCGCGCAAACTCGAGCGTGTAGCATAAATTCGAGGGAGTAAAAATGAATCCACGGGAATAATAACGAAAACACGGTTCTGGAAATAACCCCGTTTCGATGCAGAACAACGTTTCGCGAGAGGAAGTTGTTTGCGACGTATGCTAAAGAACGACGCACAGTGGGAAATATGAGAAACAATTCTATCCACGTACCAATTTCAATCGTGTGATAGTATCTTAAATATTCTCCTGCGAGCTTGTATTATTTGCTTTCAGTGTATTTGAGTTACATGTTACGATTTTTTCTTGAACTGCCTTCAGAATCAATCAACCTCGATACGAAATTCACGTGTTCTTAAATATTCGGTATTTCAAGTTGGAAAAAGTTTCAAAAAAACGTATAAAGTAGGTAAAACGGAAATATACACCTTACAGATGTACAATTTACGCGAAACACATTTAAGAACAGTTGTATTTCGCATCGAGGTTGATTGTTCTCAAGGCATTTTAAAAATATATATATCTTGATGTATATCCGGAATAACGCACTGGAAGCACAAAATACAGGCTCCGAGGAGAATCTTAAAAAAAAAACGGTTACCACAATGCGATTAAAATTGGCACGTGGATAGAATCGTTTCCCATATTTCCGAATCGTGCGGCGGGGAATATTTTCCCACATGCGCGGTAATACCAGAAGATTTCTGGCTTCTTCTCCCTTGCCTTCGGCGAGGACGGGCTCCGGGACCGGCGCGCGCGAGAGAGGGAGACAGAGATGGTCCTCGGCCCTACGAGTCCGCCGATTTTCGCCCGAGGCTGCGTCTTTGTCCAGACCATCGTTTGGGTCACTCAAGGTTGAACGCGAAGTGGGACACGGTGTCCGATTCATTCGGGAAGGGATACGAGTATCGAGTTGCCAAATCGGACAATAGTAGGTAGGTGTTCCGACATGCCCTGGGCAACAAGTTTCCTAGGAACAAACGCGAGCTGCACCGTGCCGTTTCGCAACTCGCAGTTTCACGACTGCCAAACGAAGCATGGCGCGATGCCGTGACTGTCGTGAGAAACGTGGAATCGATCGTGGTAGCGAGGAGAGAGAGATGGAACGGAAGAGAGGCGACGAACGACGATCGCCAGGATCACGCGACGCCGTCGTAATCGGGGAGGACTCCTCGTGACGCGAGGATCATCCGTCGAACGCGTAACCCGGCGAGGTGCGGGCGAGCAGATCTGGCACAAGGGATAAAAGAGATCATTCGACTTGCTTGCGAGCGAAAGGATATTTTTGGCGCGTGGGCCTCTACGCGAGATGGGCTCGATGGCTGCAGCGGGGCATTTTAGCGAGATTACCGGGACGTTGACCCCGACGCAACCCCCCGCCATTCCGCGGCGAGGCTCGGTGAACACCGTCGCAACTGCCCCCGTCCTGCCCCCCGCCATCGACTCGGAGCTCTGAGCTCTCGTTGAATGTGCTCCCTACGGCCTACGGCTACGCTATTCACATTTCCTACATGCCTGCACACGACCACGGCATTGACAGATGCGCGCATACATCGTCAACGGAACTAAGTAACTCGTTTCGTGCGAAGCAGGGCGAATTCGATGCTGCTGGCGAACGACGACCTTCGCGGTGTCGCGGCGCAAGCTTAATCAGCACCGTAGGCTCGGAGGGAGGCTGGAGCCTGGAGGACGACCGGAGAAGAGAGGTTCGGAGAAATACTAGCAGGAGAAGATTCGTTGGGGTGCGAGATGGGTGCACGAGGCCTCAACGGACGGCGCTTTCGCAGCCATGCGTAAAATTGCTAGCCATAGCTGACGGCGAACGCGGCTATTTTGCGATAGTTTGCGATTTTGAGAGAAGATAAGTCGACGAGAAAACAGTTTCCGAGGACGGAGCTTCGCCCGAATTTCCCGCGGACCTGTTTCGCGGTGTCGACATCGTCGGGATGCGGCGGTGTATTCGTGGGCTGACTCGAAAACGAGGCCTACGAGGTCCACGTTGATTACTCGGGTACGACGGCTACAAGTTTTTACGACTGGTTTCTGTTTTTCAACGCGTTTCCGAACAATGTGTGCGCGCGCAGGGCATTAACAGGTAGAAGGCATTACGTGGGAAGAGCCAAGCGTATCGAAGTCGTAGCCCTCCGGTCCCCGGTTCCTCTCTCCTTCCCTTGGGACGTCCCGAGGTAAAAACCTCCCCGGCGGATGCACGCGATAATTTACCATCCGAGAGGTGGTCGTACCCTTGAAAATCCGAGACGATCTCTCGAATAATTCAGAGCTGGTGAAACGTCCGGAGCCGAGGGGACGATGGATGGAGCCGGCGAGAGAGAGAGGGTCGGGAGGGAGCTGGGAGAGAGGGGGAAGCGAATAAGGGGAGGAGGGAGGAGGCCGATGTCAACGACCCTAGCGTATTTAAATCAGGTCAACCTTTCCTAGCGGGCAGCAGCTATTGCCCAAGGGCTATTTTTCTCGAGAGATCTCGAGGCGGCGTGCTGCTGCTGCTGCTGGTGCTGCTGCTGGTGCTGGTACCGCGAGCCTCCGCCTCCTCTCCCGCGACTCTTCGCTGATTTTCAACGACACTTTTCCCTTCTCCGATCCGACGAGAAAGCTAACTAACGACAATACGACGCGCTTATCTGCTACCTGCGCGTATCGTTATCTCGAGGAAAATAATTCCTCCGCAATCGACGTCATCCGTACGAATCGCCGAGGCACGACGACGACGCGCGCGCGACTCTCTGCCGACGGGAGCCGGACCGATGACTCACGAGTGATACGATCCGTGAAAAAACGGACGGATCATCGAGTGTCGGCCGCTCGCGTTGAAGCGCCGAGAAGAAGAGGAGGAGGAGGAGTAGAGACAAAAAAAAAGTAGAAATTCGTCGGCAGTAAAGCGTGTCGATGCCCTTCGGGTCTGTAAGAAAATTACGCTGCGATGCCGATGCCACGAGGATAGACGTACCTACTACGATCCACTGGTAACCCACTAACTGACAAAACTTTCCGGCTCGATCGAATATTCCAACGATCGTGACAGATGCGGTCGCGTGCGACGCTGCATCACTCGTGCATCGCATCGTTGCAGGGTACGTTGCTCCCTGTGTTGTTCCGTATAGTCGAGCGAGCGCACGTCGTCCGTGTTACTCGCGGTTGAGCGGGCAACAACGAGCAATTTAACCCGGCTTGATCCGGGTTCCGGACGACGAGGAAAGAACGTTTCCTGCCTTCGGACGGACGAGAATCGAACGCGAACGGAGAGGACCGACCGGTACGACGAGGGATTAACGGTTAGATAGGCTGCCTATCTACCCCAGTTTCGCCGACGTGCGCAACGTTCGCCCGTTCGGATCGCGAGCTCCCAGACTCACTACGCGCTCGTTGCGAGAATGCGAAGTAGGTGAGTAAGAGGAAACGATCCGTTGTTAGGATCGCCTCGGTGAAAGAAGAGTGATGGGCATTTCGCTGGAACGGGGCCTACTCCTCCTCCTCCTCCTCCTCCTCCTCCTTCTCCTCCTCCTCCTCCTCCTCCTTCTCCTCCTCCTCCTCCTCCTCCTTGTCCTCCTCCTCCTTGTCCTCGTCCACCTCCACCTCCGTCACCCCGATGACCCAGATCGCGCGGTGCGTGCGTGTCAAGACTGTTGTCGCGTGCGTAAGGTTAAGCATTGCGGGAGTTTCGGCGAAGGTACGACCGCCAGTGTACGTGCACCAGCAACTGATGCTCGGAATAACTACGAAACCGTTAAGGTTATGTCCTTTTTCCGTTGCCCCAGCCCTACGCCGAGCTCTGTCTTGTTGGGCCGGCGACGAGCCGCCCGATGCCTTCTTTCGCCGAGCGACCTCTTAATAGCGGATGACGGAACACGAGACTCAAAGCAGAGAAAGAAGCAGTAGATGAAAAAGATGC
Organism: Arge pagana; assembly: GCA_963969455.1. Classification (NCBI taxonomy): domain Eukaryota; kingdom Metazoa; phylum Arthropoda; class Insecta; order Hymenoptera; family Argidae; genus Arge; species Arge pagana. Next base: position 5,812,699 of record OZ018311.1, on the reverse strand, counting down.
AGATGAAGGCGAAGAAGAAGAAGAAGAAGAAGCAGCAGCAGAAGACGAACTAGAAAAAGAGGAAGAAGACGAAGAAGAAGAAGATGAAGAAGATGAAGACTAATATGGAGAAGACGAGGAAGCAAAAGAAGAAGTAGGAGAAGAAGAAGAAGAAGAAGAAGAAGAAGACGACGAAGAGGCCTGGAGAGATAGCATAGGCCGGGCTTTGTTGCACGAGGAACGTGATCCGCCGCGATACTTTCTACGGTCGGAGGGAGCGGTGGCGTGGAATCAACGACTCGAAATCAGAAATGCAGTTACGTGCTGAGCCGAGGAGGGGACGTGGGATATGGTTCGCGGCGACGAGGCGCAGGACAATGGTTGGTGGTCGGCTGGCCAACGGTTGGTCCCGAAGGATCCGTATACCGTTCCGTCCATTTTTCACAGCTCTGGACGCCACGGCCAGCCTACGAGCCACCGACCATTTCTCACGGCGACGAAAAGCCCCTCGGAATCCTCGCGAGCCTCGCATCGACGAGAACGCGAATGAGCGGAGAAAAAACGGAAGATCTGGCGCGCGTAGCATATAGTACATGCGCGGTACGACGGAGGGCTGCCGGAGGAGAATCGTGGTATCCTTGAGAGGATGGGCAACGCGAGCGCAATGGCCTCTCTCAGGACTCGCATCGGTGTCATAAAATCTTCATTTTACGCCGATAGTAATAATATATTATTAAAATTTAGCAGCGCAGTAGACTTTACGGTCTAGTTCACTCCACTTCGCGGGAACGATCGACCGGATCTACGGACTCCTCTCTCGACCATCGGACGTTGCACCGATAATTTACGACGATCTTTAAACGTAAAATTAAACAAGTAAACTGCATAAACCCACCTCGGATCCTCGCGTTTCTTTAATAACCACGGACATTATCACGAAACGGAAGCGTACGCGTACTACTTGTTTTGCCGTAAGAACTCTGCCGATCAACGTGATTCCGCACGAAACGTCAACGAACATCCGTTTCTTCGTCGTCCATTCTACACCAAACTCCCCATCGGCTCGATACTCGTCCACGTCTCTCTCGCTTTATCTATTCCGATCGTTTCCGTCGGTTCGCCGGTTCTCCGATACCTCGTGACCGTAACGGCGACGTCGAGGTTGCTCCCGCGCGGGCGGAAATCCCGAAGCGAGAAACAAGGATCACGCGGGAGGCTGGTGCTTTGATCGCGCTGTGCCGCGCCGGTCGTTCATCTTTTTCCCGCGAAGTTCGGAATTTATGAATGCGTGGCGCAACGACGACGACGACGACGAAGACACAGCGTTGACCTGCGGAGGCGAGGAAGTCGTCGTCGTCGTCGTCGTCGGCGGCGGCGGCGGCGGCGGCGTGTGCGAGAAACGAAGGCCGAGGCGTGTGGGATCGTCGTCGGTGGTTGATGTGACGGTGGTGGTGGTGGTGGTGGTGGTAGCGGTGGTCGGGTTCGTACGGCTGGCAAATCACGAGAGTAACCAGGTAGAAAGACCGAGCGGGCATCCAGGCTGACACCCACGCTTACGTTTTTCTGGAACGAAAAATGCAAGAACGCCGTTCTCTTCCGCGTGGCTTGGCACGCGCGATCGCGTAGTGGGTACACCGCCACTACCAGTCGCGCGACTTCTCCTTCCTCCGGGTTCCGGGTCTCGCTTTTTCGCCCTGAAAACGTCGCAATTGTTCAACCCGCAGCTCCAGACTTCCCGACCTCGGCGATCCGAACCACCGCTCTACGTTGGTCGGGGACACGGACCCGTTTTCATTTTTTTTCATTTTTCAATTTTTTCCCTCCTTTCGCTCCCTCCCTTTTTCCTCCTCGATCATCTCTCTCTCTCTCTCTCTCTCTCTCTCTCTCTCTCTCTCTCTCTCTCTCTCTCTCTCTCTCTCTCTCTCTCTCTCTCTCTCTCTCTCTCTCTCTCTCTCTCTCTCTCTCTCTCTCTCTCTCTCTCTCTCTCTCTCTCTCTCTCTCTCTCTCTCTCTCTCTCTCTCTCTCTCTCTCTCTCTCTCTCTCTCTCTCTGTCCCTTTCGTTCCTTTCCCCGCACCCAGCGCACGTTGTACCTACCTACCTACCTCTGGGTTTCCTACTTCGTACCTGGAGGCCTGCCCCTTTCGCCCTCCCGATCGGTTCTCTTATACCTCGCGCGCCATTTTTATTGTTTTTCAAATCATCTATAACCGCGCGCCATTTCACGTTTTTCGATTGGTCATAGGCGTGTCACCGGTTCAAAATCCTCTTAAAACAGAGATGTTTTACATTTCCGTATGTTTAATTAGATTTATCTCGGAAACTATTAGCTCTACAATTTGGACTCCGTCTATCTTTTTTGTAGAAAATGGAATTCTCAACAAAAAAGTACCGATACATCTTGTCTGTAAAGTTGATAGTTCACGATAAAAAAACGAAAAAACTATGAAATTTGTTAAAAATCTGAGCTAAAGATTTTTTATCCACGACACGGATCACAGAACGTAAATCAGCCGTGGACGCACTTTTAGAGTACACATTCCTCTACAATTTCCGCCTAAGAGCAATGGAATAACCTGAAACGCCGCGCAGTTATCCATAATTGAAGGGGAAAAAATGTAAGATTTACGCGTTAATCGGATGGGAAATTTTCATATACATTTAGCAGTGCTCAGAATGACAATTAGGAGAGAATTCTTTTGTATATGTTTCCAGTAATATTCCGTCAATGGAAGGAGAGAGAAAAAATGAGTCGTCTGAAACGAGGCACCCTAACGTGTATCCAGCGATCGCGATGGGATACTTGTCTCAGGTCGCGTAAGCTTTGATCCTTGTATTCCTCGTCGGGTTCGCAAGCACCTATTTTGCTTCTGTTGGATCGCGTGCTGTAAATCTTTCGTCGCCCGTTTGTATTTCAGCTCGCGTGATCGTAACGGTCCTCGTAGGCAGCGAGCTCTCTTTACACAGTCGAGTGCACCGGGGCTGTCGAAAAATCACGGCTACGTATTCGTATCCACTGCGGAACATCGCGTGGGCAACGAGATCGACGACGATACTCGCGATAGGTACAGAGATACGGAGGCGACGCGCGATCGACGCGCGTCGTTCGATCGAATCGATACGCGAAAAAATATAAAATACCGTTCGGTCTGGTTTCTTCCACGGAAACGTCGATACCGTATGCACGTGCAGATCCGCGTTGCGCTCGCATAGACGCGCATCCCACGCGCATCCGATATATTATCAACGCAGCGTAGGGATGATGCGATTGGTGGCCAACATTTTTTCGCAGTCGTGGGAAATCACGAAGTTTCTCCCTATCTCTTCAAATTCCACCGACTTATCGCGACTCGTTTCAAATCGGCGAATTTATTTACCGCTTCCGCGTCGCCCCGCGTCGATTTTTGGTACGGGGAGCAGGGAAACTCGTGGCTTTTTTGTACGAACGTACAGGAAACAGCGAATTCGATCGGCTCGGCGACAGGCGGGGTGTGAGAAACAACGCGGAAAGACTCGTGTCATTGCACTCGGAAAGATTAGATTCGAAATCTGTCGATTCGGTGAATATTAATAAAACGCGGCGTTCCGGTTGGTAGGAATTTCACAATGTAGACGTCTCTAATAACGCGCGTGTATAATATCTACCCGTTCATTTGAAACTTGAAATTTATCCGAGCGGAAACTCGAAATACAGGAAGTTCCGTCGTCGTCGTCGTCGTCGTCGTCGTCGTCGTCGTCGTCGTCGAAGATAAAGGAGATTAGAGAAAAGGAAAGAAATGAAAAAAGTGCACGGTCGGCGAAACGAGGAGCGAAGGTTCGCGAAGGAAATAAGAAATTATTTTCTTATCCGGTGCGGGGGAGCAGAAACTTCTCGATAGCCTCTCAGCGGCGCTCGCCGCCTCCCTCGTGTACGGCGCGTCGCTATACTTACAATTAGAAGCGGCGTGGAAAAAAGCAAAACATCCCGAATAAAAATAAGACTCCTTATCAAAATGTAAATGAGAAACCGTTCGGTCAGCGTTTAACTCGCGGTGAAATCGTGTAATACGGTTTGCATGATTCTACCTACGAATACGCTCGCGCATACCTTCACGCACAATCGCATAAACGGACGCCGAGATAGAGATCCCGAGTTCTATCGTGCGTTCACGCGTGCGTATACGATGCCGAGATCGCCTTCGCCTCCGAGTGACGCGAGTACAGCGATCATGCGGTGCGTGAGACCGGATGTACGCGCATCTCGCGAAAGTGCGTGTGTGTATACCGGACGAGCGGGCGTATGTCTGGACAGCGTTGCTTCTCCATTGTCGTTGCTCAAGTAGGTCACGACGACAATTCCGACGACAGATTTCTTTATCCCAAGCTTCGGACGAGCTTTTTGCCCGTCGTCAACGACGCAGGGGGACTCGAACGCTCCTCGTCGGCGAGCAATCGCGAATAAAAAATACGTAGCTTCCCGACGGGCGATTCGTTTTTCGCGGCAAATTTGCCCCCTCAATCCCGATGCATCTCCCATTCGCGAGATACGCGACGGAAGGCGAAAAAAACCGAGACCGATCGCCTTATTTCCTCGACGTTGATCGATTACGTTCATCTTTGTCCTGCGTTGCGGGGGGAACAATTTATCGGACGGTCGAAACTTTCGAAGGGGAGGATCGATGGTTATGTTTGTAGAAAAATGATGGAAGACGAGTTACGGCAGGACAAAAGTGAACAAACGGTCGTTACCAATCTGGTTTGTCTTTCTCGCGTTGAAATTGTCGGAATTCGTTTGGGAAAAACGCTGGGAAAATTGCAAACGGGGAATCGCAGTTTTTACCACGGATTTTTTTTGCCGCTAGGTAAGAATGCCAGGGGGAAACGTGGGCACGCGATAGAAACGTGGCGCGAGTAGGTATGTATCAGCGGTAATCAGAATCGCGAGGTGAAATAGGCCGGAGTCGCGAGGCTAGCAGAGATTAATAATTATTATCCGCGGAGCTTGGTGTATTATCGAATTGGGAACAGTCCAATTTCGGATTCGCATAATTATACACGAGCCTCGATTGGAATGATATTCGAAACGATTAAAATCGTGATTGCGAACGCAGAGATGACTCGAATTTTTCCAAATACGTAAAATCACGAAGTAGTTCAAGGCGTCGCGCTTTAATAGCGCGGTTCGTTTGTTGGCTCGACGTTTTCGAATAATTACTAATTACTAGCTACCAGCCCCCCGCCAACTCCCCGAGCACCGACCGCCGGTGCCGATTTTATTGACTTGTCCGTCGACGCGGAAAGGAAAAATTATACTCCGATCGCCGCAAATTTGTCATCCGTCACGTTTTACCGGAAACGAAATGGGGCGAGAAATATAATGCGAAACAAAGCACCGTTCGTCCCCCTTTCCGACTACCCCATCTCGCTCGATGGATCGCGAGCGCGATGGGAAAATTCGACCAATATTCCGGAATCTTTCGGGCGAAAACGCCCGAATTTCTTCCGTACGGTTGTTTCTCCGTCTTCCCATTTTGTCCCTTTGGTCTCCGTTTTACGGCGAAACCGCGGTCCGTTTCCGGTTCCCCGCAGTCGTCGGCGCTCCGTCGACCGGGGCTGACTGCAACGCCGCCCGCCTGTCACGGGACTCGGGTCGCGATTCAACGCGTTTCTCAAAAGCTGATTAGGTTAGCTCGACGCCGGTGACGCGAGCCGCCGCGGGGGAACTCGCAGGGAAACTCCTCCTCTACTTGGAGCCAAGGCAGTCTTCGCGGGAATTTTACCGATGCGATGTCCCGAAAGTTCGAAGTGCTCCTCTCACTGTCCAGCCGGCGGTCATTGCTGCCGTCGCCTGTCTCGAGTCTCGACGTACCGCACGGCGCCACAGGTTCCCAGTGCCCTAGTGACCAAAAGTGTTGACCAATCCGTTCATATCCGTTTACTCTCGGTCAACGTCCGACGTATCTCCGTTTCGCTATTCGTTTTTTTCCTCCCTTCCTCCCTCCCCCCCCCCCCCGTCGATCGCGGCCTTTTTTCACATTTTTACGTCCTTCCGCCACCTTCGTTATTCTCTCCTCAATTCTCCTTCGTTTGAGCAATCGGACGCACGTTTCTATCGGCTCGCAATTCCGCAGTGGAAACACGTTCGAGCGTGACATTAAAAATTCGCAACCCGCGTTTTTCCTCCACCGTCCCTTTTTATATCGACTACTTCTATTCTCGCCGACATTTGATTTTCTAATGTTTGGCGAACCGCGCGATCGCCCGTAGCCTCGCGCCGACAGATTTCTATTCGACGAACGAAACGACGAGAGTGTTCTCTGTCGCGACGAGTTGTGGTAGTGGTGGTGGTGGTGGTGGTGGTGGTGGTGGTGATCCACGACCCTTTGTTTGCTCGACATCGAAGAAAATAAGTGAACCGATAATTACCCTCGCGGATCCTGTCGATCCTCCGATCACGCGATCGTTCGGATAAAAATGTCCGAAAATCGGTAAGACGAACGTTCTACCCATAGTACGCCTCTCGACCTATCTTTCCCTCGTTTTTCCCCCCATTTTCCCCCTTTCGCGCGAGGACATACGCGCGTCGCGGAGTGTTGGAAAAAAAACTTTTTCGCCACGAATATTCTGAGCAGATCGTTGACCCGAATATTTCTCTCGTGAATAGAGGCGCGAATGAACGATCGTTAAATTATTCGCTCCGAGACGGTGTTTATTGAAACGCTAAAAATAAATTAATCCGGCGAGAAAGATCTTCGAGGAAAGTTCGACGGAACGAGAGTCGGACAATATACGAGCAACGCGAGCCGTGTCCAACCCTCGGACACATGTGTATCGATAAAAATGGAAGAGCTACTAGCAGGATTGTTGCAAGGGCCGAGTCTTCTCCCAACAAAGTAAGACACCTTTGAGTAATAATACACCCAGCAGCGCGAATCTATCTTTTCCCACGGCCATGTTTCAACAGTTACGCATTTCTTCCCTACGTATTCCTCGTGTCTGCGTCGAAAATCCGACTCCTCGGCGCCCACAGTTGACGCAACGAGACTCTGTCACGCCGAATCATCGTTGCGTACAGCGGGGTCCCGAGACCTCGGAGAATCAACGCGAGCGAAGTTTCACTCGTGGAATACCTTCGCGATCGTGGAATACTCGCGCGATGCCCTACGACGCCTGCATGATAAACTCGTCGATTTATCCGATCCGCGCTTTCGGGAACCTCGCGCATCCATTTCCTCGCGAACTCGTCGTGTTTTCTTTCCACGCGATTCGACTTATCCGTTCGGCAAGATTTACCGGTGCCAGGACCCTCGTCCAGGATATCGACGTCTCCCAGAACTAGAGGAGTCTGCACGTTTATACCGTTAATCAGCCAACAACCCAATTGTTTCTCTGCCTCGCCGCCTCGCCTCGCATCCGGATCCGAGCGAGTCGGCACCGAGTGTCAACACCAACGTATCCGCGCATTTTCCACCATTCGAGAACGGTGCAAACATCTTTCGGGGATTTTACGGCCGACGTGCAGTCGAAACCACGGACTCACCGACCGCCCCACTCGTGTTCACCGGCCTCTCGGGTTAGCTTGGGCCGAATGCTCGTATTAGGTGTATATAGTTCTCCACGGAGGTCAATGACCTCGATATATGTTCGCCGCTGTCTCGCTCGCTCGCTCGATGTGCGTGTTTCCCCTTTGTCCGCGCGACGCCCTTCGCGCGCGTATCCTTCGGCATCTTTCTTCTCCGATCGACTCTCTCGAATACGTTGCTCGTTGCATCGGCAGCCCCCGCTTAGTTCCCCCTACCAATGACGCGTCCCCGACGCATCGCGTCGCTCACCTACGCGTATTTCGTCCGGATGCGAGGATCAGGTGAGAAACGGACAATTTCTACCTCGGTGGTCGGTATCAACGAGCATCGCTTCCGCCTGTTTCCAACGATTAGCATTATTCCGCGCGGCGGGGCTAATTGTTCGCGGGCAGGACTTTAGAAGGATACCTATATATATACATTGTCTTCGGTTCGGAAGGATCGCGTGACTCCGGTTTCGCCAGGGCCAGAGGTCGCGCGGGGCAACTACTCGAGCGCGACTTGTTGCTCCGATGAAACGAGGCAGGTTCGCGCAATCTGGGAACATTATCGGCTGCCATTATCGTTCGAGCCTCCACTTGTCCACGAATCACGCGCAAACTATATACCTCGTGAAAGAACTCGTCGGGAGCGACGGAAAAATTTACCTACCTCGACGCTTTCGACGGCTACCTGAAACACGGTAACAAATTTTCCGTGATTCACCAAAAAATGGTGCCAACGACCTTTTTTTTACACAAAGTTAGCGTTATTCCAACGCCCTCCGCGTGTAGTGACACGGTAGCGCAGCTCCGTTTGCGAGTAACGCAACCAATGTTGGAATAACATTTAAAAAGTGTTACTTCGCTATGAAATAACATGCCGCGTGTGTTGAAACATGAACTGCGAGGCCAACACCAACCAACACGCTGAAATTTTAATTAAATTTGTACACTTTACTCGATGATGGACATTTTTGTACCGTGTACAAATGGCACTGCGAAGAAATCTCTGAGCAAATTAATTGGAAGAGCATACTTGGGGCCAGTTGGAGGGACTGTTTTTTTTTTTTTTTTGGTTTTTACAAATCGAGCGATGGATTTTCGCGGAATTGTATTTCGTTTTGTTGCGATGAAATTCGCGAACGACCGTGTGGCAATCGCTGACATCTCTCTCCCTGCCCGTTGGGCGTAACGACCTGGTCGGACGAACGAACGGACCGTCGAGCCTGTCCGCCGCGATTAGTTTTTTCCCCGTCGATTTCGATCCGTAGTACCAGCTGGAATCGCCAGTCGGTAGTAAAACGTCCGACCCAGATCCACTGATAATTGTACTTCGCGTGAAATGCTCACGGGATATTTCGAATCACCGATCGATTTTGTTCCCGATGCCCGTCGATTCTCGTCGACGCTGGCGAAATAAATTTCTTCTTATCGCCACGAAATCGACGGCGTGCCTCGATCAGTCCCACCTCAATTTTCTTCCCTCCATCGCCGCGAGTTGCCGAGCTCATATTTCCCGTTCGATTGCGCGTAACACGCGCGATTCGTTCCATAAAATTCGTTTGCGTTTGCGTTTGAATTTCTTTGTTTTTTCCATACCGGTAGGCATACTCAAAATTTGCCACGCTTTAGGGCTTCTTTTCAACCATTTTTGTGCATAGTTTTTTTGTCGTTCGCCCTGGTTTTGGAAGGGAAACGATTTGTGATTTTTACTCGCGATATTGTTAAATTGCTCGCCGAGTCGCGGTCGTCGTACGTAATTACCTGGATTCGCGATGAAAATGTGGATAATTTTCTCGTCGATAACGAGCGCGAGATACGATGTCTATCGTAAATTGAAATCACACTTCGTAATGCTCGTGTCAACTGTCAAACGACCCACGCAATAGTCTCGCGTTCGAATTCGTCTTGAGATGTAATCGATTAATCAAGCCGGTCAAACGTGTTTCACTTCTGCGGTCGTACGTTCGACCAATTACCGATCGATTCGTTGGAAATAAATGAATTTCGCTACCGTATAAATTCCGTTGGCTCGGGAATAACGTCGGTACAACTATAACCGAAACTCGATCGTTTTCATCTGCGCCGCGAAAAAAAGCTACAATTTTCCTGGTTCCTCGGAAAAAAAAATCGACCAGCCAACGTCGCTGCGCAAAATTCTAGTGCGAGGTAAAACCGAGTCGTGCAAAACGCGCAGCGAACGAATACATTCGCGCGGGTATCCCGTAGATTTTTCGAAGCCGCGGAAAAGATACGTCTGACCTACTTGGCGTATAATTTTAGGAGTCGAATTTTTTTTTCAAAACGAACGTTCTTGCACCTGTGTATACGCATATCCGTGCACGTACGACGTACGCGTGTATTTATAAGCACGGCCAAGTGGCGCGCAGGTATTCGCGGAGCGTTCCGTGAAAACTGGGCGTTTTTCTCCGATCGCGGAGCAACACAGCGAAAAACGAGCAAATGCAACGACCAAAAAAAAAAAAGACAAATCGACGATGGATCGATGGACGAACGAGTGTCGTCAATTTTCGTCGTCGTCGTCGTCGTCGACGTCAATTATTTCTTCGAAGGTCGTCGACGACGAGGCGTTTGATACGGCAGTTGATACGCGGAATTTTTATCCCGCGCATTCGGAGCGGCCAAAAAGTCGACGAGTTCAACGACCCCGCGCGATACAATAGCGTTCTATTCCGATCGACGAGTCGCGAGATACGTTTTAAATTGCAGAACTTGAAACATCGCCTCGTTCGTTCCGGACGCTAATGACATTCGTAGTTGTTTTATCATCGTTTCCACCAAATATCTGTACATATGTGTGCGTATTGTTTACGTAGCTACCGTACGCGCACGATTATTTCTCTCTTCGATTAGAACGATCTCTGTTTGGCAATAAAGTTGGCGATAATTGTCTCTAATAATACTGTAATAATACGGCTACGCCGAACGGTCCGTCGATGAGCGTTGCGGCATCGTTGATCCATACCCCTCGTTTCGCTTTTTCTACCTCGTTTCTTCATCGGTCCCCCGCGCGCGGGTGGAGGGAAATAGGGAAATAGGGAAATTCCATTACTCGCTCTCGGTTCTGTATCATCCGCCGTTTCCAATCGATCGAGCCTCAATGAAGAGAGGATCGGCCGCGATTTAGGCCAAGTCACGACGATCGAACGATCGGAACGAACCACGCTGCTCTCGCGCGAGGCATTGAACTCGGCTTTTTGCCCTCCGCGCGCGCTCGCGCAAAAGCTGCCGATAAAAATGCGCGGTTCCGTTCGACGATTCCGGAACGAGCTTGGATTTCGTGAAACAAATTTATCAGCGTTCGCGGTACACCGATATCACGTTTCGCAGATTGGCGAGCGGAGCGGGCGCAACGAACGATGAAAAAATGTGTAAAAAGTTGAAGAAAAAAAATTAAAGTGCGGAACTTCTGGCGTCACGTATTTGCGTTACGTCGTTTTACGCCGTGCGAACCACATACTACCGCTGCTGTAAGCCGTGCTCTTTATTTATTTCGGACAAGGTCGTATTCTAGCACATTGTGGAATGTAACTATAAAGAGTTTCCGTTATTTTTAGCGATTCGCCGTTTTGCTGGGAATTTTTTTGCCCGCGCAGCGAGTTTTACCCGCGCGAGATCGACGACGACGGGGCGTTGCTCCGCGGCCGAGGGACCCCGTTGGCCACCCCTAGCCGATTATGTAACTGCAAAACGAACCGCTGTACCGTACCTGCGCTGTACCGAGCTCGAGTCTCGGGTTACGCGAGATAATGAAATTTCAGTTCGAGTTACACGCGTCGCGTGTCTCTTCCGTTCGCCGATCGCGCTACCGGCGAACGGAGCCTATTCGCCGCATAAGCGATGGGCGCGAACGATTCGACGGGGTGCGCATACCTCGATGAGACAAAATCGACGCCGAGAACGAGAGAGAGAGAGAGAGAGAGAGAAATGCAGAGAGAGAGAGATTTCTCCGCGCTCGAGGAAGAAAACGGACGAGAGACGAGGGTGGCGTCGAGAAGAATCTTCGTCGTCGGCGGCACGTGCCGCCCGTTGTCGAAACGTAGCCGGCGGGTTCGTTGTCCTCGGTGACAGGGTGGTGACGTCAGGGCTAGATGTGTATTTAAAAATGTTGTTGGTCTGCAGCGAATTGTTATGCAAATTGATCGAGAACGTTTCGCGAATGCGACTGCATATCGGTCGAGCAAATTGACGAAGAGCGGCCAAAGAGACAAAGAGGTAGGGAGCGAGGGAGAGCGGAGGGCGAGAGAGAGGGAGAGAGAGTAGGCCAACGCTAGCGTACGAGTCCAACCCGATCAACGCCTAGCGCCTCCTCGACACCCCCCAAAACCGCCACTCGCCCGATATTCTTCTCTTCTCCGTTCGTACGATCGCGCATCTCTCGTGTTCACGGTCGCGCGACCGCCTGGCGCCTCCGAATTCGTTTCGCCGGGCCAAACCGCGGACAATGACATTTGGCATTAAATTTCGCTACTGTTGACACACGTCGTCTCTGCGCACGTGTCATCGCCGGTCAAACTCCCTCCCCCCGAGTTCACGTAACGCGATTTCCTATCGCGATCGTCTATCGCTGCGGGTCAATCGCGATCCCCGTATAGCGGTACACGTGATCGGAATCGCTCCGATTTTCCGTACCGCGACGTTCTCTTCCCGACGCTTCATCGACGATTGGACTTTGCTGGGAAAAATGGAGACGAAGCACTTTCGATACCCACCCCCGTCTCTTCCGATTCTTTCGTTCGTTTCCCTCGAATCGACGATTCGATTGTCTCTTTCCGTTATCATAGACCGTTAGCCCACTGTACCCAAATGATTTTTAGGAAAAAAATAATCCAGCGAAAAATGATCGGCCCACAGGTAGGACGAGACCTAAGGACACGTACAAAAAATATATAACGCTTCGAATCTTAATAGTCGACACGTCCTCTCGAAATTGGGAAGATTTTCTCGTAACTTGCACAATTTCTAAAAGGCGTAACCAACTATTTCCGTACTCGCGTAACTTGGTAAAATTGTTATTGTACAAATGGTAATTAAACTTTGCAGCGCATCGTTCGCGACCAAGATACAAATATGTTATATACCAAAATATCGTAGGGGTTTAAACATTTTCGATTTGGGTACGGTGCGCTGACGATATATTGGTAGAAACAATGATCCGACTCAACGATGTTACGGCCGTCACGGAAACGGGATTTTCAACGGTGCCAACGAGACACGTAGGTGATTTTCGTAAATTTCTCGTATCGATGCTTTCCCGCGAGATCGTGGCTGGGAGGAACCGGCGACGACGAGAAACTGTATCGGCGTCGCGAGACATCGGATCAGTCGACGGTATTCTTTTCGTCGTTATCGACGTTAATATCCGCGTGAAGTTTAAATCAATGTCATATTTGTCTAGCCACGGTTCGGCGAACGCGCGAATTCGAGATCAAATGGCCGCGCGGAGAACGCCAATTTATTATCCGCGTCCGTGAGCGTTTGTTCGCGCGACGGTGTCGATATTTTTGTGCGCGCGTGTGATTTGTTTCGCGTACGTAGGGTGGGTCGTCGATGGCATCGATCGCGTAGCCTTTTCATCAGACGGGGCAAATCCTCAGGTCGCGTAGCAATGAGAGAGAGAGAGCATCGCGGGGACGACGGGCGGCGAGTGTGTTTTAGAGCCGAAGTTCATGTACTACGGTTTCGAGTTCGATAACCTTGCGAGATGACGCGACTCGTTCACGTTGTGAATTTATTGCGTGTCGTTCGCGAGGCCTGCGCCGTTTGCGTTTTCGGTATAGCCAAACTAACTAACGCGCGCCCACTTCTGCACGAACTACGACGAGGAGGGTAAACAAAAGACGTAACATCTAGCTGCATTCAGAGACGGGAGACTCGGCGCGGCTGCCTCTTCTCTTCCACTCCTGCTCTCTCTATTCTCAACGACGGACGACCATCGAATCGTTGCGATGGCGTTTATCCGCAGGTATAACAACACCCGATCGCGTATCTCGCGAGCATCCCCGCTCGAGCAACCCTCGTCCTCCCCGACTCTCCGCATCTCGTTTTCTCGTCGTTTTCACATCATCAAGTTCATCGTCGTCGTCGTTTCTCGCGTATTTCGAGCGAGTTACGCGATTACCTCGCGCTGGAAAACTCGCGCATTAGCGGTGACGATGCGCGAGCACGGGATAGTGACGGGTCAGCAGAGACCCTCTTCGAAGGTTTCGTCGTTAAGCTCCGTGGGGCGAATCACGGTTAAATTATACTTTGCGGCTTCGGATTACGACGCGCAGATGACGGATCTTTGTCGAGGACGCCTCGCCACCCGAAATCGATAACAATCGTTCCGTTACACGACCGTTGAATTTCATCCGGAGACGACGTACTTTATTCCGAGTTCAATGAATTTACGAGAGACCCGGCTCGCGGCGAGGCTTCGGATTGGTAATTCGCGTTTTTCGTGCTCCGAGAATATCCGTTGTCTGTCGCTTCTCGCCCGTCATCCCGTATCTTCTTTTCCCGTTGTTCTACAATCATCCTTATATCTGTTTCAGAGTGGAAAGTTCGGCACTGCAGTTGGTATGCCCCCTGGAGTCGCGTCCTGTTCAGCTGGTGTTTCGGAATCTGCAGGTAGTCAAGGACAAAAGAGCCCTTCTCCGCGATGTTTCGGGCGTCGTCAAGCCCGGCGAGCTATTAGCCGTCATGGGACCGTCAGGTAATTCGAACGACCCACGCCTACTACCTGTTTCCTGCGTCCGCGCGCGATTAAATAGTTAACGAGACCGCGATTCCCTGTCACGGTTTTCCGTCGATTAGAGCCGTAAAATTGACGCGTACCTACCATCGAGCATAAAACGTTATTCGCTTTACCTGCTGCAGCCTATCTTTCGCATCCGCGGAATCACCGGGAACCTCGCAGGCTGGCGTTGCATTAGTCTTCGAGTGCTCCGTAAATTCCCGAAATCTTTGTCCTCGATTTCGCACGATTTTCTCTCTTCTTCATTTGTCCAGGGAGGGGAGGGAGTTTTGTCCAATTCGGCGTTTCTCGACCAATTTTATTTAAACGTCGAACGAGTCTGGCCAGATAACCGTTGAAGGAACAGGAATCTCTTTGATATCGTAAAGTGTGAAATCGCAAAACATAAACGTACATTATTTCTCGTGTATATTTCGCGTGGGTATAGTCGTATATTACTCGTACGTTCGAGCGATCCCATCATCGTCGTCGTCGCCGTTGATATCGAGGACGGAACGTATTTCACTACGTGACTCAGAAATTTCAATATTTGCATTTTCAATTTGTACGTTATATAATACATCCACGTGTTTACAGTGCTGGCACGAAGGCAGAATTTCACTGGCGGGGTCGCAAAATTTTTATTCTCGCCTGTTTTTTCCACAGCGTACGTCGTAAAGAAACGGCGTCGGATCGTTTCGGGAACAGAGTTGAAAAAACACGATTTTACCGTCGCGAAATTTCCTGCGATCAAGTCGCGATTATCGCTGGCGAATTCGCACTTCGTGCTTCGCGAAAGCTCGAAACACGACGACGACGACGCGGAGGTAAAAATAACAATCTATGCTTCTTCCGTGTTCAAGGCTGCGGGAAAACTACACTTCTCAACTGTCTGTCGGGTCGAGTCGGTTTGGACGGCGGAGAAATTTGGCTGAATCGCGAACGATTGACGAAAAGATGGCGCCGGAGGATTTGTTACGTGCAACAGCAGGACGTCTTCTTCCCGGATCTCACCCTGCGGCAAACCCTCGAGGTTCGTACATGCATTCTCACTTGTGAATCTTTTTCTACGCGGAGCTCGGGTCTTCGTATTTACCATGTAACTCTCCGCGTTTACTTTATCTCTATTTCCGTTTCGAAAGTGAATTCCGATTCGCTGCCTCCTCGCCATATTTACATATCCGCGTGCAGTACACCGTACCGTTTCGAATACACCGAGGCATAACTACCACGCTAAAGCTACGGTGTTCAATGCTCTCTCGGAAATACGCGAAATATGAAATTATTATCACCCGACGCCGCGGGAGAAAGTGCTGGAACAAAACTCGCGCCTGCTCCACGCCACGCGCGCAACTCTTCGTATCAGCTGGGTGCTGCTGCACTTTCATGCGGGGGAAAACTCGTGGAAAAATGCTGGTGATATTTTATTTCGACATTCCGCGTCGACGACCACTGTTCGGTATTTACGAATCCGTTGTCGGCCGTTGTTACGTCTCGTTGTTTGTTTAGTCGTACCGATCTACCTATATACCCATATACCTATATACCTATATACCTATATACCCATATACCTGTATAGCTATATACCTATATACCTATATACCTATATACCTATATACCTATATACCCATATACCTGTATAGCTATATACCTATATACCTATATACCTATATACCTATATACCTATATACCCATATACCTACTATATCATCAGCCGTATGCCAGCCAGCTGGTCCAGTTTCGTTCGCATACCTACTCGAAATTTCGTGGAAACGGAATACCCATTCGTCGTACCGCGCGACGATGCGATGCGTCGAGCGAGAAAGAAAGGTGCGCCACGAGCTCGGAAATCGACGTTAATCGACGAGTCGAATTTTCGAACCGTTTACAATTTATTTGCGGCACGAATTAGGCCCGCGAATCTTTGCAACGACAGTCGTGCGAGAGAGAGAGAGAGAGCGGGTGTTGTTTCTCGCGCCCGTTGGTTTACACAGCGCGCCGCGGAGGGAGGCTGCGGGGGATGGATGTGTATATAAGAGCTCGCGTGTCTGTCGCGTGTGACGTCATAACTCGGTCAGTGAACCGAATATATTACGCGTTTCAAAAACTTCTGGCATCATCGTCGCGCGAAGATCCAAGTGTGTCGTTACCGTTTAACCAGACGCGCATCACGTACGCGTACGTATGCCCGCGGGGAGGCGACGCCGCCGCGTACTCTACTTACCCTGCTCGGTATTCCGCGATTCCTCGCTATTTCCGATCGCTCTGCTCCGCCGCGAGCCGATGATAAGAATTGATACGAGCTATCAGCGTCGATCCTCGCTATTATAGAAATTCCGCGTTCGCAGCGTCTCGACAATTTTTCCTCCGTATCTGCATTTTTTTGCCTCCGGGTCGCGTCACGTAGCCCGCGAGCAACGGGCGCGCGCTGTGCGGGGTCGCGTGACAGACTTCAAAGTCTCCTCGGCGGTTGTTTGCCGTATTTTTTTCGCGACGCGAATTCAACGCGGAGCCTGGCGACGCTCGCGTCTATGTATGTAGCTAATTGCGACACTCGGATACAATATAGCATAATATAATCTCTTCTCGGCGAGCGAAATGATAGAAGTAGAGAATATCGAGAGACGGAAGAAAAAGGAGAGCAGGGCAAATGAAAGAGTTCGTCTGATAAGATTAAAACGTGAAACGGTGCAGAGAGCTTCGACGCCGCGGCGTACGTAATACGATCCACGACAGTCTTTCTATTCGAAAGCAGTTCAACGAGTCTATAGATAATAATTAATACGCCGAGAGAGACTACGTGGCATGAATCGAATCGCGATTAATCGGCCGTCGAGCCGCAAACCATCGTCTATCCTCGCTTATCGTCCGCGAAACGAGCTTGTTTCTCTCCTGGAACGGACCAACATATTTCCCCAGTCCCGCGCAATTTTCTCCCTACCCGCCGATATTTTACTCTCCATCCCTTTCGTTCCGCGAGCACCTTCGCGTACCTACTCGTTCCTCTATCGTCAATTCCCATCTACGATTACGATACGGAAATACCTCGGCCGTGTATTCGCTATTTTTCCACGTACGCAAAGACAGAGACAAAGAAAGAGAGAGAGCGCGCGCGCGCGCGAGAGAGAGAGAGAGAGAGAGAAAAGGAGAACGACGCGCCCGTTGCAACGGGATCTCGGAGGCAGCTGTTAACGCATCTTAGCTCGTTTCTCTCCCGCGACTTTCGCACAACCTCTCCAACGAGTCCTCTCCTCACCTCGCGCTAGTCATGGACCCGAACGGTACAATTGCTCGTTGCGACACGCCTGACTGCACTTTCTACGTTGCATTTACAACGGCACCGATTACCCTGTAAACACTCCCATACATCAGCCTACGCGACTTATCCCGGCATATCGATCCGTATACATTTTCCCAACCGATCGGCAATTGGTAATTGGGAAAAGCGGTGCAAACGGAAGGAAAAAAAAAATAAAACAAAACAATTGAACGCGACAAAGAAAGAGAGAGAGAGAGATAGAGTGATATGAAAGGGGCAGATCGTTGCACAGGGAGAGGAGGGATAGGAGCGTGTTGAACGTGAAATACGAGAATTAGCGATTCGTAGGTGGGCTGTGTGTTCCTTTGCCAATAATTATAGGACATTAAACGGTGTTTTTTCTTTGATATGGTTGTTGTTGTTGTTTTTGCTTGAATTTCTTGTTTCTCGTTTCAGTATCAGGCTCGCCTCAGGTTGCCAGACACGCTGTCACACTCGCAGAAGATGCGGTGTGTCGACCACATCATCGAGGTTCTCGACCTCGCTGCCTGCCAAGACACCAGTAAGTATGACGCTCGTAAACCAACAGCCCCTCCAACTAATTGTAAGAAACAAAACGCGAACTACGAAAGCAAAAAAAAGCTCTCCGACAGCTTTGCGAGCTTTCCTCGACGGCGCGTTTTTTCGCGCCGGTGACGTCGTCGCGAGCGTGCTCCTTCCCACGCGCTACGGAGACTCACGTTTTTTGTTTATTTGTTTGTACAGTTATCGGCGACTACACGAGACGAGGCCTTTCGGGTGGCGAGAAGAAGAGGACGAGTATCGCCTGCGAACTGCTGACCAATCCTTCCCTCATGTTTCTCGATGTGAGTTATGAGACCCGCTGTCACGTTGCAGATACTCCCGATTCGCTAATCCGTACATCATACGAAACGGCGTTCCATCTCTTTGCTCGAGAGGAAAAATCTCGTCGTCGGGCGGCGGAATGGTATTTTTATCGCGTCCCGATCCGAAACGGAGACGCTTTCGGTGTTCGAGCTCGATAGCTCGATAGCTCGCGATACGTATAGGACGTTCGTAGCATGGTCCGCCGCGGGCTACCCGACTCGCGTCAATCGATCAGAAATCCTCCGATTTATGATAATGATTTACGAGCCAAGCGTCATTGAGATTTATTAAATTACCAACGCGATGCCCGGCGATGATCGTGCAAAAGCTCGCCGCAGAAATTGCTCGAGAGAAATCGTAGGGATCCGATGTTGGTATACCGTTAGAGATCAAACGCGTTCCTGATCTCGTTTTGCATATCATCCTCGCATGATCGTGTACACGCGCGCGGGCGCGTTTGCCCAGAGATACGAGAGAGGCTCTTACGTCGATCGGGAACGCTTAACACGACGACGAGACGCGTGGGCATCCATCGGGGAGAGGTGATGCCAGTCACGACGAATCGTCCGTGTCGTAGATTCTGCAAATGATCGCGTAGCGAAACGCGAGCTCGTATCTCTCGAAGCGATCCTCTCGCTCGTAGGCATTTCCAACGGTTTAACGAACCCGATGATTCAGACGTATCGTCAACGCCGATAAAGCAATGGTATCGGGTACCTGGAAGTTCGCCTCGATTACGCTCGCGCGCGCCTTATCTCGCGAAACGGCGGCGCTCGCTCCATCATCAATCGCACCCCGGTGTCGGACGGTGATAAAACAATTGTGGCATTCGTCGTCCGCGCATTTTTGCACGACGCGCGATTCCGCGAATTCATCCCAACGTCGAAACCTCGCTCTTTATCTGGTTCGGGACAGCGACGGGGGAACGTTCGAAGTTGCCGGTAGAAAGAGACACGGCGCGTTTCGGCCGCTAATTCTCGTCGTCACCTTTTGCTTTATCCCTCCGCAGGAGCCGACGAGCGGATTGGATTCGCATTCGGCACAGGCGCTCATATCTCGCCTGAAAAAGTACGCCGAGCAGGAGGGCAAGACCATCGTTTTGACGGTACATCAGCCGAGCTCCCGCATGTTTCACAGTTTCAGCAAATTGTTACTGCTGAGCCGAGGACAGGTCGCGTACTACGGCCCGACATCGAATATCGGCAGGTTTTTCTCCACGATCGGTCTCACTCTTCTTTCACATTACAACCCCGCCGATTTTATACGTGAGTATCCGCGAGCCGAGTCCCCAGGGGCGCGAAGAGATTTCGGTGTTAAATCAATTCTCGCTTCCTGTCCCGCAGTCGAACAAATTAAGGGACTGGAAGAGGTTCGCGAGAGGATAGTTGCCGCTGCGAGGTCAGCGAGGCAGGGCCCCGATTGTCCGCTCGAACTTCGTCCGGATTACAACCCCAGTCAACATCCGTTGTGCGATCATTTGATACATTATCACGAACATCATATCACTCATAACGGTAAGTAAAACAAATGACGCGACGAGATTCACGACAACGACGACCGGAACCATTCTCCTCGTAAGCGCGACGACCACGACGTTTAATTTTCTCCAAAAAAAAAAGGCATCTCGCGTGCATCTCGTGCCTGTATCATGTCGCGAATACGATCAGTTTGGTTATCGCTTTGTTTTTTTCCTCGCACTCGTCGCGGTTTTTCTACCGTCACGTCGCTTTTCATCCGTCGCCGATACTTCGACAACGCGTAGCTCGTTGAATATTCGAAGAGACGTGAGATCGTGATTCGGACGGTAGCTTCTCGGGGCGAAAAGACATTGTAAAATAAGCTTGTTCGAACGCATTTTGATATCAGGAAACGGAGAATGCAAGGACATTAGGAACGGAGGAAAACTGGATATGTGCACGGTCATTGTTGACACCCCGAACCACGACACCAGCAATCACGTTTACACTACGATCGGTAAATTTCAAACCTTTGCCAAATTAAAATACGTCTAGAATTTATGAAAGTAATGCTGCGACGACGCGGCGAACGTACGCGTCGACAAACGAGCTCTGAAGCTATGTACGTTTCTTCCTTTCCTAATCCATCCGCCGGTTGTTATTTCAATTGGCAATGATCCGTCAGACTTCGGTTCGACAATTTCTTTCTTTGCTCGCGTTTTACCTATCGTATGTTCGTTATTTCATTTATCGGAACTCCGAAGATATCGCCAACGTACATCCGTCGCGAAAATTCTTCGCCGACGCTAATAATTTTCCTTGCTTATATTCGCAGTCAAGGAAGACGATGGACGGACACTTTGGCTCGATACTCAAAGTCACGCGAGCAGTAGCGCCAGTTCCTCCGACGACGATTACTCTTGGAATTGGCCGACGAGTTTTTGGTCTCAGTTCAAAGTTAGTTACAAATATATAGAAGCTAGTTGTTCCTGTAAATCCGTGTAACTCGTATACGAAACGTGTGCGATCGATCGGCTAATCGTATGTTTTACTTCTCGTTACGAAGGTCCTCTCCGAAAGAAATTTCCAAGAAGCTCGACCACGCATGTTATCACGGTTAAATTGGCTACAGACGGTAGCTCTAGGATTATTGGCTGGTCTACTATGGCTTCGTCTTCCAAGAACGGAAGCAGCTCTTCACGACATTCAAGGATGGATGTTTTTCAGTACGACGTACTGGATGCTGTTCGCACATTTCGGAGCGCTCTCCAGTTGTGAGTTTCATCTTCCTCGTCGACCATCGCGATTCGTCGAACGTCGACTTATTTTTCTACGACCTCTCGATTTTTTGCAACGCGGTTCGAAGCTGTACGTATCTCGTTTTCAGTTCCTCCCGAACGTGAGGTCATCAACAAGGAGCGTCTGTCGGGATCGTACAGATTGTCGGCGTACTATTTGGCGAAAATGGTCGGGGAGCTACCGTTGACGATAACTTTGCCGGCGGTATATCATATAATTAGCTATCCCATGTTGGGATTTCACAGTCCGGCGGTATTCGTCACTCTCCTGGCATTTCTCCTGCTGAATACGATAGTAGCCCAGGTAAGCCGCGTCGCTCCTTTCAATCGCGATATCGCTGCTCGTCGGATTATGGGAAATTAATCGATACCGTTGACCGTGATAGAGCGTGGGTTTCTTCGTGGGTGCCTGCTGTTTGGATCTCCAGGTGAGCATAACGGCATCGGCCCTCTACACGCTTGGAACTCAGCTGCTGGGCGGTTATCTAGCCACCGCCGTACCCCCGTGGTTAGCCTGGGCGAGATACGCCAGTATGATTCATTACGCGTATCAAAACATGCAGATCTTGGAATTTGGCGTGGGAGAACCAATAACGTGAGTCCCCACATCCGTGAATATATCTATCCGCTCTTTCCCGACTTCCCTCCGGCTAGCGAGGAATTTATCTCGACTTCTTACCACTGCTGTGAAAATCTACACCGCGCGATACGATTATTCCCGGATAATTGGCTCACGCTTTTGCTTTGTTTCCGATTTTTAGGTGTTCTCAGCCGAGCAAATTTCCGGAGTGCAAGAACGCGACGACGATACCTGTGTCGGCGATCCTATCGGGTCCCGGTGGTGTCGCGGGACCAGGTTTACCGCTCTGGGCGAATACGGCGGTTCTGCTAGCGTTCCTCATCGTTTTTAGAACACTTGGTTATCTCGTTCTACGATATTATCGCGTCCCGAAGTGAATGATTCCAACGTCACCTAGAATTCAATTTTCTACGCGAGTTTTCACGGATCTTTATCATGATATTGATACAACTGTTATATAAATAGTAATATTATTAATATTAACGATAATGATAATAATCAAGCTAATAGCATCCAGGAATACGATGGTAAATACGCGCACGCGTAGATCCGATTCGACGGAGAAACGAGGAACATCCGAGGAGGCATACGATCGTTGCGAGGCATCGAGTTGCGTCGTGGAAGGCCAGACACAGAGATATTAATGTGAATATTTTCTCGCGCGAAGACGCGTTCGCGGAGATCTTACAGTATTTTAAAGCTTTTACGCGATGGTTTTTACCTCCCTTGTATTGGTATGCACGTTACCACGACCTCGAAGCTCTGTTTTTCGTCAAGCGCGTATACCGTCATGTTCCGTGAATCGATATCGATGTCAGGAACAAAAACGAATTGTGAGGAAATTCGCGAGCTTGTTGCGCGATCGTTGTACGAGAGTTTTTTCATTCTAATAATTTATTGAGTAATAATATCATTTTCCGCTCGTTGGTTTCTGATATCGATGACAGTTTTTCGTCCCGCACCTTTGCCTCCACGAATCGCGTTCGGGGAAAATACTTGTATCTCACTCGATCCTGATCGACGCAAACCTCGCTTTCGGTATGCCTCGTCGATAGATCAGCGATACCTCTCCGCGGAGATAGCGTACAATCGAACGGATTGTAGGCAGGGGGGAAAAAAACTACGCACCGAGTAGCGAAGACCTGTTTTTACGTGCGGCAAGAAGGGTACGATAGCGACGGGACAAACAGAAAAAATCAGAAAATGCCTGCAAAGGGAAGAAAAAAAATAATACTAAGAGTATACGGAATCGCAGGACCTAACTTCGAAACCGCCGTGGTAAAAGGACTCTGACGTTTTGACGAGGATGCGTGATCGATGAAATTCCTTGCTGAAATTGGTTGGTACGACGTCAACTGAACCGGGAACATTTTACGAATGATGACCACTTCGACACGGATAGGAAATAAATTCGTTGAGCGATTAAACGGTCAGGCGGTATTACGTGTGTCTTGCAGTTAATCCAAAACCCACGTGTACGACTTGAATTGCTCGTACATTTGTAGCAAAAACTACATTTGATAAGATCCTGTTCGTTATTTGATACATTCGAATAACACGAGTTTGTCAAAAAATTTCCCCTTTAATTGACAATTGCTGAAAATCATATCGTTCGAATTTTCGTTGGATCCGTCCGATTAGAACTTTTCAA
This sequence comes from Arge pagana, assembly GCA_963969455.1. NCBI lineage: Eukaryota > Metazoa > Arthropoda > Insecta > Hymenoptera > Argidae > Arge > Arge pagana. Next base: position 5,789,307 of record OZ018311.1, on the reverse strand, counting down.
CCTTCTCCGGTTCAATGTCATGGAAAAAACCACGAAAATTAGATTTCGCGCGCGGGCGTACCCGCGACCTTTTTATCGCGACGATTGCGAAACTTACGAAATTCAGTGATCCCGTAGCGGACTGGAACGCTACGTAGAATTGTGATAGAAATGCGCTTTGTTAATTTTACGAGCGTTTGTCGGGTAGTATCGAAGGTGTAATCTGTGCGGAAGATTTGATGCGCTTCCGTACGGAACCGGTGATAAAAAAAATTAAAAAAAATGAAGGTTCCGTATACTCTTAACGCTAGAATCTGACTGAAATTTGTACTGCAAGCGACCGTTTATTATATATAATGCGTATGATATGTATGATATATATATACGCGTATATATAAACTATATATATATATATGTACATTATATATGATATTCGCGAGACATATATACACGAAGGACACGTGTATATATTGTGAGTATACACATATACAGATACATATGTTTAGGTATCATATGAATCGAAATTTAGTGACAATAGGCTTAATGGAATTCTAATTATAGATATGATATAATTATAGTTACGATGAGACGTTAGTGAAACGTTATATGCTGCCAACTTTACAAAAGTATCTTTCTTTGTTTACGTTAAAGAAAAGAAGAAAAAAAAGAAGGAAAATGGAGTCTTTTATTCGTTAAATTGAAAGTGTGACGATCAAGTCTAACGTATTTATAAAATACACACTTATTATGATTATAGTAATTACTAATGCGAATAATATAACGAAGCACGTGAATGTAAATCTATAGATGTATAGTGGGATCGTTATCGGCGCGACAACGACAGAGGAATATATGTTGTTACCCTCGCGAACATCGCGACAAAGTGCAGCCAAATATATAATAAACAATTTTTAAACCAATTAAACAAGTTATAAACACTGTATTGATCGTGTCGTAAAAAAGATTATAAGACTACGTTAATCCACTCATTATAACCGTTAGCTAATCTCGAAGAAATTCACGCACTAAAAGAATCGCGAGAACGTTATATACAAAATATCATACGCTCGTACGCGCGACCATCGACGTATCTCGTTCGTCACGTGCCTGACACGCCTGTGCCCCTGTCCCGAAACGCGTGAAACCTGCAAAATGCCAGTGTTGGTCGAAACAACACGACAGAAACGTTACAATAACAGCAACAAAAATAACAACAACAACAACAACAACAACAACAACAACAACAACAACAACAATGATCAATATTAATAGTAATCACGATATCAGTAATAATAATTGTAACGAATAATATCATAACTAATAATCACGATAGTAATAACAACGACAACAACACAACAACAAAAATCATAATGATAACGAGAATAACGCTGATAACAATAATAGTAGTAATAACGACGATAACGATAACGATAACGATAATAACGGTAATAATAATATTAATAATAATAACAACAACAATAATAAATATCGACGATGATGATGATAATAATGTTAATTCTAACGATAATGGTAAACTATGACGATAAGAATATTTCATCTCTACGCAGAAAGGGGTACGATACTTCGTTCCGAGCATATATGATGCATATATGTACGCGAACTCCATGATCCACCAAGTGTTCAAAGAAGTCGGTTTGGTTAGAGCGTGTTGCGAGGGACAGAGGTACAAACGGCAGTGTCGCGAGCGGGTACGTTGATCCTTGATGGGGGAAGAACCATTATTCTCATCGATAAGCTTCGTGGCTGTCGTCAACGCGAAACGCTTCGTTTCACCTGACATCGCCTAAATTCGCTTCCATTAATCTAGCATAACTTGACCGCGAGATTTGGGAATGTCACTTCGATTCATGATTTACGATTCACACGACAATTGAAACTATTCAGTTATTTCTCGGTACCGTGTCATGTAGGACAACGCGAACGGCGTATCGGAAAGAGAAAGTGACGACGAGTAAACAACCAGGCGTTTAAACAAAGATTTGGCTGTGTCAACATTGTAATAATTATTGATTTTTATCATTTTGTACTTGAATATTCAGAGAAAACGGATGACTGGGAGAGAAAGAGGGCGTAAGAGGGCGTAAGAGGGAGCGTGCCTGTGCGTGTGCGTGCGTACCTGCGTGAGCGAGCGAGAAAGAGAGGGAGAGAATGTGTGCAAAATTCGAACGACGAGAAAACCTGTAATAACACGGAGCGATGCCTCACGAGGTTTCATATTTTTCTCATGATCAGTCGTCATCGAACTCGACGCTGTGTCATGTTGCCGTGCTTTCAATGGGGGGGAAAAAAAAAAAAAAAAAGAAATACGAGAATTACGTTCATTTATTTTTGTTCTTTTTGGCTATCGACTGCAATGTGAGATAAAAAAATGAGAAACTTACTAGAGGGAATAATAAGACTGCTTTTTACTGACGTGACGTACGCGTGTCTAGCAAAGATCACGAGGTAATTACATTGAAAGTTGAATAAGGGAATAATTGAAAATTTAATAAATAAAATTGAATTAAAAATTTAGGATCTTTCGAACAACACCGAGCACGGCTTGTGTGGTTTGGCGTTGAGAAAAAAAATAGTTAAATATCGACGGACTCGTCCGCGATGGTAAAGGATACGAACGCTCGTTGTCATTCGCTGTTAATATTATGTATGCTTGCGTAACGATTCCAACGCTTCGAAATTGTCAAATTCTTTTACTAACACTATATGTATGCGCGATGATTTGGGGGAATCTCCAACGGGCAGCCGCGTTCGCGCGTTTTCGGTACTCTTCGCGCACACCTACCGTGCCTGATTCGATCACGTGAATCGCGAAATTTAGAGAGGGGCATCGTAATTTTACCTGGCTGCCGACCGGAGAACAGTTCTTTTGGTTTCGTTGTTCATTCAAGCTTAATTTCCGACTGCACTGCGCGCTCATCGCTCGTCGTGCATTCGTTTCACAGCGCGTTTCATTCCCAGTTTTATTTTTAAGATTTCACTATCGTTCGTACATGAGGTTTACATACGTAGGCGTATACGCATATATATATAAACGTAAGAGCAGTGCCTTTTTTATCGAAGATATGCAAGTTGTGCCAAGCGGAGAAACGATAGCGAGACGTGAGAAATAACGTTTGAATAAAAAACGCCGATCGACCGCGAGAAATGAAAGGGAAGGGGAACTAAACGAGAGAAAAAAAATATTAAAAACAAAATCTCATAATTGAGCGAAATGAAGTAAACGTTCGAACCGGAACTCGCGCGGTGATATTGAACGGTATATGCGACGGAATCAACGCGATTTTCACGACATCGTGAGACGCGTTCCAAAACGTATATCCAAACTCGCGCAACGTTTACCGGAACCAAATGCGAAATTGAATGCGAAACCAAGCAAACGAACGATCGTCGCAGCCGTGATCGACGTAACGTTGATGTTTCATCGTCGTTGTGCAACAACAACGAAGCGAAAACGCAAACGTCTCGAGTCTCGGATGGGGAAGGGTGCGACCGCCAAAACGCGTCGCTAACTGAATTGTTGGGGGGAAAAAAAGGAAAAAAAAAGGATTTACGAGACGCGATAGCTTCATGCGAAATGCCGCTGACTATTACATTGTCCATTACTACCGAGCATGTGAAATTTAATTTGTTGATGGGGTTGCCGAGCGGATGGTTATCACGCAACGATCGTGGAAAAGGGCAGCGTCGACAGTCTCCTCGTTCATTCGTAATGCGTATATTAATTCCGAAGAGTGATTGCTCGGTCAACCGATTAATCTACCTGATAAAGCGACCCATCAATTAACCGTCTTGACGCCACGATTCTCCCGTCAACAACTCACCAATTTACGTTTACTTCCACCATCGTCGTCGTCATCGCGCTTCTTATTATTACAATCGTAAATCATTTATATACTATATAGACATTTAAAAGCAACGCAGTGTATTAGATTACGTTTATTCTACACCTACCGAACAGGCGTTCACGTGTGTATATAGATATCATATCACACACTTTAGAATATAACACGTCGTATCGAATATCTAATGCAGATGACAACAATTCGTTAATTAATAGCTACGATATAATATTTTTCCTGTTGTCTGAGTACCTAAGCGGATATGGTTCGCAACAATGCCTAGCCAACAAATTATTATAGCCTGTGTTATCGAGTTAATTATCATTATTACTATCATTATGAATTATTATTAATTATTACCTATTATTATTACTATCTATTATTATCTATTATTATTATTATTATTATTACTACTACTACTACTATTACTACTACTATAATTATTATAATTATCGCCACTAATATTTCCATCATTATGACTATGATTACCGTCACTTTTTTTAATTAATTATTTCATCTTTTATTATGCATATACCTTCGCCTAACCAGCCCTCGCGTGGTCCATTGTTAAGTCATTTTCGAACGCGTAGCTGGATCTTGCGGAAAACGATACAGCCGCGATTCTTCGTGGCATTCTTGCATTTTTGTTTTTTCTCTCTTTCTCCTTTTCTCCTTCTCTCTCGATTATTCACGCGCATCTTTCTATGCGAACGAAGCGTCGGCGAGGGCAAATTTGTTCGCGACTTTTCATCATTCTCTTAGCGTTAAAAAAAGAGACGCTCAACAAGATCCGTGGGTTTTGTCCGATGTAAAACCGTAAATTGGATCATTTTCATTCCGAGCGGAGAAATTGTGGAGCGTCGCGTAACACGAGCGAGCGCTACATCGGCGCGGATAGGATTACGCGTTCACATCAGTAGATATACATACGCATGCTTGTCGGAACACTGTCACGTCGTCCGTTCTCCCGATGCGCGATCAAGCTTCCCGATATCGTAATTTCTCGGAACAAATGCAAAGTGGACGACGTAATTCGCTTCGCTGTCTCGTAATTTTAATTTGATAAATGGCGAACGATTTGACGAGTCGATGAATAACGATTGGAAATACGATCAGATACACGCAATGTTACGCTGCTGCCTGCTCTTGCGATTCTAAGCTTCGCATTTTATAGCAGTTGATCTGCTAATTGAAAGTTTATCAAATATTTCGTTCGCGAACTTGTTACGAATAAATATGATAACGAATGAAACTGTTGCGATAATAGTTGCTGGTTGTGTTGTACGATATTAATTGTAATGTGACTCGAGGTTTCGAGGAGTTTTGTTTTCACGATACGACGAATTTTGTGGAAGAATCGTCTGGTTAATCGTTCGTAAAAGTCGACGGGAGGGGTAGAGAGAACGACGAGTAAGAAACGAGAGGAATCTTTATTCACCGAGAACGAGACTGCGAGAGGAGAAAGAACGGAGCGAAAGGAAACAGGCTAGCTGGAAAACCTTACATACCTATCCATCATTCTCTTTTGTCTCCCCAAAATTTCCCATCTCATTCGAAATCATTTCGTAAAGTAAACAAATTGTAATCCGTGTACTTTAGAAACGTTCGAGGTATAACAATTCGAGGATAATATCCATTGTACCATTATACAAATATTATATATGCATGCGCACGTGTATATATATTATATGTATAAACGAATAATTAGTAAGAAACAAACACGTCGTTTTTTTCATTTTATCCAAACGAACGATCTTAAATACATTTATCGATAGGTTCGTCGAAACGAGCCACTAGCGCATCGAAATATTTGTATGGATGAGTATATATATATATATATCGAGTATATATATTTACATATATATACATGTATAAATTTATTCATTGTTGCTGTTGACGGTGTAAGAGGACATCTATTTACACGCAATGTTGCATACCTACACCTATTGTCTTCGTACTCTTTACAAGGAGAGAGATGCAGTAATTTAGTGTGAACGGAGGAAAACTGACGATGCGCGTAATTTGTCATTGTTAGAAGCGAGTGATGATTTGTTATCCGTCGCAATTTACCGCATTTCGTCGGTTTGTTCCGCTCGACACGCGGAACTTCCGGCGATAAGACTCGTTGTTCGAAATTGTACGGTCGACCACCACCTTATTTGGCAAAGATCTCGTCCTCTCGTTTAGCCTTACGTTTCTCATTTGAGATCCATATCGTTATTGCTATTACTACCTGTACTACTACTACTACTGTCATTATTTACTACTACTACTGTCACGTTACGATTATTTTTTTTAATTTATTTGTAACTCGTTTATCGCCGACTTACGCGTCGTTTTCTACGTGTACAGGTAAGATGATACCTACTTGATTACGTGTGATATGGAAATAAATCTTTTTTTTCAAAAATGGCCGAACTTGAATCGAATTGGATAAAGCTTTTCGTGATTTTGTCCCTCGTCGACGACGAAGCGTCACGAGGATTCCTAAGATTCCATCTTTTGCAGCGACGAGCCTCGTTTGTTCCCGATCAATTTTCTTTCGTCATCGTTAACGATTCGTTTTACGTACATCTTCGCTATCATCCGATCGAAATAGTCAGACGCATCGGATGGTGATCGAGTTGAGAAAAAAAAAAGAAAAAGAAAAAAAAAACAGTAGCGACGAGAAAGCAGAGGAGAAAAGAGAAAAGTTGACAAAACTAACGAGTAAAAACCGAAGTTGAGACATGGGATTTTTCTACATTTATACTTTATCAATTTGGCCTTCGTTTCTTGTACATCGTCACGGCTCAGTTCCCTGGGTACACGCACACCCGCGCGCACAGACCACACGAAGCAACCTAGCTATACGATGATAATAAGAAAATGAAAAGCTCTAACCGGCTTCAACGAGACGACGGCAAGGTCAGATCAATCTGCGATTTGCAGGGGAACAATTTTTGTCGTTTATTGTAATTACATTTCGATAATATTACGCAATATGTATACAGAGCAAAGCAGCGGGAACCATTTGTCCTAGTCCTAGTATCTCAATCTCATCATAATTTATAATCGAATTCCAACAGAAACATAATAAAAATAACGTCATCATCCACAGCCGAGCGCAGTTGTTGTCATTGACCACCGAACATCTCCGAGGATCGCGAAGCGATCGCGAAACCCCATGCTCGGTCGCTTCCCCTGTGGCAGGTAAAAGCAGCTACTGCTACTACCTTACCGAACACTCCGTGTTCTCCTCTCCTCGCGTTGCTTTCCTATCCCGGCAACTGTAAAGCGGTGACGTCACCGGGCGGCTGGCCCAGCCACCGGTGGCCATGTTCGTGGCCATTCGTAGTGTGAGCGTCGCGCGATACGTAGCCTAGGAGAAGACGCGAGTGCCTCCGGCGGAGGATCGTAAGTGGAGTCGTGCGAATTCTTACTCGACAAAATTCTCCTCGGTGGTCGCGATAAGTTATTTGTAATCACGCGCCGCCGCGATTTGTATCAGCGATGCATCCGCGCGCGTTTTCAAAATGTATTATCTGAAGGTAGACGCTGCTGCGGCGAGCCACCCGACGAAACGTGGTCGCCGATCGACGATGCCGAACGGTGAATTGTTCCACGACGACCGGCGCCGTCCAGCCGTATGATTCGGCCCGACGTACGTTACATACATACATACGTTTAGTAATCGTGCAAGTTTTATCGTCGGGGGACAGGGAGGAAATTGACGTTAATTCGACGACGGACGCATCGTCGCCGGATCACTCGCGAGCGGTGGGGGAAATTTGATTGTTGCGAGACGCGCGGCTACCGCGATACCGGATTTATGGAATTGAAAATCGAAAGTTACGAGTTAATTGTAAGCGAAGATGATGCAACGTTTCGTAATCGAGACGCGACGTTTCGTTACTCCCGAGGAACGTTACTTCCGACTCCTCATCCAACGTTGAACTCTCTAACGTTGCGTAGGATCTGATCTTACGTGGAGCGTATTTCGCAAGGACCGTAGGCGTACGAAGAATTGGAAACGATTCCGTCGGCGTAACAAAAGAAGTTACATTTTGTTCGGCGAATTGCGAAGCATCATTGTTGTTTCTCGAAGACTGGGAAGATTAATTGCGAAATAAAATTTAGAGATATTCGTGTTCCACGGAATTTATGCGTAGCCATCCGAGCCTCGATCGTTGACGTTTGTTTGCAGCGTTGCGAGTCCGAAATTTCGTTCGGCGAGGTCGCGACCCCGTGTATCGTCGAGATAAACGATTTAATTTCAAGATACATTCGTGAAATAAAACTTATCAGAAGCGTTTTACGCCTCGGACGACGCAGCACAGCGCGATATACCTCCGTCGTCGGATGAACGGCTCGAATTTTCGTGCGAAATGTTTCCCAAATTCCGAAGATTGTTCCGGGCCTGGCCACTGCTGTTGTCCGTTGGCATTATAATCAGCTTGTTCCTCGTTTGGCCCAGGCGAAACGAGCAGCGAAATCATAACGACCTGGTGTCGTTGAGGTGAGTCCTCTCGAAATGGACCGATGGAATCGGATTTCTCTCAGCTAATCGATGACAACGTATCTCTTCCACAGATTACTCGATTCTCAAAATAGCTACTTCAATGATCGCGGCATTCAAGTAGTGGTCGGTCATTACATCGGAGATTCCGTCGATCAGCTGAAAGTACCGGACGTGACTAAAGGTGAGTGAGAAACATTCGATTCAACGGCGCTCGTGTCGGCCAACGGACGTTCGATTCGCGTATACATAAATCAACGAGCATAAATAACACGTAACAGACTGCAATAAATCAACGAGTTCGAATAACAAGTACCGTCTGTCAAATGTCGCGTGTCAAATGTCAAGTGATTCGGGGAGTCTGATACATCTCGGTGGAATTTTAAACGTCATTCGTTTAAAATTTGAAACATTGTGGTCGATATTCGTTGGTGGTGCGCAACGAAAATGAATCGATATTAGATCGGCAATTTATCTCCACTTACGCGATTTTCTTCCTCTCTTTTCAGATCTAATCAACCAGAATCTTTTCGATCCGCGACCTTACGAGGGCCGATACGGAGAACCTGTTTTGGTACCAGCCAAGGATATGATGTTGATGAGACAACTATTCCAGATCAACAGGTTCAACTTGATGGCCAGCGATCGTATACCGCTCAACAGGTCGTTGCCCGACGTGCGAAAGAAAATGTGAGCCACCGTTTCACTTTTCAATTATCACTGCCATTCGAAACCTTAACGCTTCTTCCTCTTCGTCAGGTGCGTCCCGCGTTATTCGAGCTCCGATCATCTACCATCGACTTCCGTCATCGTAGTTTTCCACAACGAGGCTTGGAGCACTTTGTTGAGGACCGTTCACAGCGTCATCAACAGATCACCGAGACATCTCTTGCACGAGATCATTTTAGTCGACGATTTCAGCGACAGAGGTGATTTCATCGATACTTCGTCGATCTCTTCGATGAATCACGATCCATCGTGTTACGTATTTTCTTCTCGTTTAGAATTTCTGCGCAAACCTCTCGAGGAACACGTCGCGAAGCTTCAAGTTCCCACCAGAGTTCTGAGGGCTGGCAAGAGAATCGGACTCGTGAATGCCAGACTTTTGGGCGCCGGTGTAGCCAAAGGACGAGTCCTCACGTTCCTCGATGCTCACTGCGAATGCACCGTCGGTAGGTAGGTCACTTTGTAAAACGTGCAGGTGATTTTTATTCCGGGAAAAATTGGTACAACGTCGTGCAATATTTGTTCGCAGGGTGGCTCGAGCCTCTGCTAGATGCCGTGGCTGAAAACCGTACAAGAATCGTGTCTCCCGTCATCGATATTATAAACGACGACACCTTTGCCTATACGAAGTAAGACTTCGATCGATATTATTTCCCTGCAATTTTCATTACACGTCCAGGCGATATTTGCCACGCGAAGTAATAACTTTACTGCGAGAATCTTGACTGTTTGGTGCAGGGTAGTTTGAATAATGAAATTGACTAGAAAGAGAGAGAGAGAGAGAGAGGCAAATAAATTGTGGAGCTCGAAAGTAACCGGATCACGGTGGCGATTTGTCTGTTCGCCGTCATTCAGGTCATTCGAGTTGCATTGGGGTGCGTTCAATTGGGATTTGCACTTCCGTTGGTTGACCTTCGGAGGGGCGGATCTCGCGGAACGCCGCGGAAATATGATAGCTCCGTTCAAGACACCGACGATGGCTGGTGGACTGTTCTCCATAGATCGAGATTATTTCTTCGAGCTGGGTGGATACGACGATCAGATGCAAATTTGGGGCGGTGAAAATTTGGAGCTATCGTTCAGGGCATGGCAATGCGGTGGTAGCGTCGAGATCGCCCCGTGCTCTCACGTGGGTCATCTGTTTCGGAAATCATCGCCTTACACGTTTCCCGGAGGCGTTGGAGAGATTCTCTACGCGAATCTCGCACGAGTTGCTTTGGTTTGGATGGACGAATGGGCCGAGTTCTACTTCAAGTTCAATCCTCGTGAGTCCCACCTTCTCGTCTTAATAACTACGCGAGCTCTAGCGTAGAAAGCAAACAACCAACGAACGCCTTATCGATGACCATTTTGCTCGTCGCCTTGAGGCAATCCTCTTAATATCCAATATAATATAATATAATATAATATTTCCAATATATTCCGCAGAGGCAGCTCGTGTCAGAGATCAACAGCGAATTCGCTCGCGCCTGGCGATCCGTGATAAATTGAAATGTAAAAGCTTCGCGTGGTACTTGGACAATGTTTGGCCACAGCATTTCTTTCCAAAGGACGACCGTTTTTTCGGAAAGGTATGGGAAACAGTACGTTGTGCTACTGGGGAGCACGACCACGAGGTGGAAATCCGGTCCTCCCGTGTGGCATATACTACTTGTTACTTGACTGCGATAAAGCCACCATATTTTTATACCTGCCACGCCACAACGGTATAATACTACTTTATAGGTGTAGATTATGAATCATAGGTTACGAAAGATATCGAATATAACAATAGAAATATATTCAAATAATATATTCAAATAACAATACATCTGAAATAATACACCGAGAAAAGGGCAGGTTTTGTGTCCCCTGACTGCACAAAAACGAATTTCAAATGTAGTTGGAAGATCTTTAACACGTGCATATATTGTCTGATCATACAAAGCCAAGTTTTATCGAACTTATGAACTAAATTACTGATTGCAACGGCTCAAAATGCGAAACGTAATCATTTTAATAGCTTTATTCGCGTAAGAACATTACGATTATGTACAGTCTTATGCACGGTCCAAAAATAATGATATCTCAACATTTCGCATTCGGAAAAATAATCACCTCTGGTCGAAAACCAGATCGAAATATTTATAATATACGTTCGCAAATTTACTTTTCTGCTCGCAAAATAATTTTTTCTTCCCTTTGGTCAAAAATAGGTTACCTTCTGCCCGCGCTACAGGGGTGGAATATGGTCATTTTATCGTAGTCGAGTATAAAATTAATTTTCGGTCGGCCCTTGTTTCGAAAGCTAATACGTTTTTCCGTCTTTTTTTCATTTTCTCCACAGATAGTTCACCTGATCACGAAAAATTGTCTGATGCGACCAGTTGCGAAGGGCACGTATAACCAACCTTTTGGTACCGCGAGCCTGGAACCGTGTATCTCTCCGCCGAGCCTCTCTCAAATGTTCATAATGACGAAAGACGGTGTTATCATCAGCGACGAGAGCGTGTGTCTCGATGCTCCGGAACGTGACACTCAACACGAGAAACCCAAGGTTAAAATCATGACTTGCAGTGGTTTTCACCGACAAAAATGGAAATACGACGACCAGGCAAGTTGCATACTCGAAGCTTATCCCCTTGAATTCGGGATAACCATAAGAACAACGGATATTCTCGCACGAGGAATCGTTTTTTTCCAATTTGATTTTTCTCGAGTCAACAGTTATCTCTAAAGATTTGGAAAACGAACGGCAAAGTACTCACCGTCGAACGATCTTTGCTCTCTTTACAGAAACAAACGATCGAGCACGTTGGATCAGGGATGTGTCTTGAACTCGCTAAAAGACAACAAGAAGGCTTAGTTATAGCAGCTTGCAACGGGAACTCCGAGCAACGTTGGGAATTGCAGCCAGTTCCGTGGAAATGACATCTGCACATTAAACAATTCTGACACACTCTCTATACGCTGTATAAAAAAGGCTATATTTTTGAACCGTGCACGTTTTTTTTCCATTTTCCCATTTCGTCGAACCTCTGGAATCGCTACGACGCTTCTACTCAAAATCTGGACTCGCTGCTCTAATTACGAAAAGACAAGAGAATATCTATCATTTTTTAAAGATTAGGTATTACGACGTTTTGATATTGCTCCGAGATTTGTTACATCACACGTGTGGCGCTTACGTGCGAAATGTATAGGAAATGCGGCGCCTAGTATAACTATTTGGCCTTACATTTCCGTTACACGGAGACTAATCTGTAGGCAGTACATCAGCGAATTCCTATGCGATCGATCTCGTGACCCGTTTGAAAATTTCGTGCCAATGTTACGGTAGAAAAGGGTCAACGAAATCCGGTTGGATCGTTGCGTCGATACGATGAATTCGCAATTCGCTTGGTTTTGCGATGTTGATTTCGATTCGCAGGAGGTTTTTTTTTTCGACGAGAAACGCGTTCGTTGTACCAGGCGAAGGCAAACGAAATTCCTGTCTTATCGACCGCAGGATATAAATATTCGAGAGCGATCCTACCATTCTCACGGATTAGAGATCGCGTCGAATCGATTGACACGCGTCTATGTTGGGATTTATCTGTTCGAAAGGGAGCGAAAATAACGATGATCGATGCGAGGAAATCCGATACTAATTGTCAACTCCGTTGATCCGCGTTGTCGCGAGTTGACAATTCGCCGTCATTACGTGATAAAAAATGAATTGGCTGCAGGTGCGAGAGTTTGGGAATCGCGGGACGAATCGAAACGAGACGGTTGACTCGTCGTTAATCGTAAAATTCGATCGGAGTTCGTAACGTTGCAATGGATGCAGGTAGGTTCGTAAATTGTACGTATCGATTTATCTCCACCATGCTCGTTGCTTTCAATTAGTTTCAATTTACCCTGACAAATGCTATCTCGAATCGCTGAAGGGATTCACGCCGAAAGGCGCGCTCGCAATATTTCGCAATCGTACCCATAACTTTCGTGCGTTGTCCCCCCCCAGAGGCGAGACTCCGCGCGGCTTCGAATTTATTATCATTCGGATCGCGGCATTATTCGACGCGATCGGCAATGAACCATCTACTTATCATCGATCCGGGAAAGGAATTCGCGAGCTTTCCTCTCCTCCCGCCCTCTCAACACTTCGTTCGCGGGCGAGTATAAACGAAACCATAAAATGCATCGGGACAGTTGTCGCGTTACGCGTTTGTCTCTGTCGTGGGAATTCGTACGCGCACACCGATGCGTTCCACGCAGCCGAGAAATCGGCATCGGTCGATTAAATTAAAAGATCGCGCGAGCAGCTGCATCGCCGATTCATCGTCAGTCGCGACGAACGAATCAGAAGTGAGAATTATGCTCGACAGAATATCATCGTATTTCACGCGATACCAAGACAATCGAGTATCACGTCGACGAAACTACTTTCCGTATCGCGTATATTTCACCGAGTATCCTCGGAGCGACGAGCGCTTTTTTCCGGCTAGTAGAATGAAAGTTGGATAAAAATCGGTCGGCACTCGTAAGTTCGACGACGATCGGACGTGTACCGCCGTTGGATCGGATCTGACGAGATTTCCGAATTCTCGCCGATATCGTTGGGCTTCCTTGCGCGAGGAGATAACTCGTAAATTCTCGGGCGATGCGGCGAGGTTTCCTCTCGCGCACGTAGGTACGCGCGTAACTATCCCGCGAATGGTTACGCGATGGTATATTCTCTATTGCGGGCAGGCAGATACGCGTATAAACACGGTTGCATCTCACGAGATCGACACAGTTTGTAACTGGGTCAAAGTCACGTCCTCCGAGCACTCGACCAGCCAGGACGGCACAGGACGACCTCCTCGGCGCTTCGAGTCTCGAGATGGTCTCGTTTGCTCGCGAATTCAGCGTCTCGCGACGCATCTGGAATACGTGAGTAGATCCAATACCAATATGACGAATCTGAGCGTGTCACGGTTGACGTTGAGTCGAAGCCATAAAGAAAACTGGTTTACGTTTATTTGCCTTTGCCTTCCATACGCGCGCGAAGGCGCGACGCCGCGGTAGAAAAAAAACATTGAAAAAAAAAATAAAAAAAAAACCGAAAACAAAAAAAGAGAGGAGAAAGAGAGAAAGGAAAAGAAAGAACGAACGTTTCGAGGCGTAAGTACGCGGGAAGAGGTTCGCCCGTGATTATGTAACGCGGCGAAGATTCGACGATTCGACGTCCCCCGTCGCGTATGCGTGTACGTTTTCAATTCGATCGGTTTCGAAGCTCGCGCGTGGCGAGCTCTTCGTACGCTGCTGCGACGACCACCAAGGAAGCTCGTCCCGACGAGGTCGTCTCCCGTGTACCTCGTGCAATGATCTCATCTCGCTTTATCTCTTAGGTACCATTTCAACCCGTTTTGGAACGGAGCCGCGACTGCACGCCAGTCCTCGTTGCAGATAAACTCGAGGACGACGAGAGGCTCTTAAAGACCGACCTACGTCACTCGTCCGGACTGTCCGTTGTTCCGGTTCTCACACACCTGTGTGACCCTACCGTACAGTCAACTTTTCTCACAACAATTACTCGCTTGAAATTTAATTTTAAGAAAATTCAGACCGCTCCGAGATGACCTGTGCCCTACGCCGAGGCACGGCGTGACTCATAACCGCATTTTGCGCCGGTTACGCTTTTTTTCGCGCGGAGAAAGCGCCGAGGAAGCCCACCTTTCTTGAAAAGCGAAAACTTTTTTTTCTCACCTCGAAATCGACGTTTCCCGTGGACGACGCGAATTTCCGACCTTCGACTACTGCCGATTGGACCCTCCCTTAGGTTTTCAGCGGAAGAACCTATTGGGAATGTGGAGAGGAGCAAGGAAGAGACGTGACGAAATAGCAACGGAAACTATTTGTAAACGAATATTTTTTCTCTTATATTTCTACGGAATATTACATATCAACATATATACAGACACCACAGTGCTACGTAACACGCGTGAATAAATGGCTAAGGATCTAACACAGATATTATGGTGGCAGTGGGCCGAGATTGTCATTTTTCGTGGATTTACATAGTTTGAATTGTTCAGCGGTAATTTTAACCGTACGAATTTACGATTGCTCGCGAAATCGTTGGAACAAAATTCAACGGAGGAATAATGACAGTGATGAAATTGAAGAAATCGAACAGTCGGGCCGCGAGGTATTTTAATCGTTTCACGAGCAATTCGTTAATTAGTCATTGATTCGCGGAGTAGAAGGGTTTCGGTCCATTAGCCGTTCGGCGAGGTTTCAGCCTGCTACTCGAGAGTAATATTTCTACATGGTATCGTTAGCTTCGATGAAATCACAATCACGTTCTTCTAATTTTTACACAGTTTTTTTCCTTAACATATGTGTTACGGTACATCGCTAATTAGATCATAAAATATCCGATTACTTTGAATACCTATCGTCGTCTCTGTCATATTTACTCTCATAACTCTATATCGGTGCAGTTTACAGAACGAATACAAATACTGCGATTGATTTTCAATTTTCTCTGATAAATCGGCGTTCGGAATCTTACGTCTCACTCTTTCTCTCTCTCCCTCTCTTTCTCTTTCTCCTCCTCTTTGTCTTTCTCTTTCTCTCTCTCTCGTTTCCGTGATTTCTATTCGTTCGGTAATTACGAGCCAGCTCGCTAATTCGTCGACTATTTACACGTAGAAAAATAGGATTTCATATCTTGTTTGTTTTAAATATCATAACTTCAGCCAGGATAACGTGTCAGTATTCGCGGCTACGTATACTTTTTCAGATAATATATTAGTTACTATTATATACGCGCGGGTTTTGCTTAGGATAACAATAATTAAAGGTAACGATGATTTGCACGGTTGGATTTGGCAGTTGAGCCTTGATTATACATGCGCCGCTTCGTCGGCGGGCACATTTCTAGTTTCAAATAGTCTACGCGAAAGTAAGTACCGAGTTCGAATCAAATCAGATCCCTCGGGTTCACGCCTGTTTTTCACGCTGTCATTATCGAATTATACGTTCCTCGGGAACCTTGATCGACGGCCTCGCGTGTCATCTCGCGAGTCGAGCGCGGATCGTTTTACACGAAGAGGCTCCAGGCTTTTTTTCACCACTCCGCGTCTATCAGCCCGACCCACCGATCCGAATTTCGACGTCCTCGAAATCGTCACCGATTTACAAATACCACGCCGACGAACGATCCAGCCATGCGATGAAGCTCGCGCGAGGGTGCATCGCGATGCCGCGCCAAGAAAAATCGTGGCTCGAGTCCTCGTCGTTTAATTAATTTCTCGAATTTCTTTTCAACTCTCTTTTCTCGATCGCCCGCTCATTTCGTACCCGGCGAATCGAGTGACACGCGATTTTATACGAGGCTGCGTCGTTTAACGACCTCGAGCCGGCGAACAACGCGGGATGCAGGTGTTACAGGTGCATCGCGCGCAACGCGTGACGACGGTAGCGACGCGACGGGCAACTCTCCGCGCTGGCGGACACTCGAGGCGAAATCCTCCGATTCGCGCGAACAACTCGCGCGACCATTTCTGGCCGAAGGTGCACGAGCATCGAACCTCGCGAATACCGCGAAGGCGTGGTCTGAATCGCTCGGTTAGTAGTTCGCGTGCGTCGGATGACCTCCACGCGACTACCATCTTCAACTCTCGCGGCTGCGCGCACGCGATGTTCGCCACGCAATTCTCGATAGCTTTTTTTCCTTTTTTTTTCTCGATCCATAGCTCGACGATCGCAGCCTCGTCGTCTTTTTTGATCTTTCGTCGCGTTTCTTTGGAAAAAAATTAATAACCGTCTCGTCGTCGAAATCCGATCGGACGGGATGCTCGCGGAAGGCCGAAATGTCGGAAACAAGGCGTCGACATCCTTGGAGAAGGAACAGGAGGAGGAGGAGGAGGAGGAGGAGGTGGAGGAGGAGGCAGAGAAGAGCACTGCGGAGCGAGAAACTCGATCGGATTGGAATGAGAATCTGATGAGAATCCGATACAAAAAGAAAAAGGGCGTTGGAAGGAAAGATCGCGGGGATTGAGTACAGGTAGAGAGACGGAGGAGGCGCGCGAGCGCGCGTACGTTTCGGATATCGTTAAGGTTGTAACTTAATTGGAGAGATTGAAAGGTGGGGCTGAGACACAGAGGTGAGTTCGCGAAGGATCGGTGCTTGTGAAAAATGAACGACGAGGCCACTTTCCAAATATTAAGTCGGATCTAACGAGAGGAGGTCGCCGATACGAGCGCGAGCGTTTCTCTTACGAATGATGAATGCCCCGGGCCAATGATCACGGCGGTGTCCGAAGAAGAGGAATAAAAAAAAGAAGAAAAAAAACACTGAGCCACTTAAGAACGGCCTGCCGCCTTCCGTTCCGACGCGCCACACACTCGTTATTCTCGCGTCGAATGGAACGAAAGAAGCCGAAGGGATCGTTCGAGAGTCGCGGGTAGGTATTCCGAAGCTGGTGCGGCAACGCGATGCTGCGAACCGGTGAAGGCGGGGGGTAAAACTGACGATTAAATTGCGACAAAGGTGAACGGATGCGAGGATACCAATTATAATTCACCGACTGCGTCGATAAACAAACACGGGCGCGACTTTAATTGAGATCAATCGTCTCGCCTCCCGCTGCGACTCGACATCGTCCAATTTTCGTCCCCTCTCCACCGTTCGATTTTTACTCGATCGTGTCGCGTTTTTCATTTCGCCTCGTTTTCCATTTTTTCATCTCGCCTCGATCTGCGCCGTTTTTTTTCCGTACCTCTCTCTCGCTCTCTCTCTCTCTCTCTCTCTCTCTCTCTCTCTCTCTCGATCTCGATCTCGATCCCCCTTCATCTGGATCGTTTCACTTTCGAGATGAGCCGCTGCTCGGTGGCCTCGCGGGATTCTCGAGTTTCTGGGTGTGGCGCGTGCGAACATTTGCCAACGGGGGCAAATACTCGGCGAAGGAAACACTCGGTACTTATACGTCCTACTTGTCCTTACGTTATAAAGTAACATTTCACTAATTTATATTCGAAACGAATTCACAGCTAATTATTATATTTTAATTGGTTTCATACTTCCATCGGAATTATAGAAAGGATAACTCGCGGCTACGCGCCGACTCGCGATCTCCGGAAGGGATATCGCCAATTTTCCATCATCCGCCCGAGCCTTTCCGCGATCGCTTCTACGCTCGCCGTCTCGACGGCTCTCGCCTTTCCTCCGTGGGAGAGTGTTATTTCTCGGCAATCTCGCCAGGCTCGAGTGTAACGTCTCGTACAGACGTCGTGCTTCACCTCCGTGGACGATGCATCGAGTGTGCAGCAACGATCGACCGATGAAACGGCTCGATCGAACTCGCGCCAAAGACAAATTTCCGTACGGCTCGAGAAATAACGTGCGGTGAGAAATCTACGCGCGAGCAGAGAATTTTCCGTTGAACCTTTGCGAGGAAAAAGTCAGTAGTACAAATCGGAATTGGCTCGAACGACGAATGCGAAAGTTTGGTACCCGTGGCATCTCAATATTTCGCTAACTCGCCAGAGTGTTGAGAATCGACCGCTGATCGGTGAATGGAACAACGACGAACGAGCTCGCAATGCTAGTGAACCGTCGTCGCGTCAACGGACGATTCTCTCTCCGAGTATCCGAGGGTAACGAGGAACGAAACGATTTTCTCGCACTATTTTCTCGTCGCGAAGAGACAGCGTGATTTTTTCTTCTTTATAATTTCGCGTCACTCGTCATTGCAGGTATATTCTCCGGGTGAACCTTTCACCGAAACCGTTGGTCATCCACCGCCCGTTCATCCGTTGAGCACCTTCGATTCACCTTCACTCCGTACGCTACGTCCGCTGACTGCATATACACAAGAGCTTCGTGCAGTTGTTGTATGCCGTACACCTTCGACCGGGTTCTTGGACGGGTGTTACCGCGCGCGCGCGTGTACTCTTCTTCGCTTTCTATAGTATCTCTTTTTCCTCGTACGCTTGTCTTTTGTTCTCGCCGTGGTCCGTACTCGAAGCGCGGTATGTTCCGTTCTCCCGCTCGACTCTCTCTCCTTCGCCCTCTTTCTCTTCCTCACCGTCTCCTTCGATCTCTCAGCATCTCTCCTCATCTCTTCCATCTCTCTCCCTTCTCTCCTCTCTTGCTCCCTCCCTCCTCTCTTTCTCTCTCTTTCTCTCTCTCTCTCTCTCTCCCCTCTCTCTCTCTCTCTCTCTCTCTCTCTCGTTGTCCCAGGGTTGCGGACATCCGCGACGCGAGGACTCAGGTGTTGTTGCCGGGAGATAGCGGCGGCGACGCAGCGTCCCTCTGTTCCTCGTGGACGCTCTCCGGTCTGCTAGCCGTGCTGCTCGATCTGGAGCTAAGATTATCCCTGTCGCTGAAGTAGGACGAGTCGCCGCGTTTTTCCTCGAGCTGAAGCTGTTGTTTGTCGCTCTTGAACTCTTCGACGGTGGGTGCGAGGAGTCCCGGGAAATAGGAGATTCCCTGCCGCTGCGACGTGATTTTACCCATGAAGCTGCGTATCTCCTCGAAGTAGGATTCGTCGGTCCTTGGCAGTTGACCATGGTATCTGGAGCGAACCTCGTCCAAGATCGTTGGTCCGTCGGCGTCGTGTTTCTTCAGGTGACGATCGAGGTTCGTCTGTTGTCCGAAGCAACGCTCGCAGAGCGGGCACTTGAAGGGTTTCTCCTTGTTGTGGATGTTGCGCACGTGACGCTGAAGATTGCTCGAGATGCTGAACGATCTCTCGCAATATTTGCACTTGTAGGGCTGCTCGCCGGTGTGGGTGCGGAGGTGTCGCGTCAGGTTGGCCGACCTCGGGAACACCTTGCCGCAAAATTTGCAGGAGTAACGATCTTTGGGTTTCAGGCCGGCCGTAACGGCGGCGGGATACGTTGGTAACGACGAGGACTGTGGCTGCGAGGAGGGTAGCGGACTGGTGGGTCGCGGGGTTTGGGCCCGCGGGAGCGGTACCATCGTTGGTAGGGCTCGAACTTGTATCTTTGGAAGTTCCGCGACCGCGTTGTGATGGTGGGTGCGGTACATGGCCTCGAGGACGAGCGGATGAACGGCGGGATGCTGGGGAAACAGGACGGCGTGGTAGGGTAGGTTGAGGCTGTTCTGATTGAGGACCTCGACTTCGTTCTGGTTCTCGTCCTGGAGTCGTTCCTTCTTGTGATCGACGCGAAGATCCAGGGGCTCGCAGTCGAGGTCGTGCTGGTGGTGGGGCGGTGGTCTGGCGGCGGGGCTCATGTGGGGCTGCTGCCCGCCGAGGGGACTCAGCCCCCGGCCGTGGCTGTGGCTGTGGCCGTGGCTCAGGTCGTAGGGCAGATCGTCCGCGTCGGAGACGCGAACGCTCAGAGGATAGATGCTCGCCTGCTTCGGGCTGATGTGTCCGGGCATCTTCCGAGGACTCGCGTCCTTCTCTCGCATGGCTGGAGAGTATTGAGGGTAGCGATGCAGCGGGGAGGGGGCGGTCGCTCCCAAGTATCCACTCATCACACTGTTTCTGACACTCTTGGCGATGCTCCGGCTGACCCTGAGCTGATCTGAAACATCAAGCGAACCGCACGAATGAAAGCGAGTCGTTCACCGGGTTGCAACACGGACCCGACCCGTCCCGTCCCGTCGCGTATCGTATGCCACAGACCGTCTCGCGAGAAATAAAACTATAATAATGACTCTGGCTTCGCATCTTGGCGAAGGTTAACAAAGGTCTCGGCATGCGATCCGCACGCGTGCGAAGGTGAAACGGCACGGGTACGTGGTACGCGTCGCTCGTGTCAAAGAAATTCACGTCCCCGTATCTCCCACCGTCCGACGGGTTTGTGAAAAAATCGGAGGAACATACATTCGCGCAGCCGTGCGAACGTACTCGCGCGTGCAACGACGACGTACGTATTGTATGCATATTACAGAGTTGAAACGGTTCGTCGTAGATCACGTCGGGAGGTTGCGCAATCGCGTGTAAATCTCGATGATCACGGGCGGTGGCACGGAGTCCCGTGGTTTACTAGATTTATCAGGCCTAAACGCTGTGGCCTGTTCCTTTCGACTCCACCCATCCGATGGGTAATCGCTCGCGGATACTCGTTTGTGTCTTCGGATACGTTCGCGTGGACCATCGCTGTTATTTCGGAAGATCGAGGTTAATGTATTCGAACGAAACGCACGTGAAACCTTCGAACTTCGCGGTGAATGGTAGATTCCGAGAAGATCGGGCCGGGCGAAATGCTCCTTTTGATCTTCGATCGGACGCGGACGGCGGACTCGCGAGTCGAGTCGCGAGATCTCGACGAAATCTCGCGATCGATGGGAAACTCGATACGTTTCCGGGAAGCAAGAAAAAAACAAACATGTACCAATCGCCGGAACCAAAGCCCGTTCCCCGAAGCCTCGATTCGAGTCCCACGTGGACGGGCGCGCTTGCGGCAGGGCAGCGTGCTTCGTGCGGGACGACAGAGACAGAGAGAGGGGGACGGAGAAAGAGAGACAAAGAGAGAGAGAGTGAAGGAGAGAGAAAGAGAGACAAAGACGAGTTACAAGAATCTGACGGTGGCGTGTGAAGCTATTACCGGAGATAATTACGCCAAGTACCGTAGAGCAGTGTTTGATGTTGTAGAGATACACCTCCGCGACGTCGGGGTAGACTACGAGTGGATTGCGAGCGTAATAATAGAAATTTCCAACAAAATCTGTTCTACGATTGCGTCACGACAAACCACCGGTAAATAAAACAACCTCATATTCGTATTCCCCGCGGGTAAACTCGGCGAAGAAGCGAGACGAAAAATGTACGGACGCGCGTGCACGAATAGCAGAGCAGAAAACGTACGGCTTCGATCGCGAGATCTAGGAATTCCACAGGACTCCGCATATACAGGATCGAATCGAGCGATCATTCGGAGCAACTTCTCGCGGTTGATCGAGCGAGCGATAATTAAAATAAAGGAGCATCGATTCGAACTGGTTGGAAATCCAGTCGAATCAAAAAAGCGTTAACGATGCAACGAAACCCGCGCGATATCAGCGATCCGAGCCCCGGGTAGGCGAGAACGGTACTTCGTCCACGTGCCACCGATTTCTCGCGATATTTTGGGACAGGGATGGGCCGAGTGAAATTACGAGCGGCGTTGAACGATATTACTGGAATATAATATCCCTCGAGAAAATATTTATTTTAGCCGACCGACGATTATCGTTGTTTAACGATCGTTCAAAAACCTATTTGCAATTTATATTCAAACAACGTTCAAGCCAGTTTTAACGACCGATAATTATCGGCATAATCGCGTAAGTGAAACTAAATTTTCCAAACGTGAAATTTCACGAATATTAACCTCGCTGTTTGCATATTCCAATAATAATCTCATTTCGCGTCCGGATTTCCGTACGTAGCCGCGGGCTGCTGCACATTTCGTACCATTACGGACCGGGATACGGATTGTTATCGTAATCGATACAGCCGCGAGCCGACAGTCGTAGAAACTGATCGCTGGTGTAGCGAAACCGTGAAACTGTAAAATTGTGAGATCATCGATTTGACGAAGATTCGTGTCGCGTGTTCGCGGCGATATCGTACATCAGGACCTGACGTGTCTCCGTTGAAAATATTTCGTCGAGATTATAAATACTAGAAGAGTATCGGCGATACGGACCTCGTAAATTGTTCGGGTCGATGGAAAAAGAAACTCGCGTCGGAAGAGGAGGCTGCGTGAATTCGAATCGTGTAGCCGAAGAACTGGTCCGGGCTATTAATTAAACCGACCAAGCAAAGTGACCAAACGACTCGGTCGATCGATGATCACACGAATTTAGGGCCGCGACCGTTTCACATTTTGACGTCTTCGAATAAAATTTAAGATCGTTTTTTTTTACAGCCGGGCCGCGCGATTAGCCGTCAAAAGATTCTGCTCGAGTCGGTCGTAATTTATCCCAAATATTAGCCGCGATACCTGCGCGCGACGAGGCTTACGTGAGTTTGAAAAAATTGATGAGAAAGAGAAAAAAGAACACCGAGAAACGGAAACTAATAGGGGGGGAGGGAAAAAAAGAGACGAGCGAAACTGTAAGCTTTTGGCAGGTTTTATAATTTATTTCCATACGGAAGAGAGCGAACCGTGCGATCGGTGGAATTAGAAAATGAGCGTCCGTTCCTTCGCACGCCGCCGCGTATCGGGACGTTGACTTTGAATTCGAAACTCGTCGACGCAATCCGGATCATCTCGGGTGATTAGCTTCGGCGTCGGGTTCTCCGCGAGGTTCATGCGAGCGAGGCGTACGAGCGATCTGTCGGCAAAGATAGGCGACGCTTGACAAACGCGAAATAAGAGCTAACCGCACCCAAGATCGAGCGGGGACGACGCCGACGCTAACGACGAAGACGCGGCGAGCGGGGCGCAGCTGTGAAGACCGTAGGAAATGAATATTCAAATTAGATCAGATTTTCGATCGCCGATTTTGGATCGAGGCGACGAATCGGCGCGATATCACGAGTCGTGTAAAACTCGCACAGCGGTGAAACGTCGAGTGTGAATTTGTTGAAAATAAAAAATGAAAAAGGTAAAAGAAAAACAGAGGCACGAAACGGAACCGTCGATCCGTCGGAGTTATATAAACAGTCCAAGGATCGATACGCGCGTCGATCGAGGAAGGGAAGAGAAAACGAATTCGTCGAAATGTGCGCGTTCGCTTGCGATTAGCGGGGATTACCTGCGAGGTGACTGGTAACTAGGGGGCGAGGAGGACAATTCTGCCGTGTGAATCGACACGGAGGAGGCGACAGTCCCTCGACGTCGCGATAAGGGGAAACACCCGAAGACGCGTAGGTACAACAATGGACAGGACGCGCGAAATACCGTTCGCGCTAAACACCTTTGCGACAGAGAGAGAGAGAGAGATAGAGAGAGAGAGAGAGAGGGAGAGGGTGAGAGAGGGAGTGAGAGGAGTAAAACTTTCCCGGTCGTCGTTGCTGGCACCGCGGCTCCGCTAATTACCAGTAGTTAAGCCACGGATAGGTGCCGACCGTCCAGATGGCCTGCAAGTGCCGGTGGTGCCGTAAAATACGATATCATTTCTTCGCGTCTCCCCAGGGCGAGGCGTTTTTGTATTCCGTTGAAATCACGACTCATTAAGTAGCGATGCATGAAATGGAAACGAGTTAATATTTTATCGCGTACACCGCGGCTTTAGGACTACCGCGCGTCGGAAAGTAATTGATAAATCATTCCTAGCTACGCGCGTAGCGTCCGAGACTTGAAATATACGTCGATAATGTACGACAACATGAATCTAAATCAGTGAACTGCACGCGGTGACGTTTCGAATATCCAACTTTGTATCCGAGCCGTCGAATGATGTAGCATTTCCGTCATAAATTACGCGCGTCGGCCGCGAGTACTAGGCGACTATTTGAAGTCTGTTTAATTACGAAAAGATGCGAGATTCCCGTTTCAATCTCCGATACACTGTACGTATGCACGCCTAATATGTGTATATATATATATATATATATTTATAATATTTACACATTTTCCTCAATATATTGAAAATATTGTTGGGTAAAGTCACAGCTCTTACTATTAATACAAGGAGGTGCCGCGTCGCAAATTTGAATTTCCGATTTGATTAACATGAGGAAAACCTGTCGCACTTTGGAGTTTTTTAGCTCATCAACGGATCGTCACATTCATAAGATCGTAGCATATTCTTGTAGGGAATTGAACGCTCTACAAAAAAGGTGCCTAGTAATTTTTCGATAACCCTACATACATGCACACGCACATACACGCACACGCACATACACATGTACATATGCATATATATGTATGGGCGTACGTTTGTGTAAATCGGTATTTACGCGATCCGGTGAAGAGAGATATTCCCGAGCGCGACGATGCTCTTATCCGCTAGCGAGCGTGTACGACACGACGACGACGACGACGACGACGACGACGGAACGTGGAGGAAGGGCAAGAGACGTTCCGAGGCAATGGCATCGCGGTACCGTTGCTCTGCTCCAGTTAGAGTCGGTTAGACTCCCGTAAAGTCGCGCTTTCCGGCGCGACTCCTTGCTCAATGAAAGAGAAATTGACTCGGTGCGATTGTCTGAAAAAGAGTTCGTTCATGCAAAAACTAATCGTCACGGTCGAGCCGACCGTTCGAGTGAAATGGCAACGCTCTATCCCGATGTTCATTTATCCACGTCCGTTCGATCCTTTGTTTGAAAGAATTTGACGCGTCGAGAATTTCTAAGAGAGAGAGAGACAGAGAGAGAGAGAGAGAGAGAGAGAGAGAGAGAGAGAGAGAGAGAGAGAGAGAGAGAGAGAGAGAGACTCTCGACTCGAGCGACGATCTCCCGAAAGCGATCCGTTAATTCTCGAATTATATTGTTATATACGCTAACGGCGTGCGTACGTACGTACGCGCACACACGCGCGCCGCGAATACGAGCAGCGTAAAAACGTATTACGTAAAACGGAGAGGAACTCGCGCGCGTATACATATTATACATATATAAATATATTTGTGTATATATATATATATATATATACACGTATACCCATACGCATACGCGAGCGGCCAGTTCGCCGTGCGATGTGTGCGATTCAAGGCTCGGATAGAACGGTCGCGATGAGGCAGACGTGATCCAGTTTTCGGTTTGTAGAAAGTTGAGATGCGCCGGGCGTGGCTCCGTTGCTCGACTCGACGTCGTTCCGATGCCCGATGGAACGGGACGGGATGGGATCTCGGTCGGATCGTTGGAATGGGACGACGGATGGTTCGCTCGGCTCTCTGCTCTCCGTCCTTGCCGCTCGCCCGTGGAGAGACAGAGACAGAGACAGAGGCAGAGAGAGAGAGAGAGAGAGAGAGAGAGAGAGAGAGAGAAAGAGAAAGAAAGATGCGTCGTATGATTTCTCTCGAGTGAACCGCTCGCGAGATGATGATACGTGTCCTTAGCGAATAGGCGAGCAGGCAGGCAGCGGGCAGCCGGCAAGTACGTACGTAAAAGCTCGTATACGTACGTCCGGGCGAGCCGAGGTGAGCGGGATCACGTGCGTGTGCCAGTTAGCTGGTTTGGCATGCTTTTTCATTTATACCGAGCATTAAAACCACTGCTTTATAATTCGAAGACGCTGTCTTCCGCGCCTGTCTACCCGTTATTACGCGTGATATCCGCGCGAGATTTCAATTATAATTCTTCGGTGTACCTCCGTTCATCCGTCCGGGGTAAGGTCGGCCGCGAGCGCGCGCGCGCGTAAACTGGCACGAGTTTGTTTCACGCGGGACAATAATTTGAAAACGTTGCCAATCCGACGACGACGTCGCGGACGTGTCAAAACATCGGTCGTTATTTCCTCGCGTAATTTTCAGCACAGTTCGAGAGGCGATAAAGTGGAAAATGTTTGCAAATATCGGCCGCGGGGATATAACAAATCGGTTTTGACGCTCCGATAACTTTTCCAATTTTAATTTTCATTCCTGGTTCGATTCGGACGCGATATGTTTTGCCGCGGTGATTTATGGGACGGAAACGCCGCGACGCCGAGGAATAATCGAAAATCTTGAAAATGAGAAATCCCCCGTCGGCATCGCAGCTCGGCTCGGAAGACCGATTTCACAGGTCACGCGTCGAGCACGAGTTCCGGTGTTAACGCGCCTGTGTGTTATGTCACGCGAGTCGTCGGCCCGGCACGCTGCTGGGTGTATCGACGCGCGCTTTATTCGCCCACCTTCCCGCGTTCGCGTGTTACGCAAGCGACATCCTCGTCGTGATATATTACCAAATTAGCCCTCTTTTGTGCCGCCTGGAATTTGCTACTCGATCTCTTCGATCGTGTCCCGATTTTCGTCGCGATCGAATCAACCGCGCGCCGCCTCCTCTCTATACAACCTTCCGTTACATTCGCCGCCAACTAGTACAACACCGTGCCATTGTGACGGTCGAACAAATCGTGACGTATCTCGACAGGTGAATGCTGACGAATCGTACGGGAATGAATCGATGAAAGTAGGTATCTCTCGTCTACCTCCACGAGCTACAACTAATTGCAACTTCCAGAGAAGAGAACAAGAGTCTCGTCGTCCGCGGAGGGAGGGAGTAAGCACCGAATCTTTAATAGACCCGTTCGGGGAGGAACAAAGCGAACGACGCGGACGAACGGAGAGAGAGGAGAAAGAGAGGGCAGGAACGAAAAATCGGGCTCGTTTGGGAATTCGAAGATATTGCTTACGATTTATGCGCTCGCGCGTACCCGACACACTGGGACAGGCTCTCGTGAACGAATGACTTGTCAGCGCCACAATACGACCCACACGCATCGTCGTATCTGCTGCGTTCCGTTCGTCCGACAACCTTGCCTCATATCCGTCTCAGAAACGCGCGCGAGTGCGCGATGTCTCGATTTATTACGAGGACCTGATTATAAATAGAAGTCTGATGCTTCGCCGATTCACGGATCACGCGAGTGAATTTCGTCGAAACGTAAAAAAATCCGCGTTCGCACGAGACACGCCGCGAATCTGGTCGATCTCGATGAATATTCAGAAGGATGAGAATAACAGCGCGAACGAGGTGGAAAAAGGAGGAAAAAGCTCGAATGCGAGATCGAGGGGAATTCGCTTCGTTGGTACGCCGAGGCAACGAGATTTATTATGTCCGAAGGATCTGGAAAAATGAATTTCCGAGAGGAAGAAGCGACGAACGACGAGTCACGCGCGATGGCGATGCGAATCCTCGGAGAACGGAAAACTACAACGATCGGGAGACAAAACAAGGCAAATCCATATCGGCGCGCGATGGACCAAAACCGTGATCGATTGCACAAGCGATCTGTAATTCTATTACCTCAGCGACAGATCTGCTGAATTTGCGTTGAGCAACGATCGTTCGGAAAGACTCGACCAACTCATCGAAGCGAAACTCGGATAAATTCGCCTCAATTCGTCAAACTTTGTTTTCCTCGTAATTCAATTACCCGTCCGGTCAGTCTACCAGGGCGAAGAAAATTACGAGAATCGGCGAAAAAAGGGAATCGACGACTTGGACTCCGCGACGTTGATGATCGCGATCGAAACGCGTGGAGAGCATCTTTCGATGGGGAATCAGATAAATTCACCACCTCGTTTTTTTCTAATGTTGCCTCATTTTTCTCGGAAGTTACTCTTACGCCGAACGTACGAAAACATTCTTCGGATCTTGATACGCAAACAAGCTGAAAAGTCCCCTCGACAGGGGATCAGCCGATCGGTTCGCACACCGGTGACGACGCGACGATTATTTTCTTTTCTCGCGATCCGCTCGATCGGTAACAATAAGAACGAGGATCATTCCCAAAGCCGTCATCCGCCAACCAGCTTATTATACGTGTTTGCATCCAGATATTTTTACGACCATCTTCCGTATTAAAGGCTTCTCGCCTGTCGGAGCCAATCGGTGAAGCGGAAAAAGAAAGCCTCGTCGAGCGTGAGTACGAAACGATGGGTGGATTTCATTTGAAATTTTGTACTCGCGGGACCCCGGGAGGCGAGAGACGCGCGGGCGAATCAATCGTTAACGAGACGTTATCGCGGCGAGCTGCTCTACCGAGCAGGCGCACGGCGTTGACAAGCAATGATACGTTTATCCATGCACGGATGGCAGGAATGTCTCTGAGGATCGTAAAGTTGGACTAGTAATAATTACGCCCGTGCAGGTAGGCATGCTTGTGCATTTACATCTGCGAAGGCGCGTCCACTCATTGCTGCCGCCGCGCAATATCCGAAGAACCGAACGCGACCATAATTTTCTCGAATTAGCTAAAGAAATAATATTTCTTCGCGGCGGACATCCGATTGTGCAGTCTTTCGCGCAAAAACGGAGAAAGGCTCGCGAGCGGGAACATATTTCTGCGGGTAATTCGCGCGTTGCCGCGCTCGCTCCGTGCCTAACGCATTATACAGTCGCAAAACTCGTTGGAATTATTGCTCGGTGGTGCGTTTCTTCGTTTCGTCATGTTTCGTCTCGCCGTTTCTCAACCGTCGCGATGTTCCGAGTGTTCCCTCGTCCCGATGTTCCCTGCGCGCGTTCCATCGGGGCGTTTCGCGCCGGACAGCGCGACCGACGACCTGATTTTTCACCGCGCTGCAGCATTTCGACGACGAAATTCGATCGCGATTTGCGCTGCAAAACGCGGCGAGATAAACGATCGTCCGATTTTATGCAGCGGTGAGAAGTCGTAAATCGGCAAGAAAGTTGCCGCGCGATTTGCGAAAAGGTACGATGCGGCGATGAAACGATCCGATCGCTGCTCGAAGCAAATATTATTTCACTCTTCACCTGTACGAGCGGAGATAAGGTACGCAACGTTTCGTTGATCGATGCAGAAGCCTGGCGTGTTTTGCTTACAATTAGCTCGGGTGTGATCGATCCGATTCGATCCATCCGGAGACGACGTAGGCACGAGTTGCGTCACGAGGTAACAAGTTTGTCAGCGAAAGAACAAGGCGAAAAGAACAAGGCTCGGCTCTCGAGAAGGGACGGAGACGCGTGGGGAAGCCCCCTGATCCATAAAGATAACGAAACGGAGTCGGAGCTGTTGACAAGGAAAGTTGGCGGACGCCGAGCGCGCGTGACGCTTCGGAATCAACATAACGCAACGGTCGATCGGTCGCAGGTAATTCTAATTCGTAGGAATAGATTTTCATGCGTTTTCCTTGGGGCTGCTGGTATCTCTCACCCGGCCCGATGCCCTGGATCGACTCCTTCCGTTCGCGCTCCTCTCGTTCCATCTCTTCTTCTTCCTCCTTCCGCGGCACCGATCGCGCGTCACGCCTTCGCTCCTCTCTCGTCAGCGCTGTCGCCGCGTCGTCGTCGTCGTCGTCGTCTCTCTCGTCGCGTATCTCCGTCTCGGTTCGATCGCGATGTCCCTCACCCTCTTTTTGATATCCCTCCGCTGAGCGCTTCTCCTCGCCACTCTCTGCTCTCTGCCTCTCCTCTCCACTCTGTTCGCGAACTCATGAAATATTCATTCGGTACGACGAAATCATCGTTTGTTAGTCAACGCAATCTCTCTTATTGTAATCCGTGGCCCATTTCTTTCCAGTTCGCTATATTTGGACGACGGTTTACCGCGACCACCGATGAATTTCGACGGCACGTGGACGAACGGCTCGTGGAGCGAGGACCACGAGAGCGAAACGGACGAACGGATGGACGGGTGAGAGACAGGCGAGAAGCACAACGTATTTCCCCGATTTACGACCACCCGACTTACCGATCTCCAGACTCTTGCGGCAAATACCAACACCGACGACTAACTACCAGGAGTATCTCCTGCGTCAGCATCGTCGTCCTCTTTCCTCTATCATCCCCTCGTTATACTCGCAGAGACGCGCCGCGATAAGGTTGAAACAATTATCCTTCGAGCTAACCTCCCTTCTCTCCCCTGCAAATCCTCGCCGTCGTAAATTTGAATCGTAGATTTTCATTCCTTCGCTCGGCTACGAGTTGCTCAACGACGAAACCACGGAAAAAGAACGTTGCACGCCTCCCTGCTTCCGCAATAACAACAACGCGATATTTATCGCCAATTTCTGTGCCGTTACCGGCGAATAAAAACTACGGAATCGATAAAAGTTTAGCCTGTGGAAAGTAGCGAGAGAATCTCGAGAGGCCCAAGCGACCAGGTATTATCGTTTCTTACGACCGCGTTTATCTCGATCCCGTTTAATAACCACGCGGATTCGTCGTTCGTCGTTCGTTGTTCTCGCACAAAACTGGCCAGGTTTTTCGCGCAGTCGGGATACCGCGACGAGATGTTTTATCGAAACTAAAGCACTAGTTGCAACGGCAACTCGTAGCTACCGCGCCGTGTTCCATTTCAAATCGCACGAACGCCCGTCGTCTTTCTCCTTTTCGCTGCGTCCGACTCGTTACCGGCAAACTCCCCTGCGCGCGACGCTACCTCGTACCTCTATACGTATATATACTCGGGCTCGTGGTGCTGCTGCTGCTGCTGCTGCTGCTGCTGCTGCTGCGAGAAGACGCGGGGAGCTCTCTGGTTCCGCTCGTTTCACGTAGAGCCCCGCGAATGACGATGCGAAGGAATGAAAAATAAGGAAACCGCTTTACCTACGTAGGATACGCTTCCCAAGTAATGGGACACTCCCCTCGCTCGTGATAGTACTGTTACTCCCTTTTACGTGCGAGAACCAGTTCTACGCGAGATATACATACGAAAGTTCGAGCATATCTGGCTACCGTATCTCGAATAAATATCGACGAGTCGCCGTGGAAGAAAAAGGAAACGAAGGAGAAACAAAAGCTGGAACGCGAGGACAGAATTTACGAAATATTCCTTCTCCTTATTTCCGCGTATTTCGCGGCGGGGATCCCGAATACGAGGTGTTCGGCAAAAACGAGCAAACCTCTTCGAGAAATATCCGAAGGTCTCCTAAGCGACTCGTCGAACATCCGCGACTTCCACAGCTTGTTCTTCGGGAAGAATGGAGTTTGGCAATACTCTCATGCGATTGTTTTGCTACGTGGCAAATTCGTGGCAAGGGAAATGGCGCGATGGCGCTATACGTGCGACGCTAAACGGTTCGTCGGTGTCGCAAGGAAACGAGGAACCTCGCTTCACGGAGGAACGACTCGCGAGCTCGAAGGATGATACGCGGATCCTCGTCGCCGACGACGACGACTGCTCGGATGAACGCGCGCGGGTACGCGTTTCAACGGAAAATCCCGGATGGAAACTCGACGAAGGATAACGCAGATTTATTCACAGCCGTCGAGTACCGTTTGACCGAGGCATCATCTCCTCTAATTCCGTCATTCCGTCGCAGCAGCTCACTGTTCGTACCAGATCGAGCGGCGGACGGGCGCATTGTTGCTGCTGGGAGAATCTCATGATTGTTTCATTTCTCACGTACCTCTACCTACTCGTAATAGCCCCGTAGGTAGTAGGTGAAAAAATGTAAATGCAAATACTAGCCGAATGCTGATTCTCTTTACTACAAGGCTACGCTGACGAGTCTTGTGCATCTACAGTCACGCAGACCAGAATTCTTCCACATATTCCGCGATAGTTTGCCGCAACGTTAAGTAATCGTCGACCGACATCGGCGATGGACTCCGCTTCGCGTACATCTGACACAATATTTTCAGGGAGGATTTCTCTTCGCGTCTCCGCTCGTTCCGTCTCCTTCGCAATTCAAGTTCACTCGACGCAGAATTCCGCATCTCGCGGAACGCGCGCTCGCAACGAGGTCCGCGCGGCTACCGATGCGCGCGTTTACCCGGATCGTGCTATTTGCCTTGATATGCATACACGTATGTTTACGTATAATATATATATATATATATTGTTTTCTTTTTGCCTTATTTTTTTTCTCCCGCAAATTGGATCGCGTGAATTTAACGGTGTCTCGAATCCGACTGGGACCTATCGAATTATAATAACTCGCGATTCTCGACGGCACCGTTAATAATTTGATTCGTGGGCGATTAAGTGTGGCAAAATTATTAGCTTGGGTAAATATATGTTTGTATATCGACTCGAATTAGTTCGAGTGATTCGCGATCGGTAAAACTCGCCTGTCCGCACCGGCAGGATCGAGTGTCGGAGGTCGAACGATAGCTGTCAAGTCTTCTCATGCCTCGAGGTATCAAGACCGAGTAAGTTGCGGAGACATCGCGTCGAATATCTCCTAGCGGAATTCTCGCGATTATGCTACCTGTCGGTTTTCCACGTCGCGGATCGTTCGATCGAGGGGTTGGTGATATTGGAAACGATCGCGGAGGAATCCTCGCGCGGAAGTCGCGCGCAATTTCGCGCGCTTCGACCGATCGTCGTCGTCCGTTTATCGGCAAGTTTTCCCGCAAACGAGCGTATCCGGAAACTAAAGCGGAGCACAGATTCGGTGTAGTTGGTTTTTTGTTTTTTTCTGCAGGAGAACTACGAACGACCGAACGAGGCGATCCTCGGCCACTCGGCGTTCGTACGGTTGTTTCCGCGGAATATGGAACTAGCGCGAGGAGATGCTGAGATATTTACCTTTTTTGGCATTCCACAACGGAGGAAACGGTTAGCGGAACACTTGACACCTTCCAAAGGGTGGTAAAAACGTGATGCGGATAAAACAACCCGAATCGAGTCAGTTGCTTCACATAGTTTGCATGGGCACTGTATATAACAATCGGGGTCTCTTTCACGGCACTGCTCACTCCTCCTCGACGAGTCGCGTGGCGTAACGTTCCGCGATGCGAGAGCAACGTGGGCTCGAAAGGGCGTACTCGTCGTTAGTAGGTACTACGGCGTTCGGCAAAGTCTCGAACGCAGGCTTCCAAGACGAGTCGTTCACACCGCGTCCGCACAGCAAGGCACTACTAGATCGCGTCGAGGCGCGATCGGCAACTGATCGGTTCCGTTGATGCGGGCTGAATTTTTCAAATGAAAATCTTTTCACTGCGGGGTGACGACGTTCGACGAACGAATGGGGGGGGGGGGGGGTCGGGGGGAGGGGTGTACGGTTCCTCGATGCGATAACGATGATGCGACGATTAACTCGTCGCTACGAGCGGATCGTCGTGGTCGGGGATGCGAGGTCTGTGCGGGGAGTTACGAACAACACTGGTCGTGGTAGCCGCGTGTCTTCGGCAGGACAGCTGAGTCCTGACTGTCGGATGGTTCGGTGTTACCGGTCGGTATGGTCGAATAGGTTGGTCCAGCGTCGGCCGCATCGGTCCCGTGATCTCGCGGCGTTGGTCACCAGCCGCGTCCAGGTGTTTGTATAACGCGCGGTGGCTGAGAGCGATGCGCGCGTGTAAGCGAGTAAAGGTGAAACACAAGAGTCCGCGAGGTTGTAGGCTGTAAGGCTGTGTGACTGTGTGGCCGGCCGCTCGGTAGAGCGCGAGCTGCGATCTCTAGGCGGGGAATCGAACGGGCGGAGAACGGGAGGAGACCGGGGAGTAAATCGGGAGGTAACCGGGAGGAGACCTCCGTAGCTCCGTAACGTTCGCGTCGCTGCGGACCGAGTAACCTGGGTAAAAGTCGGTCTCGAAGTCGGACCGCGCGAAGTCGGCACGCGACCGACCCTCACTCCGCACGCCGGTACCCTGCCGATCGCAGGCAGGCGGGCGAGCAGGCAGCTTCCTCGCAGGGCCTCGCAGGACCCTCGCGAGCGCCGGGCTCCGCGGCCACCGCAACCTCCGTCGTCGTCCTCCGCTCCACCCGTCACATCTCTCGTGCACCGTAATACTCCCACCGCGGCGGGAAACGTGGCTCCGATCGCGTCGAACGGTTCCAACGTCGTGGTTCCCACATACGTCTACGCATAGCTATATATATATATATATTCATATATATTATATACGATAATACCGGCGTGATTCCTCCTCGCCGATTCGCGATCTCGCAAAGAAGCGCGTTATCGGTTTCGCGACGACTCTTCTCCGGTGGTTGTCCTCTCCTCGTCTCCTCTCTCGATCGGACATTTCTCTCTTCCGCTCCGCTATCCTATCTCGCGGCGTTGGATTGTCCTAGGACCGCGTCTCCCTCTCCCGCGATCGCGACACCTCCTCCACCACCTTCTCCTTGTTCTCCTTCTTCGTCTCTTTGTCTCCCCCCTTCGCCACCGGCCCCTCCCTGTCCCTCGTCTCCCGATCCTCGACGGTAGCTCTGCACCTATCACCTATATCTCTCTCTCTACCTGGATCCACCGTCGCGTTACAATTTCGGCTCCGCGACTGGACACGCGCGAGGACGCGATTTTCGCGTTCTCGGCTCTCCTCCTCCCGTTTCCCATCTCCACGTACCCCTCGACCCCCTCCACCCGTCCCCCGATTCTCTCTCCCCCTGGTCCATTCGTTTCCTTGTGGCCGTAGATTGCGTAACCTCGAGCTGGATCGTCTCGATATCTACGTACATCTATGCATGTATACAGACCTATATAAATATAAATATAAATAAGTATATCTATACGCGTGTATATTTACGTGTACGCGTGCAAGTACCTCCGTATAAACGGACACGCGCGTATTTTTCTTGTAAAACGAAGTCGGCTCGCCAACGTCCGCTTCCTCTCCGTTCTTTCAGTCTCGAATTGCGTCTCGACGCGATACGCAACGTCACGAGGACTCGATCGGCGGGCTACGGGTAAAAACGTGAAATATTACTCACGCCGCTGCCTCTTTGTAAAGATCTGCTTCGCCAAATGATTACTTTTTCCCTCCTCGAACGAGAAAAACAACGCTGCGATCGAAGCGATCGACGTTTTATTGGACGTTTTTCCCAACCGATCCAGATTTATGGAACAGTACGAAACACTGCCTACCTAATTTGACTGGTCGCGTCGTCATTCCTCACCGTCAAATCATATTTCCGCTTTCTCCCTTTTATTTTCTTCACCGAGGTGAAAAACTTCGCTCGTGATCCCGCGCGGACAACTGTACAACAACTACGGCTAGTTAGTCGACCGAGTAGAGGGAATTGCTATGAAATCAAAAGTTCAACGCTGTCCGGCGGGTTTGTCCCGATAAACGAGCTCGGTGCAACAACGGCGATAAAAATTTACTCTTTCCTCAGATTTACGAGTCCGCGGCGCGATAAATAACAAACTGGACGAGAATCGTCGCCGAAATCTGCTTCTCGCAAATATGGCTGGCTGACGTCGGACGACTCGTTGCACGCTCCTCGGTTGTATCTCGCCCGGATAAGCGCGAACCTCTTCGTGAATATGAATAAAACAGCCCGCCGCGAGAAAAGGTCACGTTCTGATCGGGACTTTTTTTTCGCCTCGGTTCCTCGTCTACTTCTATCCGTTTCAGATCGATCGCGATAATTCCAAGGTTCGCGATAACGTCGCGCGAGTGTGACGCGAGCGAAGATGCTACGGCGATCCCACGACGCATCTGATAAATACGTATCGCGCGAGATCCTCTCATGGTAATTCCAATCGTGACAGCTGGGCGGGTATCGGTATCCGCTGGACCAGCGCCGCGATTCCGATGGGAGGAGACATCGCAGACGCTTTGGACGTACGTACCGACATTACCATGATATTACGTACCTAAGGACGCGCATATTTACATGACTCGACGACATAACCGTTGGCATAATAATGCTCGGGTAACGCGTTACGATCCTGCCATCCACGTGTCTCTCTCTCTCTCTCTCCCTCTCTCCCTCTCGCACACTCTCCGTCTCGCTCCGCGATGCCGCGCCGTTCTTGGGCAGCCACGGGGAGGCGGTGGAAGACGTCCGATCAAGCTCTAACAATGAAGAGTGTCTGTTTGTCGCGATGTCGACAAGAGAAGGCCGATCGCGGCTTCACCTCGCGACCGTAATGTGGCGGCACGAGCTGCTGCTGCTGCTGCTGCTATACGCACCAACATCTGTGTTTATAGCCTTTGCGAATCTCCGCGAAGCAATGTCATTCGTTGAGTCATACGATCGCGAGTGCTACGGCGAGGTGAGATTGTGTAGGAGCATTAAACTCACCTCGCCTTGCTACGAAAACTAATCGAGTGGAAAATAATCCACGTCGCATCTTGGCCTGACGATGGTCCCGCGATTTCTGCGGGAGGGATTTCACGACGCCGTTGCTGATCAGCATTGTTATTTACTTGTTCCACTCCCACTCTCGTTTTCTCGCCGCGTTCATCTCTCCCCTTCGAGAGAGAGAGCGAGAGAGAGAGAGAGAGAGAAGGAACGCTACGTGAAATTACGTGCCGCTGAAACTGGCAGCGTCGATAATCCTTGTTCCAATGTGACTTGTCACTTGCTAGAACGGTATCTCGCGAAGGTATCTAGACGCTGTCGGCCGCGGGGGCCTTGAATCGCTGTGGTTATGGCGTAACGAAAAAACTTGAGCTACGATGGGTCCGGCACCACCCACCGAAGGAGACGAGAGAGAACCATGCCCAATCTCGAAACGTTTGGTAACTATCAATAAACTAGGGCACTAGGCGGCACTCTTTGCGCGTTACGTTTCTATACCTACCTTACGTTCGGTTGCGCCTCGCGGTTCTCTTGCCGTTGGTATTGGGCCGTCTCTCGATCCTGAAATCGGCCGATCAGTTGCCGTGCAAAATTACAGCTTACCTACTTGCCTACGCATTCGTAATGCCGCACGTTTCGTTTCCTCGGATAATTAATACGTACCTCGATCCGATTTCAACGAGTAGGTACAAAACGTTCGTTACCCGTCAACAATTTTTCAAACGGCATCGGTACTCCTTTCAAACGCAAACGTATACCCCTATATTTTCCCCGCTATTCGTACGAATGCGAACGAATTTGCGGCGAAGTTGCGATGGCATGGTCTTTGTTGTCGCGTTATTATTAGTATCATTATCACATTATTATTATTATCCCAGCGAGACAATACGAATGCTTGGCGATGCTTCGCAGCTGCCGTAGATTCCGCGAGTCTGCCTCGTTCCATCCGCAAATCCGCACGTTACCTACGCGTATCGCGCGCGTGTGGGCAGTATGATAGAACGCGACTGCGTTACCACGTCCCCGTGGTTATATATACGCGAGGGCAGATGCTCGAGCATGATACATCATATCTCGAGTTATAAATTCTGTCCGGAACGTAAGTCTGCTCCTCGTGTCTTCACCTACGACATTTTCTTATACAGCGCGACGTCCAGTTGTCGAAACGGAACCTTCTCGTTTTCGTTTACCGGCAATTTCCTCCTCGTTCCTCGTTTTCAAAACGAACAGTAATTCCCTCACCGATATAGTCATCCCGAGTTACCGTTCGACTCCTCCTTCTCCTCCTCTTCCGACGACGACGACGAGGAGCCGCACTGTAATCCTCCTGTTACCAGAATGCCTGGCCGGTTGGGATGTTGGCTATACTTACGTCCAGACCAAGGAGATTGGTCTCTCTTCTCCATGTGCATTCGCGCGTATAGATAAGAGATCGATAATCAACGGTTACGTGTGGCACGGATCGTTTCCACCACACCGACGAAACCGAGCGCGTAGAGCGGATGAAAATTGTGCAAAGTAGCCGGTTATATCTACAGATATGATCGCTCCGTGGTGCAAGCGAAGCGAGAGAGTTCAGTGGATAATTCAGGGTCCTTCCACGTGGCTTTTGGCACGATTAGAAGGCACTTCGATCAGTCATAGTAATCGTGGTTCGATAGACTTCGCGTTTCTGTCCGCGCGTGTGTGCGAGCGCGTGCGTGTGCGCGGAGGAATTGACAGCGCGGTGTACGAACGCAAAGAGACCACGCCACGGGCGTCAGGGTGGGGTTCTCCATCCCGACTACGGCTCGCCGTTTTCAGTTTCACTTTCTAAGCCCCCCTACGCGACTGATCGAGCACCAGGAGGCACCGGGCTCGCCTCGGATCTCTACCAGAGTCACCCCGCCCTGCTCTACTATCTACACGATTCACGATTCATTCGTCGTAGCGCTCACAAAAGTGATGCCTCGGCCGTGGTCGCTCCTCGCGCGACTAGGTACGATCGTAGGTCCTACTCTACCAGTCTACCGGGTCTTTCCGTTGCGCCATTGGCGGCGGCAACAATGTGAACCGTAAGATCGTCGGCTCTATCGCGTTGTGCAAACTTTTTGCAATCGACCGACGATGAATCTCGAAAAGTCCATTAAGAAGCGGAAAAGATGTCTGCCTTATGCAACTCGATTTGAAATCTAATATTACCAAATAGTAGCCGGATTGCGTTAATGGTCTGTCGCATCCGCTCGTGAAAGTCTGCTGCATGGCGACGACGAGCGTTCGACTTGTTCCGACGACGAGAGGACGTTACGCCTTGACATCCGCCGTTTGAATTCGTCGTCGTCGCTAGAACGAATCGGTTCCTCGAGGTTACGGAGTATCCGGGGGAAGCAGCGCTAAAGCTCTCGCAGGTGGCTCCGCGACGAGAAGAGACAAAGATTGGCACGTGTCCGAAGTGGGGCCGGACGAAACGTCCTTGAGAGAGCCCCAGACGTCGTTGTCATTGCCGTGGACTAATCGCGTCCCGCGACAGTAGCAGGAAGACTCGACTCGCGGGATACCCGCGACGATCGCGTGGATATTATCGATAATGGCGAGAAGACAAATATGCAAGTGTAGGTAGCTGGCGAGGAAAAGGAACGGAAGAGACGGACGCGCGGTCGTGTCTGCGAAGGAAAGTACCTAGTAAGGCAGACCGAGGTGAGGCGAGGTTGGATCAATTTGCTGAAAATGTCATTCGCGGCCGTTTCAACGCGTTTGGTCTTACGTGCGTTGGCATAGGTGACACACAATGCCGAAGACGCATGGTTCTGACACCTGGTCTAATGATGCATGGTCCCGAACAGGGCATTTCCTGCATTCGTATATCACTAACATCCATACGTATATCACTCGTTATCTGCCTACGTGTTTGCCTCGCGTGTATCTCAAAGTCCGCGCTAAACAGTCGATCCTGCCCCGCGTCTGGTTTTCACCGTCCACCGACTCATCGCTGCGACTCCGCCGGTTTCCTCCGAGTTCTCGGATATCACGGGGCCAGCTCCAACTAACGCGGCGCGGTTCGGCCACGGAACTCGTTTTTGGTCATTCCTAACCGAAGGACGGTGAAAAAATGTCAAGAATCTTCTTTATACCTGACATCCCAGATGGATGATCGATTACGTGGGAACAAAGAGACGACGCCGGGGACGACGACGACGACTCGTCTCCTCGAGTTCTCCGCTTCTCTTTACCCCGAGGTTTACGTCGAGCCAAGCGTAAGGAACGACCGGGATGATACCGCGCGATCCTGTTGCGCGATACAATTTTTTAGAAACACTAGGATAGGCACTTTGCAACGGTACCACCCGGAGGACAGAGGGGGGTAGTCGCGAGGCGGCTCCGTAGAATTTCCCAAGGATTGCATCAGCCTTTCGTCTCTTCCGGCAGCGACGCGTTCTTCCGATCTCACGATTCGGCCCGCTCGAATTCGTGGACTTTCAGCGACGCTCGAGTTCGCGGTCGAACGAGAACGAGCGCGCGCGATACAAAAGATCCCGTAGAACTCGAATCGCCGCGTAAGGTTAGTCGAGAGAAATTCGGGCAAGTCGCGAGAGTACGACGCTCTGAACTCTGCTTTTTCGCCGGAAGATCTCAGGACCTCTGACAAACGAGTATCTCCTCCTGGGCCTCCGCGACTTAATGACCGTGTCCAACCGTCGTTTCCACGACACTCGCGATGACCCGAGAACTTCGCGGAGATAGACTTATCGCGAATAGTCGTCCGTTGACAATCGAGTTGACATTCGTGAAAATAACAGGGTTGGGTCGACCTCTCGATTTTTCAGCGTTCGCTACTCGCTTGCCGCCCACGATAATTATTCGACGAAACTCCAACAAAGACGAGGAAACGCGCGATGCAGGAAGAAACGGATGAAAGCGTTCGTTTCAGTTGCGTCCGAAGTGGACGAAAAAAGACACGGTGTCTCTTTTGTGCGACCCACCTCCGCGGCTGTTGTCTTCAGAAAACGGAAATTTCATGCGAATGTCGTGAAATGGAAACGTACACGACGAGCTCGTCGTGGTAGCCGGTTGTCAGAGTGGCCCGAGTCGGAGAGTTGTCCGTTGACTGGGGACCACGAAGCAG
The DNA here is from genome assembly GCA_963969455.1 of Arge pagana. Taxonomy (NCBI): domain Eukaryota; kingdom Metazoa; phylum Arthropoda; class Insecta; order Hymenoptera; family Argidae; genus Arge; species Arge pagana. The sequence continues at coordinate 5,748,704 of OZ018311.1, read as the reverse complement.
ACCGAGGTCACAGGGCAGAGTTCCCTCGAGTCACATTGGCCAACCGACAGCCGCCACCGGGAATCGCACGCTCCAGAAACATTAGTCCAGGAGCTCGATTTTCACTCGAGCACGTTTTCGAGACGCGGGGAAACCGCGGGGCGAAATCCTTTCTTTCACGAAGCAAGAGACATCGGATGTCTAGATTCCGTACTCTATCGTTCGCACGTGGCTACGCGCGTTTCGTTGCCAGTGGGATGATGATGCTGATGATGCGGGCGCGACGAGACGCGACGCATAACTATCCGATGCCGGAGAGCCGGACGAGTAGGAAAAAAAACGACGGATTCTCGAGGACTCGGATGAGTCGAAAGTCGTTACGATCGGATTCGTCTGACCCTGGACTGCGACCCCTTTTGGATTTTTGACGAGCTCGGCGTTCGGATTATTCATACGTCTGTACATATATATTCATCGTACGCGTAGCCGAGCGCGCTTCGATGCGCGAGCGAGAGAAGCGTTGGTTAATTGATGCCGTGTAATAATTTTCCGTGCGACCCGATGAAAACAAAGGTGCAGAGGAGTTGCCGTTAGTTTCGATCTCGCGACATTATTCCGCCGAAGGTATAATCATTGCGAATAAATCATACGATTCTTTCGTTGCTCGTCTCTCGCATGAGAATCCAACGATAAGCGATAGGTTATTACGCGGGACCTTGCGAAACGAATCGTCCTCCTTGCTCCTAGTTCAATGACGAGTCTGCTAGCGCCGTTCCGATTAAATGTGACCGAGAATTTATTCCATGCAGATGAGTCGAGTAACGCGATAGAGCCATCGAAGAAACGAACGATAACCGGTTACGTTTGAAAAGTATTCCATGCTCCGGTGGTGGTGTAAAAGTAAGGTGTACTTACTTACCTAGCCAACTAAATAAACGTGTCTCGGAAAATAATTCGCGCAGTCGGGCATCGTCGCCGATTACAGCCGGGGAAATACTTTTTTCCCCATCTTCTTCGCATAGTTCGACGACGATCGTGTCGCTTGTCCTGCGCAAACCGAGCAGCCCTATTCGGTAAGAGAATCGCGCGGTGTCGCTGTGGGGTCAGATCGTTAATCACGTAACCGGGATTTCGTTTCGCGAATCGAAACGTAGTCTGAAGTTCGAAGCTCGATTTTTGCCGCAAACTGGTTTCCCTTCCTTTTCGAAACGATAATTACACGCGGTGGGGTTCGACGTGACGCGGGATTCGCTGCGGTTGACACCGTGTCTGTGCAGCACCGATATCCTGCCGGCTCGACGATCTTCTCTCTCTCGTTCTCTCTCTCCTTCTCGCTCTCTCTCTCTCTCCGGTCATTCGGTGGAGAACCTCCGCGCTTCGCGAACGGTTGCTGCCGGGTGTCAACGGGTCAGAGGGTCACTGGGTACCTTCCAGTGGTTGCCGCGCACGAAAGAACCCGTTACGTAATCCGTGACGAATAACTTTTCAACTTTCGTAAATTAAACTAACGAAAATAAGGACAATCCGCAACGGACGCCGATTCGTGGAGAGAAAACCTCACGAATTCGTGGCGATTCGAGCTCTTTGATGCCGGAACTCCCGAGTCATGTTTACTCGTGTTTACCTCTCTATTTTTCTTGCGAGCGGAACTAATCGAGTCCAGGAGCTCCGACACCGAGAAACTGCGATCCATCATCGTGGCAAGAAAAACGAGGAAACGGTATTCGATGCGTTTCCGCTCATCCTACTAGGTTTAGTTTTTCAGGGAACATCTCCCAGCGATAACGAGTAGTTGCTTTCCCGCGAAATGGCGATGGAAATGCTAACGGCAGAGGGATTCGACTGATTTGCGGGCGCCCTGCGGGGGGAACGAAAATAGCCCAATGCTCTGGCATTTACATTCGTATAAATGGGTGTTCGTAGATTATACATGGCTTGTAAATTACACCTCGTGGAAATGTGCAGCGGGTGTATAATTTACGCGCGGGTAATTCATGGATATCCCGTGTAGACTTTGCAGTGACGAATCCACGCGCGACGGACGTTTGTACCGCGATTTCTACCTGGAAGCGTAATTCATCGTCAAAGAAATTCATCGTCCCCATGTGCGGAGAGGAAAACCACAAAAGCACTTCTCGGCTGTCTACCGCGCGCGTGTGGCACTGGGACTCTGGATTCTCCCGCACGTGTTGTTGGTCCCGTTGTCTCAGGCTCGGTGCGCGAGAAACGGAGAGGACTTCCTTAACGAGGCGAACATAGTCGCGACCTCACCTGATCGAAAGCCCCCGATCCTTTGTTCCTTCCGATTTTTCGCTCGTCGCGATCCACTGATCTCGCCGGCACGCCGCGGCGTGGCATGCCGATTGCGTTGCTCCGTAACGAAGGCTTGATAATAATTATATCGTTGCTCGTACAAGCTCGTAGGAGAGTCCAGGGCAATATCGCGCTCACCCACACACTTTGACGGAGCCAGAATTCCAGTACGATTTTCCACGTCCTGTTCGGGCACGCATATATCTCAACGGCACGTAACCATTGCGAAACGGCTAAACGACCAGGGCGCACATCTATTCGACGGGATATAGTTGATACCGCTAGGCTGTGCTGGGTATCTCTCGAGTGCCCCGGTGTGGGTGTTATCAGAGCTCGGAACAGGGCGTGTCGCGGCAGCAAAGGTAGCGGGTAGCGGCTAGCGGAGGAAAGCGGCGGCGGACAGCAGCGGTGGCAACGTGACTCGGAGCTACGCCGAGACCGATCCGGGTTCCGCGCGTTTCTGTCCTAAGACCGCGCGCACCGACACACCGCGATACGCCGATGTATTTATGGCCCTGTCCGATAGCGAAGGTACCGACAGTTATTGCTGAAACGGCGTAGCGGAAGACTTTCGGCACTTCGGGTGGATGAAAAGAAAGAAAAAATTCACATTTATCGCTCGCGATATCCATCAAATAATACACCTACGCTGCTGTTATGACCGCGGATTCGCCTCGGTCGACGAACTGCTATCGATGGGTATTCTTGCCGGACGATGATCCGCCGCGTTGGACCGAGGGCTATTCGCACGAATGTGGAGGGAGCGTCTGGCCTCGAGTTAAGGATGACGACTCGCAAGCAATGAAAGCAATGACATATTATGGTACATCAAAAATGTCGTCAACAGCAAACCCGTCCGTCAAATTCACTTTACAGTAGCAAAAATATTCATCGAAAGCTTGTAGGCCATTTCTATGGCAACGCGCTACCGAGTTGATCGGAATTTCTGAAAAGCTCTCGTCAGATTATTCGAATCACTCGATTTCACTAACTTTTTAATAATTCAAAATTTATCCATAAATCAGGATGATTTTTGGATAAATCGCGCGGAACAGTTTTTTTGTCCACTCAATTTTGTGCGAGAACAGTGCGAAAATAGCGATCTGTAACGAAACATCGTAATCGTATCCAACGATATCTTATTTCGTTGATCTGGTTGTACAAGCTAACCAAACAGATTTCAATGTCTGTTTCATGCGTGTTTGATCGGCCGAGGCACAACTGGAATGCGTGATTCCGTTACAGGCTTTTGCTCCTGCGAGCAACTTCGCTCTCGTTCACGAGAGAATCTCGCATCTTCTCGACAACTTCGATTGATCGAGCGTCCAAACAAGGCAGACTGTTGCAGATCGGTGGATCTTGAGATCCCCGGTAGGTATAACTTTTACGAAAATCTTTGCTCGCTCTCGGAACGGGGGTAGTAGATTTTCCGTCCCACCTCTATCGCGAGGTGTTCTCGTTGGGTCGTCGTCGTCTTTTTCGATGCGATTACGAATCGCGACCTCCCTACCAGCTAAATACCGACAATACAATGCGGTTGCGCAATAGCGACGCCTTTACGCGGGTCGTTACAGCTTCGATATTTTTGCCGTTCGCCCAGAGTCGAATCACAATGGCATCGAAAGCAGATCTACTCGGGTGTCTCTCGCGCGTATCATACACATACGTCGCGTCGCGTCGCGAGCCGCGCACACGCGAGCGCTAACTACGGATAATGTAGAATGGTAAAAAGTGTACCTACATACTCGCATTCGACTTCGATTCTCGTATGTCAACATGCGTGTAGAAAGTCCGCCCACTCCGTGGCACGACGATTACAAGATAGAGAGACCTTCCAGCTGTCTTCTCCTTCGGCCCGTCTCGACCGGGACGCACGTGGTCACGGGTAGGTATACGAGTTTCAAACTACTTTTACAATACCAATTAAAACTCGTACTTTCTACGTCATACAAATAGGAATCGATTTGCCACGCTAAATCGTTGCGTCCACCTGAATTGTTCGCATTCTTATTCCAACCGACAACAATCGACGGGCGTTTTTACTCTCCCCGATTGCAAGAATTTCCGCTCATTTATAAGCACGAATCGCGTTCTCGGCTGCGACACCTCGTATCCAGTATATGTCGAGCCACATTCCAAGATGCTGAATCGCGAAGACGAATCGCTCGAAAGTTTCCTACATCCGCGAGCGTCGTTTTCAAAATTTCGACGCGCGTTCCTCGGAGCCACCGCCGCCGCCGAGGATATACCCGTTTGATACGCGTGACGAGCGGACGCTACGTATATTAACGACGATTCGGAAGAAGATATTTTCAGCCGAGTTCCAAACTATCATTTATTAATTGGCGAGAAGCTGTGAAGCAAACCTGTTCCGCCAGACACGTTCGCGGCTGTTGAAATCACGACGGGTTCGCGATAATAAATCTTGATTTGCCAAGTTTGGAGAAGATTGATCGATCGAGAGCTTCGCTTCACGTATTCTCTCATCGTCCCTCTCTCTCTCTCTCTCTCTCTCTCTCTCTCTCTCTCTCTCTTTCGTTGTTGAATATTTGACGTCACCCGGTTAGAATTGGACTATCACGCTTTTCACAGCTCGAATCTCGACTTCGCTTCGCCTTTTCTCTCTCTCTCCTCGCATCGTATCGCGGCGAACACGGGTTTCGACCGAATTCAACCGATCGCGATCGACGTGACGTCGTTGAAGCGAGGCAATCGAGAATCTCGCCGTATCGATAATATTCCGCACGCTTTTCGCGCCGATAAATTTGACGTGGTTAATCAGTTTTTAACAATGGCTTCGCCGCCGTGGCCTTGGAAGCGATCGCCGCCGAGAAAAGTAACGAATACGTGGGGCAGAGGCGATCAAGGAGTTCTGCGTAGCGGTACGATCGAGCGATCTTAGGCGAGGTTAGGTTGGATACCTTGGAAGTGGGCTAACTAGGGCGCTGCTTTGATCCAGAGTCTGCGGCTGGTTGCATCACTTTGCAGTCCGACCGTCGACGACGACGTCCAGATCGGATTCCTTCGCGTCAGGACTCTTCGGATTTCATCGGAGGCAACCCAACGGCTGGAAGCGACGACGCGGCTGGAGGGAAGGTGGGGAGTATTCGACTACCGGCCGACGACGCGTCAACTTTCGGAGACATTAGGAATACGAGACTCCGGGCCTCGATTAAAAGGCAATCAACGTCGCACGAAAGCGGGAATTAGCGTCGGTGTTTGATACAATGATAATCGGTACCCACCTAGAACGATTGGACGCCGAGCAATCTTTCACCGACACCGCCTACCGCGCAGCGTACGTTATCAAGTCGAGCTTTCAGCGAACGTAGCCTGCGAACACTTCGACGCGATTCAACGATCCCCTCGCCGATTCCCGTCTTTTCATTACTTGGCATCTGTTATAATGCTCTTTGAAAACGAAGACGTATGCAAAATCGAATCTAGCGATCACGCGGGTCTACGAAATAATTGTTTTCGCTAAAATGTCTCACGGAAGTGTTGATATTTTTCACAGTAGTCCAAAACGTGATCCAAAACTATGCACGGTCGAGTAATACACCACTTTTTATTTAGTAGGTACAGATATAAACGACATGAGATCGTACATTTACATTTTTTTTGTTTAAATTCTATTGATATATTAATAATATGGAATGTCCGCGTGAATATAAATAGATACAACATATCTTTGACGAAAGACATGTTTGCGGTCGAGCAGCGCGCGCGTTTTTTTTTACTTTGATTGGAGAGAGATGAATATATTGTACTCGTTGCGGGGATATCAAAGATAGTTAGATAAATTTACTCTTGCGCGGTCAACGTGAATATAATAAACATTTTAGAAAAGCTACTCGATTGTAAAAGTGGAAAAAAAATTATTGTAATGCGATACGTTGAAATGGAGTTTATATTTGCAGGGAGCGAGTAGAAATTTGTACGTTGCATGTGTGAGTATTCGACAAACTTTTTCGTCGCAGACCCGGGTTATCAATGGACCACTTTGGGCCTCTCGCAATTTGCATACAACTTTTTCGAGGAGATTGGATCTCAACGAGTCGGAGAAGAAGAAATACGAGGCGAGGAGACATAAAAACGATGAGAAATTGCCAAAATTGCGAGTAACGACGAGCAGGGTTTGGGATTTTTAACTCGATCGGCAAAAGGAGAAGATTCCTTCGATCGAAAGACGGTCGTACGGGAGTATTGGCGGGAGATACGCCTACGAGTAGATCCGCGGGTGGCTGCGGCTATCGTTGCCAATTACAAAACTACGCGGCTAACTCAATTTACGATATTGTGAGAATTTTCAATCGCTTATTACAGCACCGTTAGCGGCTCCCACGGCAGCCGGAGGAGCGCGATGAACGAATAACATGGGAGTGATCGAGAAAAGTCTCTAATACGAACTCGGTCGAATCGTAATTCGCGCTAAAAGTTCGCGAGCGGGTCAACCATAGATCTTATCAGTGGAGATCGCGACGCGGTTCAATACCGGTAGCGAGTAGATCCACACCTATGACTTTTAATTGGCTCATTAAAACAGCCCATTGGATTCGCGCGGTCGACGAACGCGCGAAGCTAAAACGAAGAATCGCCAATTTTTCCAATTTCTTCATCTCGGAGGAAATGATATGCGGCGCCTCCGGTCGCGATCGCATCTCTATCGATATTTCCATTGGAAAAAACGCGACTGTTGTTCGACGCGCATGGTAAGTATACTCTCTCCTCATTTTTCTTCTCTTTTCGCCAACATCGAGATACGCGCGCGCTCGTCGACGCATCGGGCGACGGCAGTGCGGTACAATGTAGAGATACGCGGAGATCCATCGCGGATTGAAATCGAGCACCGCGAACCTCGCCTTGATAAACGAGGAATGGAATACGGAGATCTTTGACTCGCGCATCGGATACCAGCTGCATCGACGCGGTCGTCAAGCATACGGGCGCGCGGCTGATGCATCGCAACGTTCGTAAAGCATGGTCGACGGTCGTGCCTCTCGGCGATCGGTTCACGCGAGTGAATTTAATATTAATGAAAACGTTCCGGACAGGATGCGTTTTCGAGCCACGGCTCGTTGCTCGCCGAGGACTCGAGGGATTCTTCTCTCTGATATGCTGAAATATCGTACGGCCGCAATAAAACCGGCGCGCGGAGTGGGACGCGAGCATGCGAGGGTGAAGAATGGTGGTGGCTAGATTACGTGAAATCGTAAATCCTCGCGCGCAAAGGAGGCATACGAGGTTGGTGGTACGTCGCGAGCTTAGGTGTAGGTGGATGTCTGGGCAGAACAGTCTCTCGCTCGGCAGTAAAGGAAGTTCTCCTTATAAATCAGCGACACGACTGCGCGTGCCACGCCTCTCGCGTCTTGAGGCCATCACGAGGCGTCATGGTATCGGCTGCGGCGGCTGCGGCGGCGGCATCCCTCTCTGCCTGCATTCGCTTCATCTCCGTGCAACGCGATCTCGACGCGCGCGAACGCGTAACCATCGCGAGCGTAGACGAGGATTCACCGCGCACGACGCGTGAAATTGCCGGAAACTAAATCCATTGCATCCCTCGGCGACGAAAATGAAGACGACGATGAGCTACGATTCGCACTATTCACACAATTCGAACGCTTCGAATTATTTATAATTTTGTCATATTTGTAGAATAATAAAGTCCTTTATTACGTTGACAGAACCGCAATTTGATGTTCTAAATATTAATTTTGTTAGGTAGGTCAAGTTTATTCTACATTTTTATGTTAAAAAAATCGAGTGGGAAACTGGTTCTATTTTTTTGGGTGGAAAATTTGGTTATTAATGATTTATCAAAATTCAATCTGTTATCTTTGCAGTTATTCTTAATGGTTTACAGTAACTTGGAATTTTCTGTACGTTTACCTATACTGAATCTAAAATTCAGTAGACCTGCTGTAGAGTTAGGTATTAAAGCGTAATTGTGGCCAAAGTAAGTTGAATAGAACTAAATTTCGTTTTCGCCATTTTTCTTCACTTATTAACGATTGAAAATTCTTTTTAAAATATGAGTTTTGGTGAAGAAACGTCGTTTTATTGATTTTCATCGAAAATTCAGAATTTTTTAAATTTATTAATTGTTTAACGACAAAATTAGTTGTTTGAAAAATTTGAATGGTTTGAATTATTCGAATAAAAAGGGTGGCACAAAAAGAAACAACTGTGTGCGAAAAGGAAAAGGAAAGAGCCGGCGGAGGAAAAAAGATAAAAAAGGGAGGAAGAAGAGAGGAAGGGAGAAACGAGGAATCGGGAAACACGCGCGGATCGAATAACGCGGATCGAACGACGTTCCGGTGGAACACGCGACAAGAGTCGCACGTACGTATTTCTCACGACGTATAAGACGAATGTAAAAGCTTCGCGCGCGGTGGAAATCGCCGAGTTCGATCTGCGTCGTTCGTCGATGTTATGAAAAACTGCCGGAGGGCAAAACGTCGCGAATGCGATCGGACACCAAAGCCAATGGGTGCCGTCTTCTCTTTGCTTTCCAACGAGACGGTTCATTCTATGCTAATCACCCTGGTTATTATTTCACGACAACCAGTTATAGTAGTCCCCGCGACTTCAACTGATGCTCGACGCTGTTCGAAGCTGTTTTTTACCGTTTTCAATAATATTTTCGTTCCCGTTATCGAGGAGTGAAAATATACCTACGTTTTGTTGCGCCGAGCGCGACGAGTGTTTACCTCGACGTTTACGCTGGCGCTGGGAACATAAATTCCGAACCGAAGATGGCAGATATCTACACGGCGTCATCTAATTAGAGTCTATTAATCAATTTCCCATAGCTGTACCACGCCTCGCTCCGTGGCAGTTTCTCTCGTTATCGACCATCGGAAAATGGCCCTTGACCGTAGAACAGTAAAATACCTGCGCCTATCTAGTACATCGCCACAACGCAAAAACTATCCCCTCGACGGATGATTTTGCGATGTCTCCGAAAATTCTGAGAAAAATTCTATACTTCTCTACGCGTTGCGCATGGACTCTCCGTCAATTTCTTTTGCATTTTTTGGACCTTCGACGCCGAAGTTGCGTGTCTACTAACACTTTTCATTTGGATACTTTTTTGTTCCTGAAAAAATTTCGAGATTAAATTATGCGACAAATAGAAATAGAAGTTTTTCAGTTAGGCACGAGAGTGGGACCAGAGTGAACTTCAGAGAAATTAAATCGTGACGGATTTTTTTTTTCAATTGTCATCCATATCTAATTTTTTTGTAGATCCTTGACACGTTTTGACTCCAAAACATTTTTTTCATTCAACAATATCCGGAAAACGATCTCACATATTACCACTTTAAACTATTTGACCCAATAAGAATGGCAAATACATTTTTTTTTTAATTGTTTTGTTGTCAAAACGTGTCAAGGATTTATAAAAAATCCTTAGGTTATAAAAAGTTGCCGAAAAAACCTATAACTCTTGTAGACAAATTTTGATTGAGCGACACAAATTTATCGGAGTACAGCAAATTTTAGACAATTTGGCATCGAAGTTCTAAAAAATCCAGACAAATCGCAGAGCGTTCATCTAACGCGTAGGAAAGTATACATTTTTTCAGAATTTTCAGACACGGGAAGAAATAGGTGGCTGGATCGAGGGAGAATGCCTCGTGTATGGAATTGTAACAAAGACGAGGCAACGTCGACGTTCCGTGCGGAATCGCGCGTTTCGCGATCGGCACGCATCGGGCTCGGCGGCCCCGTGGCTTTACACGACTCGCGAACTGAATTCCACCTACGTCCCGTACCATCGCAAAGTCTGCCAGTGACGTCACCGCATCGTGTGGTCTGGACCACGCCTTTCTAGGCCCAGGGCCGTCGTCGGCTCGTTTCAGATGCTAGGAGCATATTACTAGCATTAGAGCACCCGCAGGCGAGGCATCCGCGCTCCGGTAACCTTACATAGGCAATGAATCAAACTAGCCGAATAATCATAACAGCAAACACACGCGAGAGACAAGACTGGATCTCGGGAAAGGCGAGATGGAGAGAGGATTTTGTGTTGATTCTCGAGTAGCTAATTGGTTTTAATATCGAAACTATTCCGGGCACAACCTCGAGATCCCGTCGAACCGATTCCGCGAGTCGAGCCGCGTACACCGACTACCTACTACCCGTGGCGAGTTTTGCCGTCCCGAAATAATTGATCCTCGTTAGAGGCACGAAAAAAAACAGAAAAAAACAACGACAAAAAAAAGCGAGTTGACGATGCTCCTCCAATTCGACCTGTAGAAGACGCAGAGTTTCGCACTCGCGGAAAACGCTGAGCTGCTCCGCTGTTTATCGGATGAAAAATAACGATCGAGGCGGGGAAAGTAAAAAGAGGCATTTATCGTGTACCTACCAGCCGGCCAACGAGAGAGATGCCACGAAATTCCCACGAATGGCAAAGTGGCATTTCGTCGGGTAAAAAACAGGAACGGTTAACCCGGGTCGCGAGCAATCGCCTCTGCTTTGAGAATGATACGAAACGACGTATAATCGCTGTCGACGAATAAACTGCTTCGAATATTCGACGATCGTTCGATAAAGTGGCCGGTTCGTGGCTGTAATAGCTCCTGGTTATCACGAAAGATGTATTATTCAGGGCGGCAGAAATTTTATCCCGAACGGAAGCCTCCGGGCGATGACTTTATTAGGCGGTCCCTCGCAATACCCCGTGATAAGTCATTTTCGCGAAATACTTTCCAGTATGCGGAATTTTACGCAACTCGAGTTACCCATTCCGACCGATTTTTTTCCTCCCCGACGCCTCGTAATGGGAAAATCGTGCTATTCGTTAACAAATGCGCCGATACATCTGTTCCACTATTAAAATTATCCACGTTTCAAAGAGAATATAATGAAATGATTGAGACGAGGAAGAAAAAAGGGAAGGAAAAAAAATCGACGCCACCGATTTTATGGCCGATTTTTATCTGCTGCGCGAGCAAAGGTTAACGCCTAGTAAACACACGGAAAGTTATCCTCTCTCTCTCTCTCTCCGTTCCACGTATACATGCGTACATGTACGCCGCTGCTTTTGCTCCGATTAATACATTTACGAGCGCGAGCATAAGCGTTGCAATTATCGTTCGTAAAACTGCCCCGTTGCACGGATACGAATAAATTCCGGGGAACGGCGAGTCGTGTCCTTGCGATATCGTCCGTTTCTTCTCTTTTGTTCGAAAGATCGAAAGTCGATGAGATTCGGGTGATTCCATCCGGGAGATCGGATCACGGATGATCGATCGATTCGCTCTTGCGACAAGACAATGGCGCGGGGCGAGGGGGGTGGGGAGAGGGGAAAAAACGGCGCTGATAGCAATCGTTTCTTGCAGCTAAACCGACCAAAAATAATACTAATTATTCTGATAATTAGCGATTACTTAACTTGTTAGCTGCGTAAAATTGATCCCCGGTCGTAAGTAACTGACGCAGCAATTTTGTTACGCTCTCGATTTGTCGTCATTGCGAAACTCGTCGCGTCGTCGTGTCACGCGCGTCGGTTCGACGTCGCGTACCGCGATTAGTAACGTCGGGGTAAAAAAGGGCAGCTTGGTTCCCGAGCACCGACTAGCGGACCGAGAGACCTGGGTACCGGTAGAAAAACAACGGGGAGCGCGGAATCACCGGTTTGCAACTTCGGCGCCGAAACCGAGGAAGTTCGCGCCAATGATCGAACGGAGCGTCGCGGTTTCGGCTTTTGGTCGAGCGATCATCGCGAAACTCCGTCGCGAATCGAAGATCGTTTGACCTTGCATAATACCAGCGGGGGAATGAAATTAGATCCGTCGCCTTATTACCGACGCGATTTTCATACCATGAGAATCGTGTCTGGTTGGGCAAGCGAGCGTAACGAGCGGAACTCTTTTCATCTACAGATTTCGTTCGAGACTCGTTTCTCTCTCTCTCTCTCCTCTCTCTCTCTCTCTCTCTCTTTCTCTCTCGCTCTTCATTTTCATCGACGAGGATTCGATCGGTCAGCTTCTCGGCTTCCCGTATCAGATCACCGAAGCCTCGTCTCTTTGGCTTTGAGCGGTTGTATTACGTGTAACGTGGGGGACCGTTCTTTATTCTATTCTAATCTAAGTGGCACATCCAGTAGCCTCGCAGGCCTAGAGAAGCCTTAGGAAAAATCTAAACGCGGCGTCTCGAAGAGTTAGCCCCCAGATGTTCGCGTGGTCCATGGATGCTCCCGGCCCGCGATCCTCGAGAGACACCTGACCCTGTGTCCCCTTCCTCGGACCGAGTCTTCCAGCTCGTAGGCCCAACCGACAGCGGGCAACAACATCATCCAGGTGCGCCGATGAGACGTAAGCGGGTGACGGATGACGGAAATAAAAGTTCGTGGAACGACGCGTTCGACGGCGGTGCTCGGTCGTTGTCGTCGTCGCCGCGACTGACCTGTGCCGGAGCTAAGGCCGGAGCTATACCGGATTTATTCGCCGATAAACATGGCAGATATTAGGAAACTAACGTAAGCACGACGCTGATCGTTATCAGTCGGACGGCTCTTGATGTCCGAAGGCAAGGCGTGTCCTTAGGATGGCCTTTCTTATCCAGATAACTCGAGGACATCTCGTTGAGCAATGGCTCCACCCACTCATCCATGGATCCGTGGTACCTGGTTCCCCTCGACGCCTCCAGCCATCAAGGAGACTTCGAACAGTGGACCAAAGTAAGTAGTAAGTAAGTAAGCAAGCAAGCGAGCAAGTAAGTCTCGTGCGATACCTTTACCTCTACGCGAGCGACTACTACGCACGTACCTCCGATATAAATACCTACGCTGACACATGCCGACGCGGTACCCACACGCGAGCGCAGGCCAAAGCGTTCGTTCGCGCGAACGAGTTATGCGAATGCGATGCCCCGATCATTTTCCTTTCCCCGGCATTTTCGACTCTCAGGTCACCCGACGCGACTTCTCTCTTCGCGACAGGATGATCAAAAAGGCACTGGCCTCGCTAACTTATCCTCTTCCCCCTGGCCACGCGAATCCACTTCTTTCCTACTCTCCCGGAAAATAGCTGCCGATGCTCGTCGGAGCGACCCACGTAACTTAAAGCTTGCCTCCACGCGAGGAAAGTAGATCCCTTCGAGATTTTTTAGCGCTGTAAGACGATCCAGATTTTCGTAAAGTTCTGGTCGACGAAGCCTTCGTCGATGCTTAAGCGGATCTAATGGTTTGAAAACCAATCGGCTGCCTGTCCGAGTCGACCTGTACTCGGTCACGAATTCACAGGCGAGATTCTTTCCTAAAGACCGCGTGCACGCGTGTACGCGTCTACGTGTGCGCGCGCGAGGAAGCGTAATGGAAACTGAGGTTAGATCGTGTTCGTACGCGGAGGGGCCAGTCGCCCTTGCCGAGAAGCCCGAGGCGCGGGCGTGGGCCTTTCACTCTCTGCCATCCGCATCGCTAAGGAGCGATGTGGGTAAGGACCCGTTCTCCACGGGCCCCGTTCGCGGGGACCCACAGACCCACACGGACTCTCGCGCCGCCGCGCACCGTTCGCGACGACCCTCCTCGACGACTTCCGAGCTTACCAATAAATTCTCTGCTATCCCGATCCCGTTTCCATTTCTTCTTCCTCCCCTCCGCGTAACCCGGACCATATTTTTTCCTCGCGTTCCACTTTCCTCATTTTTCTGTCCTTTTCCCGAAGGCCAGGCCACGGAAAGGCACCAGCCACCGCGGCGTCTGACATCTTTGTACCGCAATTATATCCTCTCCTTCTCGCCGTATATCACGGAAGGCCAATTCTGGTTTCTCCGCTGGCACAAAAAACAAAAAAAAGGTACGACCTCCGCGAGCTGCCTGAAATCATGCCGCGATGCAACGACGTCAACTGCTCGCGGGAATAAATCAGCGCCGAAGAACCTCGGGAACATCGATTCTCGCGATATCTCCGCTATTTTTGTCACGTGTCAACGTGTTTTTTTTTTTTTGTTGAATTTTTCTCTTTTCATTTTCATCGTTCCATCTCATCGCGCGCCAACGACCGTTCTCCAGCGAAACGCGCCGCTCTTGACGCGCACGCATTTCGATCTCAACGCGCTCGCGCGGTGGTCCTCTTCGACGATTATCCAGCTTTTCCTACCTACGCGCCGCCGGCCTCGCGATCTCGTTATCCCGTAACGCATGACGCCAATTCAAATCCACGAGCGGCCAATCTCCGCGAGCCTTTTATCGTCCGCGCGGCTCGATTCCAACGTCCCCGGTGACCTTTCTTGGCACAATCAATTACATAAATCCGATACTTTCGGAATATCTGGAATTACTCGGTGATTGGAATCACTAGCCGCCTCGCACCCACCCAACCCATCGAGAGATACACGTGCTTCGACGTTACGGCAGGTTTATTATAGACTCATGTTCGCCGTACCTACAGACGCGAAAGATAGAAGTGCACATTCGCGCAAACATCATCCGCTAACCGCTGTAAGAGATAGCTTTCCCGCGAGATATACCGAGCGGAATTCTAACTGTATAACGAGCCAGCGAGAAAGAGCCAAGGAGACGAAGAGGCTCGGGTTTCATTCGTATCGTTACGAAGCGGCGAAAGAAATCGAATCGCTGAGATTTTCCGCAACGCCGTATCGCCGATCGACGCCGAGAGACCAAAGAATCGCGAAGTCTCGAAAATACGAAACTACAATTTTTCACCACCCTCTCCGCCCCGAACTTCGTTAGGCTCGTGAAAACGAAACAGCAACCTGAATTCCAGATTTCAAAATACTCGATTGTTGCTCTCGTTCTACGCAATTACATTGGATCGTCGTGATGTTAGCGACAGTACACGGATCGTTGTACCGTAAACTGACCATTGCAGCTAACAAATTGATTTTCATAAAATTTGTGGCCTTATTTTATCGATTAGATTATACCTTAAATTATCAATTATTTGCCTAAACAAAAAACAGCGAATACATTCTTTTACCGCGTAGATCTAGTTGATCTACGTTAATACAGAAATCTGTGTACTGTCGCTAATATCTTGTCAATCTAGCGTATACCGCGAGATTCGTCGTGAGCTGTCGACCACGACGAGAGTTTTCGTCTCGTTTTTGTTTTTTGCTCGTGCTTTTTTTACAACACACGCGAAGACTTTTTGCGCGAGGTGCGCGTCGGTGTGCGCGCGCGGTGGATATTCGCTGTGAAATGAACGGTGGACGAGGACATCGCGTCTAGTCAGATTCAAGACGGATACGGAGGCACGATGTAAAGGGCGATGGTACGTATGTAAATCAAGTTCCATGAAGGCTCGACGAAGAATAAACAGATAAAAACAACATTCATCGCGATTTGCATCGACGGTAAAGTCGCCTTTGCGTCGTCAATCAAAAATGTTGATACCAACGCCTCTCCGGCGATACACATTCACGGGTTAAACCTGCCGGTAGCCGATTCTCGCTAAGTACGATTAATATTAATGAATACAAGCGACCGACGCTATATCTTCGCGACATTCTCGAAGATTTCTCCGATATGGAACTGCCGCGATGAAACCGCTGTGGGAGGCACGCGGATCGATGTGGCGACCAGCGTCGTGATCGTTGATCCTCGGGTGGGAAAAAATTCCCGCGGTACATCGAGTTCGGGTGAGCGAGTAGGTGGATGATACGCCGAGACGGAACACGGTTCTCGTATCGCGCGAATTTTTACCGCGCGAATTTGCGACACGAGAGTGTGCGCCGATCCTTTATTGGCTCGAGGCCATCACGATGCTCGCAACGACCATCCCTCTTTTCGCGTTTCAACAAAGCGCTGCGAGTTTCCCTTCGGCAAGGGGCTTCGTCCCCGATCTCGTACTGTTACGCTCGGCCACAGATTCGTCGAGATTATCCATCCGGATTCGGATGTCAACCGGCATCGAGCGCGCGAGACGTAAAATTCCTACGGCAAACGGTTCATCGACCGAGTAACCTTTACGACTCGACATATTTTTGACCGTTGATTGTGTCTGGTCTACGGAAAAAGTATCGAGAATTCTCTGTCTCGATCCTCGTCGCCGTGGCTCGGTACGGCGCGACCGGCGTTCCAGATCTCGTTGTTCCGCGTGAAACGAGGAAGTCGGAGTGCATTGAAAATGTGTTCGCGAGCCAAAAAATGACGCCGTTAATACCATCTCCGGCGGCCCAAGGTTAGGATCAGAAAAACACCTTCGAAATTGCAAGGCTAAACTTTCGAGGCTTCGTCTGGCGACGCTTTGCTGGCACGTGGAACCGAACGTAATGGTGTGGCGGAATTCCTGGCGAATCCTAACGGAACGTAGACGCATGTGCGTGGTTAATCGCGAGGATTATTAAAAGGGGAGGACAAAGAAGCTGGGCGTAAGCGTGCAGCGAGGTGAGGTAAACTCGGCGGAGTACCTATGTAGCTCGCGTGACACGTCTTGCACGTGGGTTTCTCGAGCGAAATAAAAGCGTCGGAAGATCCGCCTATTCGAGGAACGAGAAAATCTACCTATCGTACACGGAGAGTACACGCGAGGGTAACGTACAGTTTCGCAGGAATTTGCAACTATCAGAGCAGTATTTCAAGGTACAGTTAGAGAGATAGACCGCGAGGACTGGACGCTGAATGCTGGATGGTGAATACTGGATGCTTCCCGCGTGGATATTGGATGCTGCGCGTGCGCGATATGGACCGCATAGAGAGAACTCGCCGGAATCAAAGCACTAACTCTCGCCGTATCGGACCGAGTGTATCGCCTTGGCTGCTGCTTCCCCGTGTGTGCCACGCCCGGACGCGCCACGCTATTCCGCACGACAATGCACGCGGCTCGTGCATCGCAAGAGTTCGCGAACCGGCCGATCGAGTTATTATACAGCGTCGTACCATCCTGCCGTATTTGCTACTTCCTCGCTCGCTTTTGCCTTTACTAATTGGACGATTCCGATCGTTCCGTCCATTTTTCCGCACAGACCTTTTCATCTCCGATCCGATCGCGTAGGTAGGTAAAATATCCGCGAAATATCGCGAGAATTACGGGTCGGAGGAGCGGAAGAGGTTGGAGGAATGGATCGTTGGTGTCGCGTATTTGCCGGACCACTCGAGCGGAATGATCGTTTAATTGTTCGAGGATCGAGCAGTGGTATCTGGATGATAGCGGCGTGGATAAGCTCGCGAGTCGGTTGGTTCCGGGTTACGCGAAATCCGGTTCTCTGTACCGCGAAGAGGCATGTTTTCCAAGACTCGGATACGCGGTTCCGGGTCCAGCTGCCGAGAACTTCGTTCGTCGGACAACCGGATGTTTGGTTCGCGGGCGGAAAAAAAAACGGGCGGTGAAACACATATGCGCGGCGATTAGAATTTCATTTTCATCGAGCATCGTATCCACGCGACGTGTAGTTCGGAAAGATTCGACGTTATTTTCGCGACGGAACGACACTAGCTACCTTGAAAGGTAACGACGGCGTTTTTTTTCCCCGTTGGTATTTGGCTTTTTTCCCCGAGCTGTTTACATCCGAGTAACGGTAGGCAAACAATATCTAATCGTACGAAATGAAAAGTGACGACTGGCAGACATAGCATTTCGCGGACGGCAGTCGATCCCGCGGTATCACGCGCCGATGACAAGCAAATATCAATATGTATGGGCCTAAAAGTTATTTGAATAACGTCCCTCGCGCCTCGAGCCACGGGAATTCTTACGCAACGCGGCCAGGTCGAATCGAATTGGCATAATTGGCAATTTTTGTAAAAGTTCGTCGTCGAAATTGGGTCGGACTGAAACGTCGTAAAATCATTCTAACGACGTACGAAAAAATACGGGGCAGAGGAGGAGGAGACCACGCCAAGGAGCCTTACGAAATCTCGAGGCGTAAGACAGAACCGATCAAATATGCGGAATGGTGCGCGACCTCAGGATTGACGGTCGCGAGAACGTCGCGGGCTTAAGGTAACATCCGAGCTTGACACGTTGCCAAGGAATTAATTGAGCCGTTGTCAAATTATATGCCAATCTATCGACCATTCCAAAGAAATTCATTAACATATTACCTAATCGAGATCTGCTATCGACAAAAAAATGGGACTTTGACGGAAACAAAAAATCTAATACATTCCCCGCTGCCGATCCTTGATCCGTGCCTCTTCACGGCGTAACTTTCAATGCAACGTTTCCATTTTTTTTTACCATGCGTCTGGAAGTTTCCTCTGCGTTTCGCGAACTGCCAATCATTTTTTTCCTTCAGCGTTCAATTGACACAGGTGCATCTGTGACGTTTAACATCGGTGTACCGAACTACGTTTCTAAACTTGTTGCCTCGTTCCAAAGCCAATTCTCGTCAACTTTGTTTTTTCAAACAGAACCTCCTATTTTTTTCGGCAGGTTCGTATTTTTCACGCGAAAACAAGCTCAAATACAAAAATGTTTGGGACAAAAAGTTGGGGAAACTGCAAACCTGCAGGAAAAACTAACGAGTCCCTTTGGAAAAAACAAAGTTGATCTGATTTTCCCTGCACCTGAACATTTCAGGTGAAAAAAGACCGCGTCATTCGATTCCCTCCTCGAAACCAAGAAGATCAACCCGGGTGGTCAAGATCGTTGGGATGCTCTCCGCGGGAATAAGTAGGGTGTTCGGGTTCTAAAAAGACAGCCTGTGTATATTTATGGCTGTAGGGCTGGTAACGTCACGGTCCGGTGTGTTTCTGATGTACAAGTTACTCGTATGTCACGATTGTGTCGATCGTTCGCCTTCTAGAATGAAAGTTAGAAACGAAATCAGAACTGATAGAGTCTTGCTCTTCGAGCGTCTCGGTATATTCCACGCGTACACGTGGGCAGGTGTAACCCTATCCGCTGCGATATACACTGTTTCGATCTACGGTCTCTCCGATCCGACGCGAGCGCAAGAGAAAAGAATATAGGATGAAAATCCAGATTGATCGATCTAATCCTCGAGCGTCGCAAAGAAGACTTCGCGTCGCGGAAACCACGCCCGAGCGAAGTATTTCCAAAACACCGGAATAATCGATGGATACAAAAAAATTCTACCGTTCTATAGAATTCTTCGTCTGATAGAAAGTTACCGGCGATGTTTCTTTGCCTACCGTGAAATTTCTCGGCAACTATAACGGTCCGCAACGATAACGCTCCTCTAGAAATCAGAGCATCGATTCTACATCTTTTTATCCCGATATTTTCAGCGAGCACGATCGTATGAGAGAAAAAAGCTGCGTACCTCCGGCGCGTAACACGGACGGAGGAAAATGACTCGTTGCGCAACGTTCTCTCCTCGTGTCAATTCCAACTAAAACAGATACGCCCGATAATGCATACTTTTTTGTTATTGTTTGTCAATTAGTATTTTTTTGCATCCACGGCCACCGGGCGGCGAGACGCGAGAGGCGCGATCGACAATGGACAATCGAAACGATATGGTCGTCGTAACGGCTGCTGTATGCGATCTGTGTCAGGTCGTTTTTCTTTTGTTCGATCTATCCGCGCGATCCCTTCTAAACGTGTACCGTAGCTGTATTTTTCATCGACGATTTCGAGCGCTACCGCCAAACCTTGAAAAAATCACGCACTTTTCAACGGGGGCCAAATTTCGACCCCGTCGTCGCGAGATTCCGACGCGTGCTAGTTATCCCCAAGCTTTATGGCGCGGCGCGGAATTTGGCAATTATCGCGAGTCGTCGCGGTGAGATACGATTGCATTTCCATCCCGCGTGACGACCGGTTCGACTGGTCGCGATTCTATTAAATATAGATTTTATAGTTTGTGAAATTGTTGGCCGTTGGAGTCTCGCTCCTCGGATCGCGACGTTATCACAACCCTCCGCGTCGATGTCTCAACGTAGAATCGAGGCGTAGAATCCAGTTCACGTATCTATTCGATTCCGCAACGAGGAGCAGTTTACTTCTCGTTCCGATTCCTTCTCTCCGGCGATTCTCTCACACGCGTCGTTACGTAAGACTGCTCGACGGAACGCGTGAATTTTCGATGATGGGAGAATTTTTAAATCGTTCGCTCTATACTCCCTCTTTGTTTTTTCTCCTTCTCTAACTGCCGTTTTCATCCGGAGAAGATGAAAAGTTCAGATCGTCGGACCGGTTTCTAGATCGTGCGGCGTTGGACGCGTAGCGGTATACGATAAGCAGCTTCCGCTCATCTTCTCGATGCGGAGGATGGTTGATGTACCCACGAATATTTCGGCCAACACTCGACCAACGTATAACTCACGGCCGGGTTTACCGTGTATGGACATACCAGGGAGTAACATCAACTACATTTCTGGATTCGAATTAATTTTAAATTCAACTCCACGGCTCTCGGAGCCGCGCGTGATCGTAGATCGTTACAATCACGCGTAACGCCCATTTTCAGAATCATTTGCATGGTGATCAGGATTATTTATTTCATTCGAGATCCTCCTCGAAGATTCGTATCCCCGATGAGCCGGGTCCAACGGAAGACCGGCGATAAAATACCGAAGCGTAACGCCTTTTTGCGCGAAATATGAAAGCAAAATCTCATATTCGCTCCTAATTTGGGAAACCGACCAGCAAATGTACAGTTCTCGAGAATTAGAATAACGGAGCCGTTTCTTCGATACATTTACATATACGCTTCCTTCCCGTTAATCTCGTCTCTCCGCCGTGCTCTCGGAAGTTATCCTCGTCAAATTTTCCTCGCAAGTTCGCTCATCTCCACGCGACGCGTACCTACTCCACGTTTTGTCCGATCCATCGTCCCTCAAGCGAGGCTACTTTTTCAAGTACTTTTTTACTTTTGCAAGATTCTTCGCAAAGACATCCGTCGCTCGATCACGCGGCTAGGTATTTCTCGTTTCATTATCGATTCGACGATCGGACAATGTAACTGGAGCAGCTATGCATCGGGTAGGTATCTCTATATTCCGAACGGGAAAGCTGGTTACGTGGCACGAGGCGACGCGCCACTGCGAGACAACGCACGAATTTCTATTCGCCGAGAGACACGCGACTTCCAGGTTCCAGTGATTCCAGGGTGATTTTTCTCCCGATCAACGCCCACGCGTTCGTGACCCGAGGATTCTCGGCAACGGCACGCGTCAGATGCGAGGCGAGACAAAGTCGACCGAGAGCGACCCCCGACTCGTTTCCGTTGATCGAGAAGTGCGATCATTAATTACCAGCTATACCATGATTTTTCACCGCGGGACGCAAAGCCGCTGTAAATCTTCGCGTTTCATTCGTTTCGAGCGTACAATACGGCTGATAAATCCCGTCACGGTCACGTTACTATCTTGTCGACTGACGATGGATTAATCTGATAATAAATAAATAATTGTGATAACTTCATCTATACGTATATCCGCGCGCGCACACGTACGCGCCCGGCACGTACGTGTGTACGTAGCACATCGTGTCTGCAACTTCTATCGATCGCTAGTGAAAGGTCCGTACCGTAATCTCGCCGTCGATACGAACATAAGTACGTATATCTATTACACATATTTCTAACTGCCTGTCGAACGTGACTGCACGGACATGAACCGATACTCGCGTGTGCATGAGAGTACAGCGACACGCACGAGCTACGCTTGGGACAACCACGCCTGCCGCCTGCATCTACCACTCGCGGGCGATCGGTGACCTGGACGTTTCTGTCACCCCGTAAGTTTCTTGGTGCTGTTGCTGTTGCTGCTGCTGCTGTCTTTGGCATTTCGTAGGATCGAACCGGTAAGTGGGGCTGGCGAGGGTGTGCCCCTGCACACGCGTACGTTCACGTGCATTTCGCGAGCGACGATCTACACAGGGTCAACACTCGCACTATCACGGATCAGTCGAAAAAAATCGCACGATCCAAGTTTCTCTTTTGCACGCTTTTTCATCCTTACCGTACCCGGCGAAACGTTCGGGGTTCTTACGTCGCCGCGATGAGATCGCGACAAACGATCGCGTATCACTTTTGCACGGTGCAAAATAAAGACAGAAAAAATGACAAGCGTCAGGTTTCTTCCCATCTACGTCGGCCGCTTAGCGCTAATTAAACGAAAAATATTCGCTAAATAGTTCGCTGTTGCTCGTATTACGGGAGTTTATTATAGTTGGACAGGCGTTATTAACATCGTGCAAGAAACGAGCAGGTGAAAAAATTTCTCTTTTATCTCTGGTAACCCTGTAATTTGCCTGCAAAAGCTAGAATCGAGGAGACGAAGGAAGTTCATTTGCATATTACAAGACTCGTACGATCGAACTTGACTGTCGCGAATCGCAATTGAGCGGATATTTCGAATAAAAACCTCGCAAATCTTTCGAAATCGAGCTTTCTACTCTGCATTTCGTATCCTCGCGGTGCGTCCAATGCACTAGAGATAGCGTACCAAAAAATACGTCGGAGCTCGTCGATGCTTCATCGATAATTTTTGCAAAATCCAATTTCCAAAACCGCACGTTTTTTATCCATAATTTCGATATTCGTCGCGAGAGATTCTATTTTTTGCCATCTTCACGGGACTTCGAGTCAAGGAAAGAGAAACCCCTCGTTCCATTCCGCCTGTAACTTCAGGGTGAATCAGAACTCCGCGTCCGATGCCCAAATGCTGAAAAAATTCACCACGAATCGCTCGTTCATCTTGCGCGCGATTTTCTTCGACGTCGGCTGCCAAGAGATACGAGAATTTTTTGCGCACGTTGAAAAAATTGTCTCTCGTTGCGTGCGCGCGGCGCACGTGGACGAGGAGATCCAAGTACCGAGATATCTGTTCGCGTTGTTTAAAATATTTCGGCACGATACAATCAAACGTAGGCAATGTAGCCACCGTGCAGCGGGCAAGTTTGTTCTAACTACATGTCCTCTGTGATTTATAAACTTGGCGTTATTTTAAATCGGTTCATAAACGAACGTACGTGTAAAGTACGAGCGTTGTATCCATTAAACCCTCTTACGTAATTAATTACGATATTTATACTTTCTCGAGCCATGTGTTACGAAGTGCAACGTGAAATAATGACCGGCTAGAATGAAGTGACGTTTAATTTTGCATCACACGTTTCAATGGCACTCGGGCTATTGCGAAGAAAACTTTTTACCATTGAATAACCAATGATACTGCAAATTAAACATTAAACGCGGAGAGGTGCGAAATACGATATTAAAAAGGAAGGTGACGAAGTACGAAGCACGCTCGCGCAAAAAACCCCGCGACTTTTCCCCACGATGTCGATTATGATTTTTTCACCATCGCCGATTTGCGCACACCTCTGCGCCGCGAATAACGCGCGAGGAATATCGATGCCAGCCGACGAGCGAATATCGCGCGATAATGCAACGAAACAATGTTCGAGGCGCTCGTATTTGTTGTTGTGATTTTTTTTCTTTTTTTTTTCACCACTCTACCTTCAACGACGCTGGTACGGGTCATAAATTAACCGCAAAATGTGTAATAGACGATGCAAAACATTTGACTCGAGTTCTGGTCCAGCGAGTTAGTTATTGCAATTATTACGCAACGAGATAATAATCTCAAACGGCGTTGACCCCCTCCCGTTCAGCTCGCGGTGCCGTCGATTTTTCACCGGGTATACCGATTCGCCCCAGCCATCTCTCATTCTCGCCAGACTTTTATTTCGGATCGCGAGCAATCGAAGCGCTCGGCAAATCGCTCGTTTCCGCGTTTTGGCGCGTGCCACTACGACCAGCGTGAAAGGTGTTGTCCAATTTGTTATTTTTGTTTATCCTTTTCTTCTCTACCTGGGGAGGCCGCAGCGACCGGACAATACTTTTACCGCCCGATTTAATCCGACTTATTTATGTATCCGATTCACGGATCCTCGCTGTTTACCTCGATCAACGCACGATTAATACGTTCGAATGTGAATTCGCGAACGCGTAACTAGCTCGCCTAGGTCACATTTTTATCATTTTTATACCATCGAGCGTGCCTCCAGACTCTCTTCGCTGAAAGGCGATTGAAAAGATATCGAGAAGGCAAAGTTTCACCAAAAATCAACTCGTCTCATGTTTCGTGACGGATTTTCGAAAGCCTGCGCGACGACCTGTTCCTGCGAAGAAACGTCCAACGATACTCGTTCTGGACGAGTCGTTTTAAATTCTTCTGCGTCTCTCGCTCTCTTCAATCACTGGCCATTTTTTTCGAATAATTTTCGCCCAACGTTCGATGCATTTTCCAACGAAAATAGACGAATTTTTCGAAGCTAACGAAACCGGGGACGAGCGAACACGTGGTATCAAAGAGTTGTAGTGGTTCCAAGTCGTTTTTCTCTCACGGTGAAATCGATGATCTTTTTTTTTCACCGGCCGGTTTTTCTTCTTCGATCTTTTTTTCGACGCTCCATTGTTCGGGTATCGGTTAACCGTTCTATCATCGCAAGCGTCGTGGTAGCAAAATGCTCGGCGCCTGGCTGCTGTTGCTGCTCTACACCGTTGATTGCTCCGCTGTCCTTCTCTCTACCTTCGTTTTCTTTTCCCGACGAAATTCGATATGGCCCACTTTGTTCGATATTCGACCATCCTAGGAAGCCACGTGGCGAAGTAAATTCGACGAAGCAAATCCGGAACGCTCTTCGGATGGGCATTTCATGCCCGACCGAACTCTTCCCCGATCCTACGCTTTCTTCCACTCGACGCCGCAACCGTTGGCGAATCTTCCGACTGTTACTTCGATTGTTACCTATCACCCGAGTATCTCGGCCCTAAATAGAAATCGATTATCACGACTCCCGAGTTTTTTGCCCATCGGCATCCGCACGTCTCTTCCACCTCTTCGGAGAGATTGATTGCTCGATAGCTGTAATTTATCGCGCTAAAGCCCAAATTGGGCCGGATAGCACCAGGCATACCTACGTCTTAGCAGGATACATCTTACGATTCGTACTCATATAAGAAGGATACCAAAAAATCGTACAATTCTATAACCGACAAGACAAAGTTGCGCGACAGATGGATAATGTCACAAAGGGTAGCGAGAACAATGAAAATAAAAGTTGAAACATAGAAAATGAGGGAACGCACAGATAGCACTAGGAACTTCAACACTAGCGCAGTTAAGCGAGCGTCGTGTACGTCGAATCATGTTATGTGCACAGTGCGGAGGGTGGATTCAATACCGGATGGCTCATCCTCCACGGCAACATGCCGTATATCCGAGACTCGTCTGAACACGGCCGTTTTGAAGGAGACAGAGAGAGAGAGAGCGCTGCTTCTCGAATTCATCTATTCGACTGTCTCATTCACGTTGTTCTCCTTCTTCGTTCGGAGGTCGCTTTAAATAAGAGCGGTTTGATAACCGTCGATGGACCGATTATTACCGAGGATGGACGAGCAAAAAGCGTCAGGTGAGATACTCGAGGCCCGATTAACCAAGGCCGAGCGGACCATCCGGAGAGAAGTTGACGGATAACCGGACCGCTGCTATTTACGATGAACGCGGAGCCGCGCGTGCGCGCTTCTTTTCCTCCGCGTGTTTTTGTTAACGCCCAAGAGAAAGAAAGAATCGTTGGGCAAAAAGGAAAGCGAGTCGCGGCCGCGAAATAGGTCAGTACGCCCCGAAGGTCCGTCGCCGAGTCCTTCCTCCGTTGAATTATCGCGGACGGGCATACGCATTATCCAACGTATCGCGGCGGCGGCGGGGGGGATGGGGAGGAAAAAAGAAGCGGCCGACGCTAAACGAGAGGATATAATCGAAGGAAAAGGGGGGGGCAGGGGGGTTTTCGTTTGAAAACCCTTTCGCCTCGGCGGTACGTAATGAGAGCGTAATGGAACGCGGCGGCGAGAGCGCGGTATGGAATGTAGCCGAACGGATCATCAAAACAGAAGAGTATCGCGTTACTCGCGGGGTCGACGGGAGTTCGCGCACGGAACCGAGATACCGACTGGGATAACGTTGTAGTTATTTTTCGACGCCGTCTCGTACGTATAGCGGATACCTGTCATAAACTGCCGGAGAAATGAATGGATGAAAGGTGGAAAGGGCGAGCGGGGCGGGAGGGAGGGAGATCGTCGGCTCGGGCGTGTAGCTATGGAATACGCGGAGCGGACGAGCGGACGAGATATCCTCAAAGGCTGTCATCATCTCGTCAAAGCTTTGCCGGACTCGCGATGTAACTTTTCAGCGTCGTTGTTTAAACGCCGCGGTGACCTCCTTTGCGCGACGATCAAGATCGCGCGGAGGGCTCTGCCCTGACGACCACACCGATTGCTTCATCGGAAAAGAAATTTGCGACATCATCTCTTAAATCTCGACGCTCGCCGGTCTCGTGCGACGTGTAATTTTATTTTTATGATTCCGTATACCTTCCATAACCAACCTGCGGATACCGACGGTAATAACCGAGAGGGAACGGGCGTGGATCGAGGCAACCGCGCGACGTGGTGTCCCTGACGGTAGCGAGTAACCACGGCAAATGGCCCCACCCACCCATAGAAAGGCAAACTTATCTAGGCACGATCCGAGGAACCTTACTTTACCCAATATTACTGTACCTCGCTCACCTTACCTTACCTTACCATACCTTACTATACCTTACCATACCTGACCTTACATTACCTTACCTTATCTTACCTTACCTTACCTTACCTTACCTTACCTTACTTTACCTTACCTTACCTTACCTTACCCCACCCAACACTACCTTTCCTCACCTTCCCTTGCTTTCGAATACTGCATCCCGATTAACTGCTACACCTCGCACCACGACGGACACCCGAATGGATTGACGTCACTGCTTGCGTCGACGTATCGAGATTATCCCCGATGCGTTGATCGAACCAAACGTCGAACGGTGGCTATCGGACTTTTCTCACGCGTCCGCTCATTTTACTTGGATGAGCGCGATAGGAATTCGATCGGGCATCGCGCAATCTGTACGAACTTCTATTTGTGGTCGTCGTCTTCGGACACGAGACCTTCGTAGGGTAATTCTCACGGATACCGAATGGAAACTTTACTTCGTTTCAGCCGAATGGAATGACGATCAAGTCCCGCTGAACTTGGGGCGATGATACATCTACACGATGTAGAAAAATCTCGTTTTTTTTCTTTGGTATTATGAAATATTTATCTAGTGTCGAGAGAAGAATCTGCGGATACTCGTTGCTGTTTCTGTAATAATCTTAGCACCAATTGTGCCAAAAAATTCTCAATTTCGCATAAACTAGTGAATATCATCGTTGGCTTTGGAATTTCTCCAACTATCCGAGGTTCGATGAATCATCGCGAAAATTCATGTGGGCTGAGAGGTCCAACGAATTTGATTTTGCAACGATTTTCTTTTCGAAATCCTTCTGCTATTATTCACAGCTGGGTAATACGCGGTGGGTGACGACGGTTCGGCGTTGTTGTGCCAACAATTTGGAGATTGAGTCACGGTAACCAAAGTTTGTGGTTGGTGATTCGCAGTGACGCGGCAAAACTCACAACGTGGATAATAGATTTCAGAACTGTGGGTCTGAATTTGTTACAAATTGTATTTCCCAACAGCGATAAATGGACGTTTACGTGGATCATGCTTGTTCTCGCCACGAAACGTAATTCGAGAAATCGAAATCTGTTCGACTCACGTGTTCGCGTGCTGGTTTAGAAAAAAAAGGAATCTATATTTTCCAACGTTGCCGAAGATTAGTTTTATTAGTTCGTAGCCAAAAACCAGCTCCAATTACCATATCCCAAAAAATTACTCGGGAATTTCCATTGGATGAATTTTTGGCTGCTGCGGCGCTCAACGTATCGATCTGCAACATACATTAAACATCGATATCATCGTTTTCCAATTTCCGACACAGACAGGTCACTTATTCGTGCTTTTAAACAAATAATCGTTCTAAGAAATTCACTTTTTCCCCATCTGCACGCTAAATCGATGGTTCAAACTTGAATCGCCGTGACAAGAAGAAAAATCTTGTTCGTTCATTTTTTGTCGTGGAAGAAAATAGAAAAAAAGTTGAATTTACAGTGCTGCGCGTGGAAAAAAGTCACGAGCGCCTAGCATGCTGGTTGTGATGCATTTTTGTCGACCACATAAACTATACATCGACAAACGGGTGTAAAATGTTGCAAAAAAAAAACGCGAAAATGCTTACGTTTGCGAATCAGGCTGGAGTGACAGATATGAAATGAGGAAACAACGGCGTTTCTTACAAGACTTTCTTCCCACCATTCGAAGACACAGGAGCCGAAAACGCATCCGTATCTTCAATCGTCCGTCTGATTTACATAACCTGACGCTTTGAATTACGTGGGACCGCGTGAAATGTCAGAAATGTTGGAGGCTCGAACACTTTTGGGAATCCTACGGTCGATGGTCAGAGGTAGCGGACAAACGCGTTGATTAGATGTTTTTCTCCTTCGGGAGGAAGTGGCTCGCAATAAAAATCTTCGAATTGAACGCAATAGCTTTCCGTGGAATTGGATTACCTTGAAGGAATCTGGGATCGTATCGAGATCAAGTATCGTAATTTTTTGCCACATCTCGAGATGCCGCGAGTTACAATTGGCGAAGGACAGACGTTCTTTCGTTTGAATTATCATCGGCTTTTTGCCTCTTCAGGTCCGCGGTAAAAAGAAACACCGACGAAATAAAACTAAACTCGACTTCCTTCGCTGGACGGCGCGCCGCGATGTTTGGAAACGACGGAGGATCGCTAAGAATAATTTTCAATTCCGGAACGATCCACGCGCTCGATTTTCGTCAGCGGCGCCGTATTTTTTCTTGCGCAACGAGCCACCTGATTAGTCAAATATGATAATTGTTATTCGTCCCGCGCGGAATCTCACGATGGAAATATTGACCAACCGATTCATTTTTTGCTCCGCGACCGATAGGTATATTTTTCGCGCTGCCCACCTGACGCCTCGTCGATATTTACTGCGAACGACGCACGCAAATCGAATCTCGATCATCAGACTTCGGACGATTTTTGAACATCGGTCCGCGATCGTCGGGCCTGAAACGGCGGATATCACGGCTGGTCGTACGAATCTTTTCTTCCGTAACGCCGACCTTGACATCCTCAATCGCGAAATAATCAATTATTCCGATTTTTTTTCTCTCTCCGCTCCGAAGCGGATCTCTCCTATCGATCTTTGGTCGGTAAATTTACCGCAGGATCAATCGAACGCTACGTGATACTAGCTGAGGTCAAGTCTCACACCGTACTTTATACGCCGTTCGATCGAGCGATGCCTAATCGATACCGGACAATCAATAATAAATCGATCCATTTCGGAGCACGAAAGAATTTTATTACACCGGCTACTAAAAGGGCTCGATCGAACGCGATCTCCGACGATCGCGGTCCTTGAAAACTCCACGACACCGAAACCCACGAATCCAAGCGGAAAATCGGGACGAAAGTGGATTTTCCCGGAAATCGCTCGTTTAACGCCATCCATCATTCTCACGGTAAAATTTATAATCGTTGATAACATATCTTTTGTACAGAGCTGTCTCACCGAGCATTACCGCTCGTGATCGTAGTCCTAAACGTCACGCGAAACTATGTACCGAAGTAATTACGCGTCCTAACAAAAACTCTGCGACTACCGAAGTGAAACCATACATTTTAATTTCATTCTGAATTATTGTATTTAAATTAAAACAAAATAACGTGTCTGCGTCGATATAATAAATAGATACAACGTATCTTTGACAGGAGAAAATGTCTGCGGTCAAGCAGCGCGCCTATTCTTTTTTTACCTAGACGTGTATATCCTACTTGTCGCGGGGCTATCAGACAGTTGAACAAGTTGGCCCTAGCAGGGTGAACGTGAAAGTATATTTGGATTTATGAAATATTCGAAAACTTAAGAATTATTTTACAAAAGGTACTTCTGAAAGTGAGTAAAAAAATAGTCGCGAGTTTTCATTTGGAACGAGGAAGTCAAAATTCGTACGTTTCGCGCGAGAGCGATCGAAAAACTTTTTGGTGGCGGAGCCGCGTGATTTATTCGCGGTGCCGAGCACTGACTTTGATTGGAACCAGACGAAAGTGAAATTTCGTTGAGATGCATTGATCGATTCGATTAGTCTAAGTACGGTTCGAGCCAGCTCTTCGAGGAGGAATCACGTCACTTCTAAGTTTAGTTCAATTTCCCAATCTCAGCGTTGATCGACGATGCCGATCGGATTCTCGACGCCGCATCGAAACGAGATCATAATAAGTTCATCCTTGGACCCCAGGGTCGAAGAATCTCCGAGGCTCCGTCGTTAGAACGAGCGGAATGAGAAAAGTGTCGAATTTTTAACGCGTTCGAATTGCGCAATTCGAACTATTACAGCTTCGACGACGACGGAATATCGCAAAGCTGGCCTCTCGGACACACTTGATAATTGTTCGGAGATTACCGGTAGAGATTGATCCAAGGACACTCGCAAGTTCTATTGCAATTCAGAGTCGACAATTCGCCGCGATCAACGAATCTTGATTTATCGTAGTCCAATTATAAACTAATCCAACGATCAACAGCCTCGCGCACGAATCCGTTTCTCGATCCTTCGCATCTGGTGGCGTGATAATTTCGAAAATCCCGCAAACGTTCTCGCCAACGCCAAATTTTTGGGAAGAATCTATTTTTCAGTCGTACAAATTTGAATCGCGGTTGGCAAATTAGAGGATTCGCGGATTGTCAGGGATTTGAAGAAATATACGAGCAACGTTTCCCTGCTTCCAGATTTCACTCCACGCGGCGCGATACTCTCGCGACGCGTCGTCGAATACGAATTCGAACGATCTCTTTCCTGTTATGCGAGCAGACGACGACGCGGTCGATCGAGCGAACCGATAAAATTCGATTTCATCGAAATCTCTTCTTCAGGATCCGCTCGAGACACGATTCGGTTCGACGTCGAGGTGAAGGAAAAACGGAAAACGGGGGAAAAAACTCGCGCTTCGAAACAAGCGACGCGCGCTGATCTCCGATCGCGAGAAACGAGCAAACGAACCGGCATGATTATAATTAATTAAACGTATTTATTCGCTCGTTCGGGAAGGCAAATTACGAGTGGCGGTTGTTCTTTGTGGCGTTAAAAAAATCGGAGCGCCGCGCATGAGTCAGAGAGGATCGTCGAGTCCGCGAGATCTTTACGAGCCCTGGTATATACCAACTCTGCCGCAATTACGCGCCATTCTTAAACACGATTTGTAGTCGTTAAAGCTTAAGTGTTGCACCGACAAGAATTGGGCCCGTTTCCAGGCTGCCTTTGCCTCGTGTGCCCCATCGACGTTATTCGCCCTTTCATTCGCGAACGAGAGGCCCGAGTTCGCGCGAGTCGTACAACAACCAGCGTCTCGCGCATCACTTCGCGATAACACCTGCGTGAACTAATAATCCGGATCACGCGACAACGCGCGACAGTCACGATTGCGACGTGACCTACGAACCCTTCGGCGAGAGTTGTTTTCCAGCTCGAAAGTTGCACGAGCCAATTGTCGCTGCGTTCTGGAAAGCTGCGCGATGTCACGCCTGACACGTGAAATTTATTCGAGGAGATACTCGCGCGTTCTGTTTTTTCCTTTTATCTCCCCACCGCTTTTCCCAGCGCGAATCACTCTCGATTTCGCGGGGACTAGACGAATCGAACTTGTTGCGCAATAGCCGCGAACGATAGCGTGACAATAACTCGTTCGTTCGTATTTACTCCGCTTTTTGCCCGCAATTTTTACGCTCCGCGACTCAACTGGTCCAGAATAATCGGATCTGCGATCTCGGTGAAAATCTCGCTTTTTCTTGCCGAAATATCAACTGGAAACATTCCTACCTTCGAGTCCCACCTTCGATTCGCCGAGTAGGTTGAAAATTAGGGAGACGCGGTAGGAAAGACACGCGAACGTCGATCTGACGAGACGAGGACATCGATCTCGGAATAATTAACGCTTCGTAACGGTCAACGGAAGTATCGATGGTCCGATGGTAATTGGTAAATTAATCTGAACGAATTTCTCGCATCGATCCTCCATTGATTTACATTTTCGAACGACCCGAGGATTTATCGGTGGTGAAAGTTTTCTCGACCGTCAAACGGCAAGAATTAATGAAGTTATTGGCGCTTTGACAGAAAGACTAACAGGCAGACAAGCTCTGGTCTAGTTCTTTGATAATTGCCACTTGTAACCATTAAACGCTCCTCAACTATCCTTCACCTTTTTTCAATTAGACGAACCCGAGCTCGTCAATTTCTCGCGAGGGGGCGTTTGTCCTTTCACCATTTCCGTCGGCGCCAGGTTACGCGACACTTTGGCAAAATTACGCGTCACTGGGCGCTGAACTTTGGAAATCGACCGGCAAATTCGCGCGACGCGTAACAAACTCCGTCGTCCCAATTTTCCACCACGAGAATATGTAGTCGCCGTCGCATCTCCGCGCGGTACTTTCCTCGTTTTCTGTGTTATTTATTTATTTTTTTTCCACTCGTTTTTTCGTCTCCCCGCCGAATGTAACGCGATCAAAGAAGCTATCCATCAATATCGTCGGCGTAATTAATCACGCGTTAAGAATGAGATCTCCGTCAATTCCGAACTGTCCGGGGGAACTGTTCGTCGAAAATTGGCCAAATTTCCGCTCGTTATTATTCGTTCCGATCGAACTTTTTACAGCGTTTATGTTTAATTAGGAAAACGAATTTACGAAATTACGCCCAACCGCCGATTTCCGGCCGTCGGTCTATTACATCGAGCTAATTAACCGAATGAAACGAGCGATTTGAAATAGAGGACCGACGAAGAAAAAGATTCAATTCAATAAGTCGTAGAAAATTAACGAGATATTTCATATTGTCTCTGGATACAGATGATAGACTCGGACGGTCCGTGGTGTTCCGTTCTCTGTTGTTGTTTTTTTTTTCGTTTTGTTTTTTTCCATCTCGTTCCTTGCAATGATTTCTAGTGCCGCTACGCTCAGGCAATTCGTCCGGCCTTCGAGAACAGCGAAACAAGTCGAATCCGAAGCCAGGAATCGAGTCACGGTTGCCCAACGCAGCAAAAGCAACAGTCAGAAGCGGTAGTTGTCGGGTAGTAGTAAGAGTATTGGTAGGGACAATAATAATAGTTGTAATAGTACTACCAGCTATTTCTACTCGTTGTAGGTTGGTAGGTTGCGCGAGGTATCACCCGGACGCACGTTTTTGCGTGCAAAGAGGCGTGAGGCGGCGAGTAGAGGCATTGCTTGAATAGAAGAAGAAAAAATAAAATAAAAGGAAAAACACGCGAAGCAAGAGGAAGAAAAAAACGCGGTCGCGGAGACGTGGCATGGCATGCTGTACTGACATGATTGAGAATTTCACTTTTCTGGACGTGACGCGGGAGCGAGCTATCGCGTTTTTCTACAACCATATCGCGCTTCGTGCCACTTTGTGTTAGTCGCGTTCCCCGTTTACGAGTCTCCTCGAAAATACGCGGGTACGCCGACTAGAGGTTTTGCTCCTCGATTGCAACTCTGCCGTCTCCTGGACAGCCGCGAAATCCGCTCGCGCGCGTCTTCTTCGAGGAAACGTAGCGCGGCGTCCGCGACTAACGATCGAGCGTAGTATAGATCACGGCGGCACGCTCGTGGCGAGAATTCGATCTCTCGTGTGTCCAGCACTCGATCGCATCCAACATCACCCAAAAGACACTTCTGAGTCATTCCTTAACGCATATTTTTTCGCATATCCTCCGCATATTTTTTCTCAGAATTTAGCCATTTTTAGGTATTTTTTGCTAGCATAAAGTCAATCAATAAAAAATACCAGCCCCTCCGACGAAATATTACTCGTTATAATGGATCAACAACTTCACGAGGAAAAAAAAAATTTCCATCGTTTTCCGGAAAAGCACTCAAAGTAGATGATTACTTCAACTCGTACTGATGTGCATATGATTTCGAGCAAAATCCTGAAATACGTGTCAACTAAATTTGTTCAAAAATGCAAGAGGAAAACATCAAAATATCATTAGATTTGGAGAAGTCGAGTTTTTGTTCCTGCGGTTTGTGAAAGACGACCGCAGCGCGAATAGGAGTAGGAAGCTGAAGCTTCATTTCGAAGAAAGCTTCGTGTCGACGTATCTTCTCACGAGCTATCTCACAAAAAAAATTCCAACAGTTGGAAAAAATCAACAAGCAGCACCTTAAACGTGACCATTGATTTATTCGATGGATATTTCGTACGTTTCGATGGCAAGAAGTGGATCGATCAGGCATTCAATGTAGGCAGAGGCTGGGCGTGTGAACATAATTCTCATGGGTTCTGGCCACGCCAGAAGAGAGGTCTATCGCTTTGGCATCGGAAAGACGCGATGGTCTGTTACTAAAAATACAGTTTGTTAATAAACTGTAATATTTATAGCCTGACGTTCGTCGTAAACGTACTAATTCCTGGTCTAGTCCAAATTTATGAATCCTCGAGCGTTGGTCCCAGCGGGCATCATCGTGATCGCGGACGACTCGACTCGGAAATTGGAAATAGTTTGAAAAATAGAAACCGCACGAGGAGATACGAATAATTTCTTCGAATCTAGTTTCCTGCCAATAATTTTTTGTCGATCCGATCCGCGGCAGAGTTAGATAATGAAAAATGTGTTGGTGGGTATTTCTGAGAAAGTGCGATCAGCTCTGGACGCGAATGTTAACGAGCGAAAATCCGAACGCCATCGAAATCTGTTTCCATCGAGACCGCATCGCCGCGAGCATCGGAGATATAACAGTATCGATGATAAGAGAGCAGGTACGCGAGCAGAGGTGTGTATTTGGGAAAAGTGGCGCCTAAACAGGCACGTCGAAGGCGTTGCTACCTGCTCCTCTTCTCGTCTCGGTTTCCAAATCGTTCACCAACGAGAGAATCATCGAGCGAGGAACGGTAAAAATATCTTGGAGATATTTTCACGCCGAGGCTAATGATACTTGATTAAAAATTCCGTGTTGCCGGTGTACCGGGAGCTCATCAGTAGTCCTATAATCACTTAATTTCAGGGGCGTGATCCATCGGTTATTTCGTCTCGAGCGAGTACCGAGCTGCCGGTACCTCGTTCGCGAGTCGGTCCTGCCTAGTGTAGACGATAGGAGCAACAAAAACGCGCACGCCACACCGAGATCAACGCGTACGGTACGGTAATATCTCGCAGCTAATAAGAGAAAAATTCCCCCGTGAAGAAAAACGAACGCGTAGTCGGGAACAACAAGAACAGCGAGAGAATAAATTGGAACACGCGGTAAACAGAGAAGTTGGGTGGGGAAAAAAAAGAATCGAACAAAAATAGAGCGTAATTTTTTTTTTTCACGTTTCCATCGCATCCTCGCTTTTGTGCTTGCATGCGACTCGATTTCTACGAGTAGAGGATCCGACTGTGTTCTCGCGACTCGTTGGAAATTTGGTGCTCGATATCCGATGGTCATGGGAGACCGCGCGACCAGGAGGGGAGGGTGAAAGGGGTCTCTCTCGTAATTATAGCTGATACGCGTGGACGCCCGAGGCTTGGCGAGCGAATTTTGATCGCGTCTGTCAGCTCGATCCGTGGATCCGTTGAAGATGGAGGAGAGAGACCGCGGAGCCGCGTTGGCCTCGGTTTCGATTCCGACTCCCGACCACTGCGAAATTCCGCGGCAGTCGGCCGCGCGCGACGCCGAACCGGGCGAGAAGATTCGAGAGGACTTTCGCGTCATCCGCAACCCTCGGAGCGAAAGGTCGGCGGCGGCGCTGACGTGCGCGCGTCGCTGTTAACAATTAAATCGGCTCTCGAGTTTTGAAATCACGTCGGCAGGCGAGGTCTCGGCGAAGGCTTTTTAACGAGAAGACTGCCACGCCTCGGATTCGCCGTTCGATTCGCGAGCTTTCGCGAGTCTCCCGTCAACTCTGAAGTGTCCTCCGTGTTTGGATTTCCAGCGGCGAGATACTTTCCTGCGGCGCGAGACACTCGACGGCTTTCTTCTTCGGCGACGCGGTTCCTCGATTTCGAACAAAATGCAGGGGACCTCGCGACCGCTTATTATCACGCCGTTAAGTATGACTTCTTTGTGCGCCGGTGACGCGAAGAGAGTCGCGCGAGCTGACAAAGTGGTTCCACTTCGCCGTTCACCCCGTCCGCGCGGTTCCCTTTGCTCTTGTGCTGCTCGCCCGGTCTCTTTCTCTCGCCGTTCGCCGTTCGCCGTTCGCCATGCGCCGTTCCCTCCGTGCGTATTTGGAACCGGCGTCGGTGTTGGAAGGGATTCGGTAGGTGGTTGTAAATTACAACAACGATATGATCACTTTCGTTCGTCGTGGAGCTAGCCGCGCGTCGAGGAGTAGATACTCGGGGAAGGTGTATCCCGACGCGAGAAATAGTCTTCGAGAGCGGGGAGGTCGCTGTTCTTTTTGTGAATGGTACGTACGTGCCGCGATCATCGAACGACCAAAATTCGCGTCACTCCGTCAGGAACAATGGGGGGGGCAGAAAAAAAGGGGAATTCGAACAATCGGACGAAAGCGACACTTGCGAAGGCGAGTATAATAGGCCTCGGCGATTTGTTCGAGCGCGCTCGCGAGGTCTGAGAAAACGGTGAACGGAGAGATTCGTGCGTATCGAGGTGACAGATTTCACCGATACACATCCACCCGGAAATCCGATAATTAACGTCGATTTATCCTCGCGCCACATGATCGAGTTCTCTTGAGAATCGATTTTTTCTCATTTATTTTTTTACACCTGCGCCAGCCGGTAATCGTAATCGAGGTGTTGCAACCGCGATTATATCCAGTCCACGCGTCGAAGGCAACGATTCGGTATTTACAAATAATACGCTCCGATCTACGAACTCGATAAATAAGGACTCGGCAGTATCGATACGACACTATCCGTGGACCGTAATCTCCCCCCTCGAAACGATCTATCGTTTGGATTTGCCCGCGCGAAGGTCGAGCGTGATCCGCAACCGTGAAATATTTCCATTGTTTACGAACCTGCTTACGTTTTCCGTCGCCGTTTTTTCCCCTCGCCGCGACGATAATCCAAGTCATTGCTATCGATAACGCGCGGTTCATTAATAATATCTCGCATGAAAATATTATCTAATAATCGCCGATCGTGACGGACGAGAATCGTCGGTTCGATAATTAATTTTACCGCGAGGAAACGGGATGCGAACCAATATTATCGCGCAGAGATGTCCTCGCCGAATTACCCGCGAATCGGCTCGGCTCGGGAGGTAGGTAAAAGGTGATCGAGTAAGGATGAAAAGAAATAAAGAGCACGCTTGTCACGGTGTTGGTACAACGACGCGACGAGGAACGAGTTGACATCCGCCATCCGTTCACTGTTGCCCAAGCACGGACATACTTTGTATATAACATCTAATAGCACTGCTTAGCTGCGTGTAGCGCGATCCCGAACGAGACGTGCACCACCGGGTCCTCGACTTCGTTTCGAAACGGACAAGCTGACGTGGGTGGTTCATTCGTCGAGCTTCGATCCGCCAAACGAAACGCACCCTGGCGAGCATCGAAATTCGTGCGTCTCCCCCACGGTCGACGTCGCGTACGACTAATGAAACAGACCGTTAACCAACGATGATACAAAGATCCTGACATCACTGGTAATCGCGAGCGAGTAACACTAACAAGAAGTAAATTGACGCTTACGATTTGATCCCGTGTTAATTCCAAGTATGAAAACTTCGAAATTCCGAATCAAGTTACAAAAAATAGAACGACAAGTTCGGCCTGTTTCGTGTAATTCGCTGGATTTGTCAGAATTTTTTCAGATTTTTAAAAATGGGCATTCGCCATCGAGTTTAAATCTTTTTATAAAAAATGAATGGCTGGATGAAGAAATTCTGAAAAAAAACAGGGTGCATTTTTGGGGAGTAGAATGTTTGAAGAAAACAGGAAATGATTTTGAGATGTCCGGAGTTTAACACTGGTCGAGTTGGCGTGGAATGCTCCGTGTGAAAACGATACTAAGATGATGGTACTATTTGTTAATATTTCATAAATGAAAGCATCACTTTCACGTTAAGTTATTTCACTGTCTTTGATATCCCCACCACGAGTAGCATGTATCCATCTTTCTCTAATATTACAATAAGTAAAACAAGAATACGCGCGCTGCTTGACCGCAGACATTTTCTCCTGCCAAAGAAAAGTACTATTTATTTATATTGACAAAGACATGTTATTCTATTTTTGTGTGGATAAAATAATTAACAAAAAATTAAAATGTACTATTTCATTTCAGTAGTCACAGACTTTTTATTCGGACATTCGTGGTCAAACAGCAAGGTTTTCCCCGACGAGAAATTTCTTCGTTCAACTTTACTCCTGAGAGCTTGACGGTGTTGACGTTTCCGCGATATTCTTTGTCCGTACAGAAGTTCGAGACCCGAAAGAAATATAACGGATTGCAAAGTTTTTTAACTCTCTCGAGAATATGATTTTTTCCCGCGTTACGTATAGTTCTGTCAAAATGACTAACAAGTGTTATCGTTCGACGAAGCCAAAGCAGATCCATGCGAGAGGATTCGTTCGCGACGACGAAGAAATCCGTCATGACGTTAATTTACGACTACATGGACCAGCGAATTATCGCTAATGTGGACCACTTGTTCTATTTTTTTTTTCATCTCACTGCAAAGAAATACTCAAACGAGAAATAGACACGACAGATGTTCTATCTATCGTCATCAAAATTCAGTTTCTTGCCAGTTTTTTCGAATCATCGGGCCTCTTCCAATGATTTTTCCCCTGCTCCAGCGCAGTAAGATTTATCTTACCAACAATTTTCAGATTTGGTACAAAATTGGTGGCGAGATGGATCACCGCGTAATTGTTTTTTCTCCGAAAAATGGATAGTACAACGTTATGGCTACGGTTATTCTAATGGGTGTTAAAGTTGTCGCGCTTCGTTTGAATAACGAATCGTATTCGAGGCGAGCTCGAGCTTTGGCTGCGGAGAGACTCGCGGAGGAAGGGGATGATGACCTTTGGGTCAAGGCCGCCGGAGTTGTTGGATGTTGGTCGCGCGCGAAAATTACCAGGCAACCTGCTCGAGGACATCTAAGTAAGTCTCGCATCTGTTTAGCAAGTTTGGCGAATGAAAAAAAAGAGGTGTTCGAACGAAGGAGAAACGAGATTCGTATCGTTGGAGACACGTCGCCGAGGTCCGCGAAGCTGGACTCGTCGGCACAACAATGCGATTCGATCGCGCAGGGTTCTTGCCAACGCCTCGACTGGATATCTAAAAGTACTAGTCGGGTAGGAAACGGGCGACGTGCCGCGTCAACAACTTCGAGCAAATCGAATCGGAATCGGCGTGGACGCGGTAAAGTCACGCGGATGGTGCATGATCAAACGTCGAAGCATGTCGCACGCCTTCAGAGACGTTTTCACCCGTCGCCAAGGTCGTGGATTCAATCGGAATTGCACCATCGCCAACAGCCCTGAAACGAACATCGAACCGTACCATTTTTTTGCCGTTTTAGAAATCTAGGAATCTAGCTTAAGGACACGTGCGGTATACAACACGACCCTGAAGTATTGTTCGCGACGCTGAACAACTCGGAAAAACAAACAACAATTCCTCGCTGCGTCTCGGATCGACTCTTTATTCCGGCGATTCCCGAATCCAGCTCTACGCTTCGACGTCCACGTCCGCGAATCTCGAGCCTCTTCGTCCAAAATCGCAATGGTCGTCGGTTTTTGGACCTCTCGACACGTCGGACGCGCAGTTTTATTTTTATTGTACGTTTTCTCGCAGATTCTCGACTCCTTCCTATCCGCAAAATCGCTCGATCCAACCTTTTCCCCCCGAATCCAGCAGACATTTTTCTCTCTTCCCGGAACTGCCGATCCGAATATTTTCGTGCCACGAATCCTCGAATTTTCGATTAACGCGTTTTTATTCCATTTCTCAGCGCTCGAGCGAGTGGAGCTTTTTATTTTTGAGAGCAGTCGGACATCATCCTTGTATCCGACTGCCTGGACCGCGAATCCGAGTTATAAATAAAAGGTCGGAGAGCTGTTTACGGTCGAGGTACGAGGAAGCTATCGTTACGATCGAGCGATACGAATCGAATCGATATCTGCGGAGAGACGCGATACGAGTCGATTTTGTCCTGCTAATCTAACCTCTCGCGTGATTCATCGTCGCGTAGCAGTGCGGAGCTGTCCTCTTTAGTTATCGCGCCTACTCGTGCCAGAACACCTGTCAATTTTCCATTACACCTATGCGCGACGAGCGTGCCGTGGCCGGTGGGACTGGCGTTTTGCCACGCTGCATAAATAAGGCAAGGTTGTCGCGTTTCCTCGTTGGGTTCCGGTTGCTCACGGACCTACGCTTACCATTTGATACCAGACATCGATAATTCGCGTATCGCATTATCATTATCGGTAGGTAACGATCGAGCCACGATTTATACCGACGACTTTAAGCGCCAGCTTTACAAATTGCCGAACATCAACTGCCCGTTTCAGCGATAACGTTCGTCGATGCACAAAAAAAGTTCCCAATAAAATTCTCCCAGCGAGATGAGTATCTTAATTTTTCCTACTTTACGACTCATCCGAGACTCGCGATAGCTCAGTCTCCCCGTACGAAATCCTCCTCGAAACACGACGACCACGTTAACGATAACGGTAAGAAATCGTTGAAAAGTTTCCATCCGACTGTTTTTTCCCACCGCGCCTCGGTCAAAACTTTTGCCGTTAGTTTCATTTCACCCGAGTCGCGGAGATCGGTAAGCAGCGCGATAGACCTGCTCGTATATTTTCGAAAATTATCTCAAATCAGTTTTGGTGTTCGAGGAGCGACAGTCGGATCATCGTCGTGAATCATCGGCCTCGACTTCCAGCGTCGTCGCCGGCTCGTTTTTTAAGCCCGGATCGATCTCGCCGCTGGTCCACGCGTCTCGCTCGTGACATTTATCGTCGATAATTCCAATGCCGATTAGTCGAAGGTTTTGCGTATGTTTTCACGGATACATCGCCCGAAAGCTTAGCCGCTTATAACGCCATCAGCCGGAAACCGTAGGTGGTCCGACAAACATTCGTACAAACGCACGCGACGCCGGTGCTTTACCATTCCGCCGATTCGGATAAATCAGCCGTGGTAGGCGACTTCTCGCGTAGGTATCTACCGCAGGGGGGGATCTCGCCCCTCGCGAGCGGATCTCGCGGCGCAGAAGATACGCCGCAACGTCGCGACGACGAGGAGGGTTTTAAGACGCGATTAGCATAGCGGACCACCCATAGCTCGACCCTGTCGAGGCGAGCCTCCCAACCTTCTATTGCCAACCTTATAATAGCCCGCCGGTTCATGTCGGATGCTCCGGCTACATGTACCGCTCTTGTACCCATCGGTACAGCTCGATTTATAACGATATCGATCCTTTATTGGCAACGATATATTCTCGTACTACTCTCCTCCATGCGCCGTTTCCCGTTCACAATAACCGTCTGCCACGTCCGCGCCCTCCTCCCCATCCTCGCCATCCTCACCTATACTCGCGCAATAACCGAAAGGATGAGAAGAACTCGCGGTAGGATCGTAGCGGAGCCGTAGGAAGATATGCCATTGACGGTGAACGTTCAACTAGATCGGGTTGGCCGAGGGAATCGAGATAAACTCGATTCGTTCTCGAGTAACAATAAGGTACACGGGTTTCGCTTATTTCTATATTAGTACTTCCTGGACGAGTACAGCTGCGCGCTCTCTTCGTCGCGACAACTCGAAACTTTTGGCCTGTCGCAAAAACTCGCTTGAATCCTCGCATCGGATTCTACTTTCTAGCGGAACAATTTATCCTCCATTTTCCTTTGTTCGTTTGCGTCTTTTTATTTTATTTTATTATATTTTTTTGGTTTTTTTTGGTCTTATTTCTTCTTCTTCGTTCTTTTCCCGAGGTGAATTTCGCGACCGATCGTTAACTTATCCGGCTGGCTGTGAGCGAGTTAACGGATGAATGAGTCGACGAAAGAGACACCTCGTTAGAACAAGGTTACCGCGACAGTTTCAGCCTCGTGAAATTCAAATTACGACTGTGACGGAGGACAGCTGTTCGGTGACGTTTTTTGATCTGGAATCGTTATGCCGTAACGTTTTAGTACCACGGAACGACGTTCGTTGCAACGCTCTTGAAAAATACCACTAAAAACGTCCGTACTGTTCACATTTTTGCGAACGTGGTCGATTAATCGGTGAACATTGACTGAAATTGTAAAAAAAAGTGTTTAGTCGTTCGATCAGGAGTGTTCGTTCTCGTGTCGAGAGCCAAACTGAACCACGCGTTTCGGTGTTTCCAACGATGAGTCGAAAGCCGCGAGCTAGCAACGAGGAAATGATGTTGAAAATTCTCGCTGTTGGTGTCTAGTATCGTCGCTACTTGCATGGATGAAAGAAAGAAGAGGTAGAAACGATGCGTAAAGAGATAAAGCGACGTCAGATTATCGGATTCATTGGGACGGACTGACAGTCAAATTAAGTCGCCCCGCGTTCGAGATGATGAGCTGTTGCTTCGCGTCGCCTGGTTTCGCAATCCCATCTCCAGTTTGTACCAGGCCCGCCGCGCGCGGCTTTGGTCGTACCCGGAGAGAAAAAAAGTACTACTCGAAACGGTAAAATTGTTTTACGAACGCATTCTGGTAATTATTAATGCCGCGAGCAAGAAAAATTCATGACAATTTGACGTTCGTCTAGTAATTTTTCCCAAACGGCATGGTGCTATTTTCGGTTCTTGTAATTTCTACTTCCTTTGCTGGTGAACATTGAGTGCGAGCAATAATGGTGTTCTCCGCGTGAATTTTACCATTCTCACTAGCAATGTCGACTAGTCCGCTCGTTAAACGTTAACTTGTGCGAAAAACTTGAAATATAAAATGATATGTTTTATGTATTCATATATTTTACATCAGGGACTCGTAATAACTAGACTGACGCCCGAGGACACTAACTATTTGCATTCGTTCGTGAAAATATGAGAAAGAAGCGGTATATCTCTCTAAATCTTGGGAAAAAAATTGATGGGAAATAATACATTCGTGATCAGACTCTTTCCCAGTTGTAGGCTATTTTTAACTGATATCTATGTTACCGTTCTTGCATCATAGGTTTTATTTGGCGCCAGCAGTATTTTTTTTACAATTTACGGCAAGGATAACCGACTGTTTTGTGAGGTTAGCCACGTGACCAACAGTTTTTACTGTTCTGTATTCGTGAAACAAGATTCCAATTCAGAACTTCCCGGTAATAATTTGTACTTTGTTTCTCTACGCGTACGAGCCACGCACGGTGTCCATCGACTTCTAGCGCGCGGAGAGACTTCATCCTTCGCCTAGGTATAGGTGTGTCGAGGCTCGTTCACCGTCGTCGTCGAGGGGACTCCGCGATCCGTCCTCCGCGTAGTATTAGTAGACCACCGCGTGCCCCTGTCGTACACAGGACGCGTGGCCAGTCCGACCGGGTGGACGGACGGGCGGATGCTCGATTCGCGAGACTTCAGAATTCACTTTCACTCGCGGACGCCGCTCGCACTCCCTTCCTCGGACTTCGCGACTCGAGCCGCGAGCACGCCTCGGATCCACGCACCCCACCCGCCCCATCGCGATGTGTCGCGCAAACGAGTCGTTCGCGTAGGCTTCCTTTTAATTATTGATCACCATGGTTCGCCGGTACCGGCGCTATTGTCCGAGAAAAGATCCCGTCCACGCAGCTCGATCGAGCGGATCTCGCTCTCGGGACCGCGCTGGTTCGCGGCGCCC
The DNA here is from genome assembly GCA_963969455.1 of Arge pagana. Lineage (NCBI taxonomy): Eukaryota > Metazoa > Arthropoda > Insecta > Hymenoptera > Argidae > Arge > Arge pagana. The sequence continues at coordinate 5,704,752 of OZ018311.1, read as the reverse complement.
GTCGCCGCGAAACGTGTACGACGATTATCTCGCATAGCGTAGCGGAACCAACATATCGTAGACGCCGTTAGCCAGGGGTTGCGGTACTCCGATGGCTGTACGATCGGGAAATCTTCGCGAGCAGAGGCGATAGAACTGGGAAAACATTTCGAACCCGCGAGACGTTGTTTGTCGCGAACGAAGCTTTTCTGGCAGAATCGTAGAGGCTGTCGGTCGCGTCTAACCGGAACTAGCGACGCGCGATAGACGACAAAATGGAGGCCGCGCCTCGATATCGCAACAAAGTCGCGCGCGATATCAGTATCGGCTATTCTAAAGAAGCAATCGTCATTTATTGGACAATTTTCCGCTTAGGTATGTACGTACGTACGACGGATACGTGTCGAGCTATCGGCGCTCCGGATTCGACCAGACGTAAATTATCACGGTTCGTTGATTCCCGATGTGCTGCCTTGATGATTATCGCGAGATTTCTCTCCGTTTTTTCTTCTTTTTTTTAGCAGCAGCTCGGCGAGGCAGCCATCGTCGAAGATAACGAGCGATCGATTTCGATCTACGTGATCCGGAGTAAGTATCATTATTGGATGGATTTACGAGGAGAGAAATTTGAAAACGAAAGCGATAGAAAAAGAGCGAGCGGCAATGGCGAGAACGGGGCGAGGTGGCGACAAGGCTGGGCGAGTTAGCGACGAGTCGCGGTATCCGTACCACCGATGTGAGACGTATCATCGTCCGCGGAGCGGAAAGCCTCGAGGGCAGAGAAGTTCGAAACGCCTTCGCAATTGGATCAACGTTGCCCGAGGCGTTCGAGACGACCGACCGAGGGGACAGAGCCCCGGGGTCCGCGATAGACGGCTACTCCCGTCGCCTCTACCAGGAACGTCGCGAGAAGCCTACAGCCGCGGCTGACGCCGAGATCTGCTCTACGGTCCGGTGTTACGGCTCGTTGTCCGCCTCGGCTGCAAGGTCCCCTTCTCTCGGCTGTACGCGGAGCTTCTAGGCGACCAGCCGCCGCCCCGGCGTGGCTGGCATAGAAGTGATCTAGTTTGGGCATCGCGAGGAGACGGGTATATCGGACGGCCTTCGACTCGCGTGAACCGCTGAGGCGAGGCGAGGCGATAGTCACCCGCAGAAGACGACGTGACATGCCCCACCGCGATCTGTTCAAACAGACAGAGAGAGAAAGAGAGAGAGAGAGAGAGAGAGAGAAATGTATATAGAGGCTGTTCGCGTCGCATTCGTCATCTCCGCACCGCGTCGAGCCCGAAACTCGACTCGTGTTACGCGGAAGATCATCAAATTTGCACTCCCACCGCGAAAAATGAACGATCATTTATCCGTCATCTTGAGAAATCGCCGATCGGAGCAATCGTCGATGGAAAAACCGAGTAGTGGCGTGGGAAGACAAAGATGCGAAATCGCGTGGTTACCGAGCAAAGCTAATGCCAGGCAGCTAAAAATCACGAAAATTAATTGAATAATTGTTTCGTTGGCACAATCTAGCCGAACGATTCGATCGGCTCGCGAGCAATCGTTGAACAACGCGTTCAAAGACTTGGGAAACCATTTCTCCTCTATTCTGCTTTTTTTTTCATAGATCTTACGATTAGCTAGGAATACCTTTGCGAAAATCGAGATCGAATCCGCTCGCCGTAATCTTCGTTCACAAAGAGAATTCGTTCAGCGGTGCAAAGTTCTATGCGCGCGGAACGGAAGTGTGAGAACAGATTTGAGTCGCATTGCTCTTTGTGTCGTTCGCTTTGCGCGAGTGAATTACAAGCGATTCATTACAAACGCGCTTGCGCTTTCCTTTGTCCGCGTGTGGACCGATCTGCGAGTGTGAACCGTTGATTCAACGCTCCGAGTCCACGGATCGGACCAACAGGTGCGAAAACTCCGTCGCCGATCGAAATTTATCATCCGCGGCGACGAACGCGCGATGTCCGCGAAATTCTGTGTCGCGCGTGAACCGATTTCCGAAGTCACGTACGTCGTTACCGTCGTAGAAATCGAATCTAGATCAACGAAGAGCAAGGCGAAGAGACACGACTTCCGGGTAGTCCGGCTACTGGTCGCTCGATCTCAATAAATTCTCCAAATTTCTGAGGAGAGAGTGGCGAAGAGTGATCGAGCGCAAGAAGCGTTCGCCGATCGGTAGGAAGCGATAGGTATTTCATTTCGAGAAGGAACGACGCAATCAACGTGATTCATTAGCAGCGCTCCTAATGTTTCCGGCGGCAGCTGGAGCTACGCGATCGGCGCTCTAACGAGCGACGTAAAAAAGTTCGTTTCGTGAAAATTATGCGGATCGGTGCGTTTCGAAAATCCAGTTCGATCGTATCGTCCGGATTCTCGGAATCGGCTTGGGCGTTTCCGTGCCATTTCTCTCTCCGTCTTTTTTTTTCAACTATTCAGTGATTCTCTTCGCTGATCTTTCTCTCACCGTGACGCCCGAAGTTTCGCGATTCCGGAAGCCGGACGATTCGATTGGGTCGAAAACGGCGAGTAACATTGTTATATATATATATGCTCGTCTAGAAATGCCGACGATGATGATGCTAATTATTGCAATTAGTCTTGGAACGTCGTTAAACCGAACAATTCAATGCGAGTTAATGAAAGAGTAAATCACGAGAATATTGCTGATGATTGCTCGTCTCCGCGTGGGGTCGCGGTGGTCCAGCGGGGAAACGAAGGAAGAGCCGGGAGAACCGATGTGCTGCTCGTAGACGAAGTAACGACTAGCTAATTGGAAACACGGCAGTTCAGTAGAAACCAAGCACCCGGGGAGCCTCGCATTAACCGACATCCGCTACGTGGGCGACGCGCTCGACGTTCGCGAGGCAGCCTCGCCGAACGATGCTGGAGGATGCCAAATTCGACGTACGACCCGGCAGCCTTCTTCGGTATCCTTGACGGACGGTAGGACGTCGAACGGCCTCGAAACAGAACCGAGCAGAAGACGCGAAAAGTCCCCCGCGAGATCTCGAACGATGCTCGCGAGCCAGCCGCGCGTCGGTGGACCGACTAGGCGATACGCGACGGGGCTAAACCAGAGTCGGCACGGTCCAGCAGAGCCGAGCTACCAGGCCGCGGGGTGCTGCGGAGAAAGCTCGACTCGAGTTTGTTCCGCGCGCGCTCACATAGAATAATACGATCGAGCGTTCCCATACCACTTTGCGCGGTGGCACCGTAAGGCGTGTGCCGTTTTTTTGCACGTAACAAATACTACATCTACCGGATCGAGGCGTGATCAGGCGCGAGCCCGTGCCAGGTCTCGTCTAGCCGGCGAAAAAAATGTCGGACGGTTTCTTAAGCCGACACGAATAGAAGAATCGTGCGTTCTTGCCGCGTTCGTACGTGGGGTATACGAGCAAGTACCTACCTACATCTAGATCTCTTTCTCTACACCACCAGCACCCATATCTGTCCCGTACATTCACGTGAGTAGAGAGTCCACGCCGAGTATCTCGCACGAGCGATATAACAGCTCCTCGCCGTTACACTTTCTTGTCATCGGTTCGATGAAAAAAGGGAAAAGGAAAGGGACAAAGAATAACCACGCCGCTAGAAATTCTTCTCACCCGACGACCCGAATTCTATCGACAGAGATGAATTTCGAGAGCATCGAGCGTTTCGATCCGACTGATCCGCGACGTTCGTGAAGAATATACGAAATTTCCGGCGTCGAGCGCGATTTTCCTCGGGGCTACGATGGCTCGGGCGAATATTTATCTCTGTCGCGGAGCCGCGTGTCTCGCGGTTGGTTGATAAACGTTGGTAATCTACTTTATCGGCTAGTGAAACGGACGATGATCCAGTTCTGGCCCAAGGTACCAATCAAATGAAACTTCTACCGCGTCGTGAAACGATCGCAGGTGGCCGGTACGAAATAAATATTACGTATAGCAACGACCACGAACTACTTGTCTGCGTACCGCTACACGACGATGTCGGGCTTATAGGAACTAGCAGAGGAAAAGCCCACGTTGTTTAGCCGCGGTGATCTAGTTCCAGTTCGTTCTGTAATGAAAGTGAGGAGACTCTCGGACTCTCTACTCGGACCGAGGCGAGGAGAGTGATACTGGATACATCAGCTTCGAAAGTATCGAAAGTGAAGCAGCAACAGCACCAGCACCAGCAGCAGCAGCAGCAGCAGCAACGACCAGGGACGACAAACTTGTAGACAATAACTGGCCAAGCGTTATCCTTCGCGTGACAAAAAGTCAACGGAGACGGCAACGCTGATTCGACGCGTAGCAACAGTCTCTTCGGAACCGAGCGAGGACTACGCGAATCGACCCGGACACGAATCGCCAAGTTTTCTTCCGGGCAACGAGCAATAACGCACGATCGTCGAGCTCTAGTTTCGAACGATTCTAGCCGGTCGTTAAAAAGTAGGAAGAAAAGCGCGAGAAACGAGATTCGTAGCACTCTCGGCGGAAGATATTAAACGCCCGAGGACATAATACCAAACGTCAATAAAATCAAACGTCGCGCTTGTTTCCGTCCATTCAAGAGACTAGCTATAACGCGCGGAGCACTTTCGACCAGCGGTAAAATTCACTGGTCCCCGACAACCGGGACGATTTTATACAATTTTTATCGGCGTCTCATCATCCTCGAGGCAAATAGTTTCGCGTTTCGCATTCTAATTCTCTTCCTTTCTTCGGTCAACGAGCTATCGACTCGAAAATAGCCCGTGCGTCAGCCGCGTCGCCGAGCCCACATTCGCGGCAATTCGCGTTATCGAAAAATCGTCCTCGACGTTGAAGAGGTTTCGTGAAGGTGAAGGGCGCCGGAAATGACGAGGCAGATCGGAGTTGTCGGAGAAATTTCATCAACGGAAATGATCTGATATCGTACGGAGGCGACTGGCTGTTCTCGCTCCCTCGGCTCTTCTACATCCTCTCGCTCTTCCCAGCTCCGGAGGCGCATTCGTCATGTCAATCCCACGAGAAATATATTATAGGCACGTCGTATCTCGAACAAGCCCCGCGCGAACGGAGAGATTTCACCGTTCGTAGGAAAAATAATCGAAAGACGGATCGAAAACTTCGTATATCGCGCGTCATCCGTCATTTCTATCGTCCTCCGCTGGACGTCGGACTGAGAATTAGCTGCGCTACCATTTATGCTCGGCGTTGTTATTATCTTTTTATTGATCTTCCAATTGCTAATCGTTGCCTCGGATTCTTCATTTTTACTCGACTCGCGTGTAAATCATCCGCGGAAACTAGCTCGATCCAAGGATTTTAGATATACGATGTAGGTAGAAAACGACGAAGGGTCTCGTTTCGTTCGGCTTCCGTGTTGGATGGGCGGATTAACGCGCGAGATCGTACTAATTTATGACGCCGCGAGAAATCGCAGCATCCTTCGCAGCGATACGTCTCGGCGACGTGGTAGCAACCAGCGTCGAATTCTTATTAGATGCCAATGAATTAGTAGCAGGCCTCGCGCGGCGAATATTACGTTTGAAAGCTCGCACGTGCGCGGATCGCTTCCGAAAATTTCACTCCCTACCTACCTCGGCGATCGTTCGTTCGACGTCGTTGCTGATCGTCGGCGTATACGATGTCCTTTCCCCCCTACGAGGCAGCTCCTTCCCTTTGCGATGCAGAGAAAATAATTCGCCCCATCGATCGGCACGGATTTTTCACGTTCGTCACGGCGAAAGTGCAAAGATAAAACGAGATGAACGGTGTGCACGAGGCTTAAGATAGTAGTTACGCGGTTCGCGTGGCAGGCGGCTGTCGCGACCCACATCCCAGAGATAAAGTACTCCGGACTTGGCTTCTCGGACACAGTGATTCTCAACGTAACCCCGCCTTTACGTCGCCTTCGCAACATCTCTCTCCCTCTCTCTCTCTCGCTCTTTGTATCTTTCTCTTTCGCTCTCTCTTACTTCATCTTTTATATTCCTATGCTACCTAATTGCAACTACCGTGGTATCCTTGCAATCTTTGTACAACATAACGCACAATAAATAAAAATGTTCAATCAATCTCTCTCTCTCTTTCTCTCTCTCTCTCTCTCTCTCTCTCTTCCCCTCCGTCCGTAGAAACTAGATCGAGAGAGGAGCGTTACGGGTGTCTCGAGTCATCCGAGACGTTTACAAAAGCTATCCTTGAACCGCGACGAATCGCGGCTCGTTTATAAAAAGTATATACGCTCGTCGGTGAGGATTGCGCAAAGCCCGTTGCGCCTCTGGCTACGACGGACAACGCCCGTTAAACTAGAGCAAAATCGAGAGCCACTGAAGAGTGATATAAACGACGGTCCACTCCCTATATACTCCTACATTTTTGAAGGCACCGGCCACTAGCTGCGGCCAGAAGCCGCCCATGCGCGCGGTACCATTCTCCCGCCCCGTCTACAGAACCGCGTAGATCGGCGCGTAGACCCGCGTAGATCCGTGGACCTGGTCCGCGAGATCGGCCAACGGCTACCGAGGACCGCGCAACGCGGCACGGCGCTCCTATCGCGGTGCATCTAACATAAGCCTCGGATTACTCGTCCCCGTAGCTGCTGCCGGTTTCTCCGCGCTCCTCGTCACCTACGTCTCTCTCTCTCTCTCTCTCTCTCTCTCTCTCTCTCTCTCTCTCTCTCTCTCTCTCTCTCTCTCTTCTCTCTCTCTCTCTCTCTCTCTCTCTCTCTCTCTCTCTCTCTCTCTCTCATCTCTCTCTCTCCTCTCTCTCTCTCTCTCTCTCTCTCTCTCTCTCTCTCTCTCTCTCTCTCTCTATCTCTCTCTCTCTCTCTCTCCTCTCTCTCTCTCTCTCTCTCTCTCTCTCTCTCTCTCTCTCTATCTCTCTCTCTCTCTCTCTCTCTCTCTCTCTCTCTCTCTCTCTCTCTCTCTCTCTCCTCTCTCTCTCTCTCTCTCTCTCTCTCTCTCTCTCTCTCTCTCTACGCAACCGACGTCAACTTCTCAACTTCCACGCACCTCTCGAGTTTCATCTTCCTCCTCGTCGAAAGTAATTTCCTATCGCTTCGTCGATACCGGGATCCCGAGATCCCGGTCCCAGGTCATCCGTAGGCGTGCCACCTCGCGAGATTTCCCGACTATCGCGGAACCAGCTCGCCGAAGAGGCTGCCCCACGTATCTCACTCGCGTCCGTCGCTTTTTGCCTTAGTCCGTTCCTTTATCAGCCGCGCCGCTGCCACTTCTACCATCTTCGCGTCGCCCCATCTGTCGCTTCTGCATATCCCACTCGAGAATTCCGAGCCCCTTTCGCAACTCGTCGCGGTAAATTCTTCGCCGCGCGAAAGTCCGTGGTAGCGCAACGTAGGTACCCGCCTGTTCCTTTCGTGCGTGTTTCGCTTTTCCCCCCTCCCGCCGCCGGAATCGGCAAAAACGTTTTTAACGAATCGATCCTTGGCTGGGTCAGTGTTTGACGGTGCTTAATTAGCATTTCCATCCACATGCGCGGAGCACTCTTGTCGATTTATTTTCCGCACCGTAACGATATCGAGATCGATCCTGGTCACCAGCGGCTGGTGGTGGTCAGCTTCGCAACTCGTTAGACGAACGGTCGCTTTCTAAGCGAGCTTGTCGCGGTGTTCTTTTATACGCGGATCGTCGGAGAATTCGTACGCGCAACGAACACGTCGTTTCTTCGTCGCAGAAAATCTCACGCCACCCACTTCCGCCCCGGTGCCACGGCCAAAACTCGACGATTCCGCAGAGTCCACACCGCGCAACCCTCTTCTCGTGCTCGCGAAACACCCGCGACGAGGGGGGAAGGGAAATCGGTCTCGTTAAAATTCCGTAAATGCTCGCGAAGCACGTTCGCAATTGGAACTTTATCGAGGCGCACGCATCGTAGATGCGATGCGATTTTCCGGATGCGATGGCCGAATCAATTACTCGCCATCTTTGCACTTCTATCCGCGCTATCCCTCTCGACTTTCTTAGCCTTTGGGAAGATCGAGCGATACGATCGCATCGCTCCGTATAATTAATCTAATCTGATCCGGATAAAATTCAGCGTTCGCGATAAATCGTGAAAAAGTTAAGCGAGATGTGCGACTAATAATTATTGTTTCGTTTATTCGGTCATTCGACGATGCGTGCCACCGAGACTTTCCAATCTGATATCGCCTCTAATCAATCGAATCCAACGTCGAAGCTAACAAAAACCGTGTCGCAACACCGTTGTTCGAACGTTGCCGCCAATCCGAACCGGTCCACGGATATAAAACGAAGTACTCGCCGATTGTTGGTACGGATCGTTACACTTTATTACCTTTCAACATAAAATCAAAACGATGTTTACCTTTATTTTTATAGCATTCCAATTTTGGCTTCGCTCCGAGGCTCGCGAAGAAACAGCCGTTCGAGCCGTTGCAACGCGAGGCGATCTGCAAAAACCTCGATTCTCTTCGCCGTTTGGTCTGCGATCTGCAACGAAACTCGCCAGCCATCGAACGAATCCACGTTGCTACTGAAACGCTCGCTCGTTGCATACCGATCTAATATCGGTTATTTGTCCCAGGAAATCGTCGCGGCGACCTCTTTTTCGTCGCCACCCGACACGTCGATGCCTATTCTCGTGTCGTCGCTGACGAGACGTTGCTTTTGGAAAATGCTCTGATATCCGGACGCCAAATTTCCTCGGCACCCTTTTCCTTCACGCTTTCTACTGCTCGCCAACAATAACAAATTCTACTCCCCTTCCCCGAACGCTCGCCGTTGCATACCATAACCACAGACCATGGACCATCAAAGACCATGGGTTATATAACACTATCGTTAAACGTAGCGACCGAATACCATAGCAATTATAAAGAACACGCGTCGATACTATCGCACCTTCCATCAGGCTCACGTAACAACGTTCGATCGGTAGGACCTCAAACATTCAACCTATCACGATCGTTATTTTTACTTTGCCTTCGTTTTCTTCTACTCCTTTTTTATTTATTTTTCTCGCGATGGAATCGTTCATTGGAAAGAGAATTTACTCGGAATATTACTCGAGCCTCTGTAATAGAACGGGGAGGTTAAAGTTGCCAAATTACCCATAATCCTGTCGTATTCCACTCGAACGTAAATTGGGCTCCTTGAACGATGCAATAGCAAATTTAAGTATCGAAGTATCTATCACGTGCTTTTTTCTGTTTGTACTTTTTTTCTCCTTTATTTCAACACCACAACGTCAATCTGGCAGGATTCGTATCGTTGGTGCAATTCGATGGATGTCTCCGATCCCGCTCTAAAATGGATACGCTCGTCGAGGCAACAGGCGAGCGAGTGTTCCGACTGCTGCGCTACTTACCTACACGGTAGAAAAATTCTGTCATCGTAAAAATTTTCTGTGCAGAATATTTAACGTTTCAGTATGTAGATTCAACACAAGCGTTGGAACTAGAGTAACACTTTTTAAATGATACTATAAAATTGGTTTGGGTTAGTTTTAGCTCGCACCTCAGGTACTTCCAAGATAGCGCTGAACTGCTTTATCTTCACTGTCACACGGAGTGGTTCGAGTAATACTGATTTTTTGCAGAGAAAAAGTCGTCGGCACAAATTTCTGTGTCATATTTGACGGAAATTTTTCTACTGTGTGGGTATCCTTCGAACAACCAATGGATCATCGGATTCATGGTCAGTAACGCGCATCGTGACAAAACACTTCTCGTTCATCCAGCATCGGCAGCTATAATCCCTAAATACAGCGAAAATCATTGAGCGGCTTAGTTTTTTTCAAGAAAAAAAAACGTCGACCTTCGTTCCGTTCGGCCAGCTCAACTGGCGTTCAAAAGTCAAACGTTACGAATGAATCGCCGGATTTCTCGCGTACTTCACCGATGATGCTGCACTTAGACGAGGAAAAAACAAATTTCCAGTGATAAATCACGATAAATAAACGAATCGGACTTCGTATTAATTTAAGATAGATGGAACGTTGAGGTTGGATGTATGCTGCGCGATTTGTCGTTCTAAATCGTGGTTCACCGAACATCTGGAACAAAATGTCTTCGACTAGACACGATCGATCCGGATAAACATCTTTGTTGCGGAGATACCAAAAAATCGTGGAGTTCGCGGCATCGAAGATTTTTCAGTTACGCTCCGGCGAGATCGAGGAGCCGAGGGAAGATAAATCCACGGAAGGATGGTAAGCGATGCGGTTTGTTCGTCTCGTATAACCGGACGAAGGATCAAGCTGTGTCGTACACGAGCGTGACGATGCACGGTATATGCTATATTTCGAAACGAATCAAGAGCTCCGTCGGTTTACATGCAGTTTTACACCGGTGATAAAGTGTGTTCGTAGAAGCGGAAGCATCGAGCCGATAACCATTCGACTCGCGTCTGACTTTCCTCATATTTTCTCAAGTCCCCACCCGTGAGCGCGCGACACCGGTACAACATACGGACCAGGCTGCTGCAATGCCCGGCGAGAAACTAGCAATAGAGGCAGATCCTCGGACCGCGATCTAGTTGAGGCTTCACCCGGCACAGCCCGCCGATCTATCCGGACTCTCGCGCTCCCATATTAGTCGTCTCACCAACCGGTCTGGGCGTCCGGGTAACATTTCGCGCACGCTATCTCACCTCCGCCGGCGTCGTCGCGGATGAGCGCAGGTGTAGGGTATAATAATTATCGAAATCATCTCATTAGACGGGAGAAATCAAATTACCAACGATCGCACGTGCAGCGAAGCGGTACCGTTTTCCCATAAACGTTACGCAACCCTCCGCGTGCCGGGTAGGTACGTACTTAAACAGATCGCGCGACCTTCGCGCCGACGATGGAACAAGCCGGGAAAGACGAGATGAAACCTTCCCGTATTCCTACGTGCCCAACAGTCATTATCGACAGGGCGACGCGGGTCGCCAGCGGCAACAGGTCCTAGGAGAGCGTTGCTACGACGCGGAGGTCCGCGCGAAGTGCGGCGTCTCCTGCAATCATAACGGGACTGCATCCAGTCCTTATAGAGCTCGCGCACGTGTGTTGGTCACCTCGGTTCCCCATATACCGGGTGCCAATTTCTCCTCCGCCTGGCCAGCGGCGCTCCCCTCACCCCGAAAAAGTCCTCGAATCCCGTCACCCCTGAATTTCACGGTTCCGTTACCCCTCGAAAGCTCGACAGCAGCTACCCTCGAACCGCGCCTTTCGCACCATACGATTCCAACCCCTCGGAAAATACAAGATGCGGCAGGAAAGAACAAGATCCTCAGCGAGTTCATCTCCAAACGATTCGACGCACCTACATCTCATTTCTCGAAAGCTGGACATCCGTGATGGCGCTCGAGTAGGTACTTTGCCCCTGCTCGTCGCGATTCGCAGGAGGGTATCGCTAATTTGTACGGAAAAAAGAGTGACGACTACCCGTTTTCATCGCCACTGGACAACTCCGCGACGATGGGTCGCAAAAGTGTCCATCACCACGTATAGATGGATATGCTTCGAGAGTTCGTGGTGTACGTGTCGCGCGCCACGTAGGTACGCAGATACCAAGGTACGAAGGTACGTAGATACGTAGGTACGCAGGTACGTAGGTACGCAGGTACGCAGGTACGTAGGTACGCCCGTGGCGTACTCGTAGGCAGGTCCACGGACGCGAAGGTGGTTGGCGAACATCTGAGTCTCCGTGCGCGAACGAGATCTCCGTTCGTCGAGTGCGAATATAGCTTGTCGGGTGTGTTGGTGCTCGCGCGCGCGCGCGCAATCCGACCGGGTGAAAGTGAGCGCATTCCATGGCCACTGCGACCACGCCCGACGCACACATCGATGGGTAGGTACGGAGAGAGAGGTAGCTGCATCCATGCAAACGCACGTCTGACGCCACACTCGTACCGAACCCGATCGTCGGTCGCGAGGGAGGACGCGGCCAAAAAAATTGATGCACTAAATCTCCGTTCGTTGTGCAATTGCGCGGACCGGAGTGGAAGGTTTTCTGCCGGAGCGCGGTGCAGCCGGTGTAAGTCTCACAAGCTCCGGTGCCGTACGTACGTACCGCTCGTGCACGGCCGCCCCTCCCTCCCGGCCGACTCTCGACACAATGTGTGACTCTCGAAACGAGTCGAGTCGAGGGAAATCTGCACGTACGTGTGTTCATCGTTATGTATCGTAGATATTTCGTAAAATAATCCACGCCGGAGACCGCGACGACTCGTTCGCGATCGGATTTGAGAAAGAGAAAACGAGAGAGTCCCCGCGTCTTCGGGCAAAGATTCTGTAAGCGACGACATCTAATAGCGCGCGATTCGCGGAGGCGGAAGGAACGAGGGAGAGAGAGAGAGAAAAAAGAATCGATACGTTCGTCAACGCGGACGTTTGACACAATTGGGGCAATTTTCGCGAATCGCTGCTCGCGCAAAGATTCGAATAATCGTTATCTCCTGGACTCTGTATTAATTAACTCGCAGATAGTCGTAAATAACGCGTATATTCAACCGCGGCATGCATATGTATGACATCGTTGATCGATATTGATCCGGCATCCTAGGTTAGATTACGTCAGCGAACGTCAGAGATTTTCGTGCGAACGGATTTACCGGAATTGCAATAATAATATTGCGGGTACGGCGAGCTTTTTTTCTCCTATTTGTTTCTCCTTTTTTCTCTTCTAACGAAACAGTCGCGACGATCCAATTAATATCCGGCCGCGGAATGTGGTAACGTTTTGAAATTAATTAATTAGCGATCAAATTACTTTGGATCACTCGAGGCCGCTGCGTCGCGACTTCGTCCTTTTTTCGTCGCTCCGTACCATCGACGAGCGTCCCCGCGTACTCGCGATATGCCGGCACGACATTCGCGGCTGATAAAACGGACGCCGATACGCAAATAGTACGAGAGATTCGCTGATACGATCGATCCGCGGGTTTTGGAGATCGCGTTCTCCGGTTCGGTGTTTTCTCCTCGTCGTCGCCGGTGGCTGGCGAATTATCAGGATCGGGCGGGGAGACACGTTTGATACGCGGAGCCGATGTTGCGCGGCGTCAAGGATTTTCGACAAATTTGGGTGAATAACCGTGAACTCTCGTACCTCCGGACCGGAGCTCGGGTATGGCGAAGGGTGTGGTCGTTTTATGTAAGACACGCACGTTTCTCGTCAGCGCGCGGTCCTCGGATTGACAAAACGATCGGCGGCCGACTCCCGCGCTCGGAGTTATCTCCTTGGCCTCCGGCAGATCGAATGATCGACGTGATCCCTTCGGCATTTCATTCCTCGCCGTTCGGCGTGCCTCGCGCTCTCGATCGTTTCTCGCATTGCCTGCGAGCTCGTTAGATTCTACTCGGCTTTTACGGCTCGAACATCACCGACGAATCAGCAGCGATTCGTAATGCATATAATTGCATATTGATGTACACCATTCTCCGATATTTTCTCTCGCCTCCACGTTTCCCCGGGAAAAAGGCGTCGAGCTATCCCGTTGCCCCGCCGTTTCAAAATCGTCGATTTCGATACATCGTAGTACGCCTAGCGCGCTCGTGATCCGATCGGTTTTACCATACGCGAGGGCCTTGAAACGAATCGTTGGACGACTTCATCCGGCTGCGAATGACGATGTATACATTCCACGAATATTTCTCCCCCTCGCCACCCCCCTCGCGCCGCAAAACGAATCGGACAATGAGCGTCACGTTTTTTTCCCTACCTTTTTTGCCGCCCGAATCTCGATCGAACGATCGGGTCTCATCGCGCTCTTCCGCTGCCGGCCGTCGCGACGCAACGGCGTCGATAAAATCGATCCGCTGCCTTGAATCGTGATTTATCTGTTATCATTTAATGTAAATTTCGTGATGCAAAGAGTCTTGCGCAACCGAGTCGAAGGTACCACAACCCGACGGAGGAATACTTCTTGCGGAGGACCGTCAAGGTCAACCCTGACAACGGCCACGATCATCGGAGAACTGCACGTTACGCAAAATACCTCCTCGCGTAACGACATAATTATCGTGTTTGCACACAAATTAGCATCGGTGTCGATCCCGCGAGGTCCGATCGGGTGGCGCGCGTAACTCCGTTCACGTAACTCCTGACGTCCGAACTTTTTCCACCTCGTCCGATCTACCCGAACCCTGGCGATTTTCGCGCTCGTTTCTCTTCTCCGTACCTACATTTCGTCGGCGCGACCAATTCTCAGGAAAATTGAGATCGCGTCGGAACGCCGCGTGGCTTTTCCGTCGCCTCTTGACCGTTGGCCCTGTTCTCCGATGCCCGACGAATCTCGTTTACGTAAACACGCGTAGTGGTAATCGCGAAAACGTGTCTAATTGCGGGTAGGCTCGATATTAAAAGGACTCGGTGGTCAAGATTTCTCGACTGATCATCAGCTCGAAGACACGACGACGTGTAATTTCACTCGACCTGTTACTTTCCACGCCGCCTTGTCACGTATATACGTTTATATATGCTTGGTTATGCTGTACAGATGTAATTATATAGATTCACATCTAGATTTCTGTACACAAGCTACGGGACGTGGACGTTAAAGCGAGCAACCATCACGCGCGCGAGCCTCGACTTTGTTGTAATTAATCGTTACCAGTCGCGTTAATTGTATCGTCGAAACAAATCGAAAATAACGAACGTTTGACGCCGCGAACTCCGGCCACGAGTACGATTTGTCAATCGCTAGTAGATCCTATAAATTATCTCTCATACGTGCCGGACCGAGCGTACAGTTTCTTCTCTATCCACCCGCCTGCGAGCCGAACCTACTCCTACTTTATCTCCGCTACGCGCATACCGCGCGAGTCGTGGCTAATCCGCGAGCTTTCCATAAATTCCGATCAAATTCCACGCTACTGCTCGTTACAGTGGTTCGTTTCGTTAGCGAGATCACTCGATGGACTCGATGCGAAACGCACGCGGTTCGGAATTCTCGACCGTCCGCGCTTTATTACCCGTAAGAAAATCTCGCCTTCCTTCTCACCATGTTTGACCAAGTGAATATCGATGAATCACACGCTGCGATTCGCGAGGAGCAAACCTCGCCGCGATGATTTTCCACCTCTGACTACAGTAACTCGAACCGACGAGATAATTCGCCACCCGAAGACAACATTTCTAAACTAAAGAAATTTCCGTCAAATTGAGCACAAAAATCTGTGCACAAAATTAGTGTTAGTCCAACATACTACGTGTGCATTGACGAAGTGACACAATTCTGTGTTACGAGTAATACAAACCAATGTAAGAGTAACATTTAAAAAGTCTTTCTTTGGTATCAACTAACATTGTTGTGTGTTGAAAAACGGACTGCGAGAACGACGCTAAAATGTTAAATATTCCACACAAAAATCTTTACGGCGGACATTTTTTTACAGTGTAGATTTGAGAGGTTCGTATAAAAGGTTTGTTAATTTACAGATCGCGTCACGGTTTTCGGTTTCGAAGTATCATTCTTAGACAACGTTACCACTGCGGGGATGAAGATTCCCGCGGTAGCAATTGGAAAAACGAATGCAGTTGGTCCGTTTCATTTTGGTTCTTAGAAGAACGAAGACGCAAACGCCTCGGTGTGCGAGGGGTGCGATGAGGAAGAAAAATACATGGGATTATATTATCGCGTTGATCCTGATTGGTGCCTGTGGAAATGGTTGGAAACTGCTCAGCGAGTGGGAGCAGAACATGGTCAATTGCAACGCGCAGGTCCTAGCTCCGAAGTCAGCAGACATCCGCTGTTGTCGTTGTTGTTCGACGAGGGGCTGGAGAACAAGCGTTACACCTGTCGGAAATTGAAATACCGTTTCTCCGCGAAGAACTATTTTCACTCACCCAATTCTTTTTTCAACAAACCTCAACGGCGCGCGAAAAAATCTTGGGGATAGAGAAGAAATCCGCGAGGGAAAAAAGCGCAAGGTGTCGGAGTAGTTGGATAGGATGAGGAGCACCGAGAGAGACCGTATGCGAGATACTTTCTCATTTTTAACGAAACGACCAGTCTTCCGTTTTTTCTACGTGGACACCGAGAATTAAAATTGTAGGCGTGAACTACCGTAACGATACGACGGTAGTGGTCGACATCGTTCCATCCGTCGAAGGGTGGACTACCCAAGTTTGAATCGGAGTTTCGAAGACATTCCTATCTCCGCGCGTGATAAACACGTCAATTAAGAGTGATGTCGGCGATCACGACGACGCTCGTCCCGTGACCGTTGATACGCATCTGAACGTGGATTCGTCGAGCAGCCTCGTAGATGTTGCCCAAACAGACGTCGCATGACGCTACCGATAGATTACCGCTCCCTTGTTTCGATATTTCCTGCCGCCGAAGAACGCGACAGCAGAGTCGTAATTCCGAGTCAGCAATCCAGGTTATCGGTACTAATTTATTTTTTTTTTCCCCAACGGGTTCGATTTCCTACGCCCGTCGTTTCTATTTTTGCCCAGAGTTGCATCTCGCGAAATGGAGTGGAGAAAGGATGAGAGGTTGGGTTAGACGCGCGAAGTTTCCTCGGGTTCTGGGAGGCGCGGCGCAGCGAAGTGCGAGGAGGTGAAGAGATCTGTCGGGGAAAAAGTGTGGAATGTGACGAGATCGTCCCACCAAAGAGTCTATATACGTCGGATCAACGATCCGCCATGTAACCAGAATGATATATTCCGAGTCCGTCCGCCGTAAGACCTCGGTCTAATATGGCTGCGATTCGATTTTTTATTATAACCAACCGTTTTTGGTATCGTGACTATTGCAGGAAATCTTAATTAGCCATCTGACCGTTAAAACGGAATTGTTTCGGAGCGACTCGTCGTCGGATCGTTCGCCCACGCTGATCCACGCCGAAAAAGCCGCGCGCTTTTTCGTTTTCCCGAAGACGTAACTCGGCCCGAGACGCGAAGCCGCAGGAAAGTCGTTCGCGGATGAAAAAACTTACCGAAGAAGAATAAGAAATTACAGCCATTTGCGGCCAGCGAGTAGTGATGCGCGGTAGAAAGGTGCTATCCGATCGCTCGTGGGCTAGATATTCCGCCGATGACGGACCGACCGAAACGTTCTTCCACGACAAAGTCATCCAGGTTCGTCGCGTTCTCCCCCGTCGACGGGCGACTTCGTCTCGTGGCGCGAGAAAATTTCCTCGGCTCCTCGTCGCCATTTTCGGAATTTGCGGAAATTCCGCGGAACAACTCGCACCGGACGGACGAGAGTGAGACCGCGCAGGAGACGGCGGGACGATCGAGAGGCGCGGCGGGCGTGAGCGTTAGTAAATTAATTGAAACTCGAGCGACCGATGATTAATTAAAACCATAGCGATTGATAATTAATCGAAAGGAAAGTAAACTCGTGTCGGGGAGATAAAAAAATAAACGACCGGATTTTATTCCTCGAGAGCGATTTCTTCGTCTGCTCGTTCGGCCCGAGACTTCTTTCGCGTCTCCCTCCCCCCCGGCGCCCGGCGGTGAGGATACTTTTTAACGCGTTGCTTCTACTTTTTCACCGGGTTTTCTTCCCGCACCGATCGATTTCTTCCGCTGGGTGAGATTCCTTCGTCTTTCGATGAGATCGACCGATTTTTGGAAAGCTGCCGCGAACGACGAAGCGGATGATGGAACAATGGATCGACGGGATCTAGTCCTCGATTCATCGCGTCTCCGATTCAATTGAAGACCGATTTTTTCCACTTTCTAGACAGGGACGTGCGATTTCCTGCACGCCGTGGAATTTCGTGATTAGTTTGACTTTTTTGTCGCCTCGCGTTCGCAATAATGTTCGGTCGCGCGTAGAATATTGCCTCACAGACCGAACTCCGGAGTCGGGCTTGTCTCAATCAACACGCGGCCCTCTTTTGTGGTTGAAAGTGATTGTTAACAACTGCTTACTGCTGCTGCCGCTGCTTATGACACGACGAGAAGTTAGACGGGACTTTTTTTTTGGGGGGGCTTTTTTTGCATTTAAACGCGAGCGCTCGCCGGTTCGATTGTGCTCGCCCGTATCGTTTTGAATTACCACCTCGTCTCCCCTTGCACTCACGACTGATCCAGTTAGATATCTAGCCCACGAAATATACCCAACGAACCTCGGACCTCGTCCATTTTTTTCCAACCCTCTCCGCCGCGTTGGATCGTATCGATTCGTTGATCACTTTTCCCATCGAGTACGCTATCATCGAGATATCGAAGACAGGTGCGATCCGATCGCGACGAGAAATTGTAATTACTGTAGACGAAAATTACTCGCGACGAAGTTGAGCAGTGGCTTAATAATTTCTTTAAATGCCATCGAGTCGCGGATATAATTGAGGACAGTGCGGCGGGAGAAAAAAATGATGAAAGTCCGATGTGTAGGGATCGTGGAAGCGGGCAATATCTATTATTCACGACCGCCCGCAGGGTCGGGGCAATCTCAGCCACCAAGGTGAGAAATAATAGTTTCGTCGGACGGATAGACTACTCTCTTGGTCTAGCGCAAATCAATTATATCGGAAGAAATTTCTCAATCGTTGTCAGAGCCACCCGTTTAAATCATCTCGTATCATCGGTAACAAACGGTGATTCAGATTCGCAGAATCCATTACGAGCGTTTAGAAAGCTGTGTGTCGGTACCAAACGCAACACGCTCGATTGTCTAGCCTCCTGATCTCTCGTTCCTCCTCGCCAAACCTAAAGTCGCGCTGACGACTATTCTTCGTGCTTCTTCCGCGAAGCTTGGCAAATAATCGCGGTGCCACGCCTTTTCGCCAGACGTCGCTACAGACATAGTGCACAATTTATCGAAGACGAAAAACGCGCGACGCGATGAGTAGCAAAGCAACGATTCCGATCTCAACCTTCGAGTCGAGTCAAGTTTCCAAAAAACCCGCCAGACGACGAGCACGATGCGCAGAGAAAAATACGTGCTTTCCGAAAAATCATTCGTCCGCGTTTTTATCGTTCCTCTCATCGCAGCGGTTTATCTATATATATATATATATATATATATATATATATATATATATATATATATATATATATACATATATATATATAGATCTCTTATTCGTTAGTTTCTATTCATTAATTTATATTTTCATATTTTTTTGCAAGCGCGCGAAACTTGCGCGTTCCAGTTTGTGGTCGACCCGTCGAGCTGAGCGGGAGACGCATCGAGGAACGTGGCTTCGACCCACGTCTCGACTAACGCCTGATACGGTTTTCGTGGGCAATCGGACATACGTCAGTTGTCAATCGCGAGATTTAAAGCGAATTTCGATGCTCGGTATTCGGATATCATGACGAGCGAAGAGGTATGAGGTGCGCGGAGGTACGATACGTGTTCTTGCTTACCGACGGTTGTTGGTAATTCTCGCCGTTCCAACCGCTCGCGGGCTACCACGGTCGAATAGGCAGCGCGCGACTTACCAACGTCCGCGCGGACGTATCGACGCCCAGTAACATCGACCGTAGGTACGCGTCGATCGTTGAACGGTAATTCGTAGTTTTCGCAGAGGATGAAGGTGCGTCAGGAAAAGTAACGTTTTCCCAAGAATAAATATGCGGGTAGCGTGAGACGACAAATCGACAAATATCAATTGTCATCGTTTCGTCCTTTTTTTAGTAAATTCGCGACACGTTTCGGAGCGACGAAAATTTCTTTCGTCAAAATGTTTATCTTTCTATCGCAACTTCTAGTATATTTCTTGTATCAGAAGATATATTGTTAGCTTTAAACGACGAAGTTGCGTACGTAATTTGAGAATATTTTAGGATATGGCAAATTTTTCAAACATTGCAACGACGCAATTTTGTTGATTTTGTTTTTCCAGGGAAAAATCGATGCTGCGCGAAGACGCGTGCGGAACGGAATTTGAGCGGAATCAGCCGAATTGGAATTACGTGGCGTGCGATAAAAAAAAAACTGCAAGGCGGCGAGGTCCGAGTCTTTGACTAGGAGGAAGTCGGTAGAATCTTTTTTTTCTCATCCGGATGCTCGCTACACGCGGCCCACGTCAGCCGACCAGGTCCTGCGAGGATTCCACTCCGCACGCCTCCAGCCATCAAGCATGCAAATTTATTCAATCTACGGAAGATCGATGGAGGATGTCGCTTATCGGAACGAGCAGTACGGCAACCTTCGAGTAAAATTTCCGCAGGAAGGCTAAGCCAACGGAACGTGGAGGAATATCTATCTGCCATTTCCATCCGATAGCATAATTGCTCGATGTCGACGCCCAAGCGAAAATAACGGATGTTTGTGAAATAAAACGTCAAGGATGTGGTTTTCGCAAGATAAGCCTGCTCGGACGTAGAATCTTTCTTTCCGCTCGTTTGCTCGTGAAATTTTCAACCCGTCTGGGACGCGGTGCTCGTACCTCGAGCGTGCTCTCTCCTTCGCTTCGAATCAGTGATTCGAAATGTATCAGATAAACGTTTACGAGGGGCTGCTGGGGACCGGGAGTTGAAACGAGACCGACGTATTTAAATTCAAGTATATTATTTTAATAGTAATAATAATGAAGTACAGATGCTTTTATACAGTATGTATAGTTAGACAGAGTCATAATAGATTTCTTAAGTAGTCGACCGTTGTAACTACGCTTAGCTAATAATAAAATTATTATCATCTACAGAGAGATATGTAGAACATGTAACATGTTTAATCTTATGTAAAAAGAATTCGAGTCACGTGACTCGGGTGTGTTTATAAGATGTACGAACGAACGAACGATAATCGTAGTTATAGATGATGTGCGCTACTAAGGAACCCGAGACGAGGCGGTGGTCGCAACATACAAAAATTTCTTTCTCGCTCTCTCTATTTCTCTCTCTCTCTCTCTCTCTCACTCTTTGTATATGCATACATATCCCATGTATGTATGAAGGTGTGTGAGTGTGTATGTGTCTGCCTGTCTGTCTGTCTGTCTGTCTGTCTGTCTATCTATCTGTCTGTCCGTCCGTCTGCCTCTGTGTGTGTGTGCGTGTGTGTGCGTGTGGGTATGGAGCTTTGAAAAACCGACAACCGTGTACCTCACGATTTCGTATCGTTTACTTTTCTCGGTAGGTACGCAATCGTTCATATCCTTGTCGAATGACGAGAGACTCCGCAAAGAAAAACGTCATCCTCTACGAATAATTACTACGATCGTTAAAATATATTAGAATTACAGAGATTTTTACAAACATTATCATCTAATGAAAAATTTGTACATAACTTGTTTTTAAATTTCGTAATTACATTTTGTTTCGTCTTATTTCTTCGAATTCACCTTCCTCTCTCATCTCTCTCCCGATGCTTTGGTTTCTCAGACTATAAATTTCGACGTATATGATTATTCCGAAATATTTGCATGAATTTCCGTTTTCGCGTATCGCCTCGATTTGCTCTCTCTCCTTCTCTCTAAACTCACGACTTCGAAAATTTGCCAGTGTCGTTACTTGGCCACCACACGCGAGAGTTCGACAATAATACTAATAATAATAGTAATAACAATAGTGACAATGATTATCGGTAATAGTAGCGTCGATAATATCAATAAGAATAACGTAATGGTAACATCAATAATAATAGTGATCGTAACTGTAGCGGCAATGGTAATAATAAAAATAATAACGATATTAATATTATAATAATAATAATGACGACGATGATAGCTATAATCGTGGTAATAAATAGCGGAGTAACGGAGAAAAAAAATCGCGAAGCGGCACTTAGCCGTGGAAGAGGGAGGGAAAGAGACGTGCGGAGAGAAAAATAGAGAGAAAGAGAGACCTACGATCTTCGACAGATAAGTATTAATGGAACGTCGATGTCGTTACGGCGGAGTCGTCAAAGAGGGTGAAAAGTCGAGGTAAGGGCGTGGTTACGTGTTTGCCATCTATCCTTTACGGGAATCGGCACCGACGCGGTTGCAACGAGTATGCGCTACCGGGGACCGCAGGGGATGCGGGTCCACGGACGATGGGACGCACCTATCATCCACCGTTTCGCGTGGCCACGAGCGTCGCGCGTTACGTCGCGGGAGGAACTGTCGCGCAGCAATCTCGCGAGACAATGAAATCGAGACAATGAAATCGAGACAAAGTCTGTTGGTACGGTTGTTGGTATCAACCCGGTGATGCCGGGATCAGCGTCATCTCGTCGCTGGCTATGTAGAGATCTCTATAACTGGTTCAGCCGTGTTGTTGTTGAGTAATTCCTGTTTATCCCTCAGCTTGATCTCGTACTGAGGCAAGGGTGACGCTTTCGCGTCCATGGGCGACATTCCGTCCGCTTCCTCGAGGGGCGATACGCCCTCCTCGCTGTCCTCGTCGTCGTCGTACTCTCCCTCCGTCTTCGTCTCGTGAAGATCGTGTAGCTGACCGGGTAGGTAGGCCGGATGCGGTATACCGTAGCCTTCCCCGCCGTACGTCACTTTCCCCATGAACGATCGGATCTCGTCGAAGTACGTTTCTTCCCGTTCGTTGTCGTTGCTGCTTCCAGGGGAGTCGGCGACAGATACGACGCCGCTGCCGTCGTCGGCCTCGTGTTTCTTGAGGTGACGATCGAGGTTCGTCTGCTGTCCGAAACAACGCTCGCAGAGAGGGCACTTGAACGGCTTCTCCTTGTTGTGAATATTGCGCACGTGGCGCTGAAGGTTACTAGATATGCTGAACGATCTCTCGCAATATTTGCACTTGTACGGCTGTTCGCCCGTGTGAGTTCGGAGGTGTCGCGTCAGGTTCGCGGACCTGGGAAACACCTTGCCGCAAAATTTGCAGGAGTAGCGGTCCTTCATCTTTCCGTGAGCATGGTGGTGGTGGTGGTGGTGCGAGATGACCTCCTGATACGGTTTCACACCTGGGAACGCGCCCATCGGTGGTCGGGCGAGGACCTCGAAACCTCCGGGTCTGCCACCGCTGAGACCGTTCATCAGCGAACCAAAAAAAGGAAAACCGCGCGGTGGACCGAACGGCGGCGGCGGTGGCAGTAGCCGAGACTCCGGTCCACCGCCCGAGGGCGGGGGTCCTCCTGGAAACCCGGGAAACGCCCCGGCCGGGGCCCGGTACATGGCCTCCAGGTACATGGCGTGAATGGGTCGGGGATAGGCCATGTGCGGCGGAGTACTCGTCGGCGGCCGTTCCGCGACGGTACGAATCGGCGGGCTGATCACTTCCTTCGCGACCTCGAACTCCATTCGTTCCTCCTCGACCTTCCGGGGATCCGGCGGAACGTCCTCGATCGTGGGCACCGGGGAGGGACTCTGGCTCTCGGCGATGCTGGGTGTGTCGCGCCGTCGCGTCTCGACTCGTAGATCCAGAGGCTGGTCGGCGGATTCTTCCATAGCCTCGGCCTCGGCGGCGGGCTTCTCCGTCTTCGGGGCTCGATTCTTGGCCGGTTCCTCGTCGCTCTCGGGGGTTTGTTGCACGGGGGGTCTGGCGGGTGACGGCCTGAAGGTAGAGGTGGCCTCCTCCGCTGCCGACGGCGAAACTTTGTTGTGCTGATGAAGCACGCGCGGAGGAGTGAAGCGCTCCTTCTTCGGGCTGCCGCACCTCTTCTCGGGCTCTTCCATTTTCGGGGGAAAGAGGAGAGGGCCGTTGAGGAAGTTGGGAGCGTTCGGGAAGATTCCCGGGTAGGGTCCCATCAGACTGGGCGGGTAGAAGGGCAGAGGTCCGGGTGGCGGTCTTTGATAGACCAGGAAAGGATTCGGCCCCGTAGTCGGTAGCTGAGGCATCGCGCCCGGAGGTCCAGGTGGCGCGGTAGAGTCACAGAACCGTTTGTGTTTCGTGAGAGAAGTGACGGTACTGAAGGACTGTCCGCATTTGTTACACTTTATCTGCGTGCGGCAGTCGGCGTGCATCCGTTTGTGTCGGCAAAGATTGGAGAACTGGGTGTAAGCCTTGAAGCAGACCTCGCACTGGAACGGTTTGACGCTGCTGTGGATGTGGGTGTGTTGCTTTAGTCCCGAACTGGTCGCGAAAGTCTTGCCGCACTCCGGACAGGCGTGGCTTCTGGCGCCGACGTGGTGCGTCCGTATGTGGCGCTGGAGATTTGAGGGATCAGTAAACACCTGAGGAAAGATGGGTGGAGCGTGAGTCGTGCGGACGGATTGGGGATAGAGCGAACTCAATTTCGAACCGCGCTCGACTCTTACCTTCGGACAATTCTCGCAAGGATATTTCCGCAGATCACCGTGGATAATGGCGCGGTGACGCACCAGGAGCGGTCGCCACGCGTAGCCCCGGGGGCAGGTCTCGCAGCGATACTGTTCGGCGGGATACCGATGGCAGGTCACGAGGTGAGCATCGAGTCTGGAACAGAAACGAGATGGGGGAGATAAATCGCGAGCGGATGGAAACCGTTCCGACGAGAATTCAGACGAGGACGTATGAATTTCCGCGGAAGCCAATGCGCCTCGGCGTCACCTCTTCGCGACGCGGTGGCGCGAGTCTGGGGTTGCGAGCCAAGTCAAGTCGAGGATGGTGACTAAGTGAGCAGTTCTCACTACGCGTGATAACCGTCGCCCACCCCCCGTCGAGGTACGAGGGTACTTCGAGTTGGGGTAGCAGTCGACGGCCGTCGGGTGGCGATAAGGGGGCGGACGACTCGGGGCACGAGACCGAATCGACGCCGGGGATGGGGCTCGAGTGTACGGACACGCAACGGTCACGGCACAGGATGGGACGAGGACGCATTGATTTTGCGTGGCAAACGCTAACGTGCGAAAGTCAACAAGCGGGAGAAGATACTCGCGAAACGCGGCACGAAACGATCCATCGTGTGCTAGTAGTCGATCCTCGACGATTTCGGAGATCCGGAAGAGACAGAGGTCCCCTTCGACGGGAAACGAACGACTCGTCTCCAATTTCGAACGGAGTGACGAAAAAAAGGGAAAAATGGAAACAAAGCTAAAGCGTAACGCCGAGAGATACGCGGGGAATCGATCGCACCGATATTATCCTTTCTTTAGCAAAGTGTCCTCGATTGTTCGTCCCCGATCGGCGGAATATCCCGGAACGAGATTAAATTTGGGGAAATAAATTGACGACGACCACGAGGCGGCGGGAAGGATACCAACGATATTATTTATGCACGACCAAATTTCTTCTACTAAAGCGTATCGAATAAATCCATCGAATAAACAAAGCCGGTATATTATATCTAATGACAAAATCTATACAAAGGCAACTACTTATACGTAGAAATACCACGGAGGTGGGAGACATCCGTCTCTTCTGACAGCGGGGTGTCATCTATCATGCCTAGTCGGTAATCACGACTTCGCACCAGGCGACTTTTCTCAGGTGTTTCGTCACATAACCCCCTGAACGCGACCCCACGCGACCTACACACAGCGTTGCCCAATTTCAACGACCCTACAAAAACGTTGCGTGATTGAACTCGACGATATCTGTGCACCCCTATTCAGATTTCTAAAGGATAACTGGCTGGTTCGTGAATTTAACCGGTTGCTTAATAATTGACGATTCTGTTTCGCTGTTACGACTTTTCACCTATCTCACCGATCAGAAATCACGAGATTTCGATATCGGTGGAGGACGCTGCGAGGTCGATTTATCGGCGAGCGTAGTACCGCTTTCGAGGTGACACGGTTTCGTAGAAGTCACGCGGATTCTCATACTTACAGCTCGATGTCTTGGAAGGGTTTGTCGCAAACGGTGCACCTGGTATCACCTTCCTCCTCCTCCTCTCGATCCTCGTCGACGGTTCCGCTGTGCTGCGAGGCTGCAACAGTCAACAAAACGAGGCATTGATATCGAGGCAAACGATTCCGGGACGAGTGATCGATACGTGATCTTTGAGCGCTGGTGTATAGGTACCAGACGCGACGGTGAACCGTGGCGTGACGAACGGAGAAGCGCCAGGGTATGTCGCGGAACTCGCGGCTGAATTATTAAAACGAAACGCTAATGCCTGCTCTCCAACACTTTCCCACAGATCCCGTAGCGCGACGAGGAAGTAGCAATCGACCAAGTGTCAACGTATGGATTGCGATATGAAATGGTCGCATCAAATAAAACAACAAAATCAGCCGGCGGATTATCCGTTCC
Source organism: Arge pagana (assembly GCA_963969455.1). Taxonomy (NCBI): domain Eukaryota; kingdom Metazoa; phylum Arthropoda; class Insecta; order Hymenoptera; family Argidae; genus Arge; species Arge pagana. The sequence continues at coordinate 5,678,826 of OZ018311.1, read as the reverse complement.
ACTGAACTAGAATGCGACTCTTCCAGAAAATCTATTCTCATTCCGCCGTTACTTCCCGGCTAATACACTCCCTCCTATGCGAAACTATCCACACGAGTGCGAATAATAAATCGGAATCAGCGAAGTTCCATATGAAACGGAAACGAGATCGACGCCATCGATTTATAGCTTGACAAAGCTCGACGCGAATATTACTTCGAAGTGAGTTCGATTGCGTACAAATCAATCGGCAATAAACAATGTTCGATTCGATGAAGTATTTGTGTTTGGTCGTTTGCTCACTTTTCTTCAAGGATGGTCCAAAAACGATGTCACTTGTCGCGATGCGATCGAACTACTGCGAACGTCGAACACGCGGATGCGGCAGAGAGGACTGGGGTGAAGACGCGACCGGCACACAACCTGCGATCCGACACACAACCTGTCCAAGAGACAATAGACAACGCGATGGTCTAGCTGGAGAACGCTAGGTAGTCATATAAACGGATGCAGTCGGGGTGCCAGCACCCGTTTCCTATTGGTTCTCGCGAGCGGGTCGTTCTCCAATTGGAGCAAAGCTCGGGCCACCCCCGCGCAATCCTCGGGTTCGAAATATCTGGCGGGTAGAGTCAGGAAGTCGAAAGGCGTTGATGTTAAATCGAATCAACCGAAATTAAAATTAGCCACAACTCCACCGGATTTTCCTGGGTTCGTTCCGCAAACATTCTGTACCGGACGAGTCGCACCCCAACGTCCGCCAAACTTCCAAGCTTTCATGGTCGTTTGTTATTTATCTATTCCTGTATTTATGTATTTATGTATTTTTCAGAAACGAGTCGCGATACTTTCTTTGGTAGCTTATCGAACGAATAAATATAAATATGTGTTTTGCGGAGATAGGATTCCTCAGATTTGACGACTCACCCCAGTGACGGAAGCGACATCGTTCGCCGATTAATAGTCTCGTGATCGAACTCGTCATCGAGAGTCATCGAGCTGGAGGCAACTCGGAAAGTATCGCGGACTGTTCCATCAACGGTTATTTAAATCTCCTCGTACACTTGTCCGACCATATGGCTTCGCTGTGGGCCCCCAACGGACCGCCATGGGAACCGGGCACGACGACGTACGCCCTGCAAGTTTCTCTGGTCGTTCGAGCTATGCCCTCGGTCGCCTTTCGTCCTGGGTAACCCCCGCGTAACGATGATCGCCTATCCAAAACTAATTTCAGGCAGCTTGCTTCGCATTTAAACAATAAGGATGCGGTGACCCCCTTCGGAGCCTCGGTAGCGACGCAGCACCGATCTACGACGTTACCCTCGCTCTACAGGATATCGCCACGCAGTGAGGTTGTTACAAATTTATTGTTTCTAATGAAAGAGGAATCACGACGAAGGTTCGATGCAGCGACACGACGAGGATCATCGAAATTTAACAAAAGGTCGCTGGTCAAAAAAAAACTTTAAACAAAGATAGAGTTTTTTTGAATACTCTCGCATGAAACATACAGCTTTTGACATAAGCTTCATTTTCACTTATCGCGTCACAATTTTTTCTTCTTTCACTTTTATAAGTCCGAACCGTTTCTAAAATATTTTATATGTAGGGGTTTTTCTTATTTGAGATCGTTTATTTTCGAATCGTTTACAAAAAGGACATTCTCGGGCGACGTCCCGAAGAATTCTGTCGCTACGCACGCAGTTCTCACCTCGTCGTCGAACGAGGTCGCGCGATTGTCTGTTTATCTCCAAAGGATATCGTCAACCGTCGCCGGGGTCATGATGTTCGAGTTAGATGCTCGAACGTTGTCATCGTCAGGTAAATAATAAACAAAATGCCTACATATAAGACAATAGTACCAAACGTATCGTATTATCATTGACCATTTTATACAGCTAAGCTTTACCTGTGTATTATGTTACGAAACGTATCAAATTCGTTACAAAATAAAATCATAAATCACATCTGTTTCAGAATAACTCATTCCTGTAAGTCGCCACTTTTCATCCACGATTCAAAAGCACATCGAAACCATTCATCGATGTTCCCGATGTTTTGATTTGCTTTGATCCGACGATCAAAAAGAAAAGCGCGATAAAAGAAATAATTTCCAGCAAGTCTCACTGTTAGCAGTAGCATTGGTTGTATGTTTCATAATTACCGTTCTCTCAGCACTGAAAATACCGATAAAATCCGTATCAGACGTAAACGTCGGGGTTTACCGTTTGCCTCCTGGTGATTGTTTATGTTTGTCTTAGTTCTTATAGAAATATTGATACATTCCTATGAAAAAATGTACTTGAACGAGATAAGGTTTAGAACAAACCCTACGAACAACAAACGCGCGCCCATCGAATGCCAATGATTCAGAAGCTTGGACGGTAAATTTTGCGCGAGAGAGACGAATTTGGGTAGAATACTAAAATAGCTGAGACCTCGATCGCCGAATTGTGTCGAATTGTGGGTACAGAAAATCTCGTAGACCCGATTCTATTTCACATCACTAGCTCAAGCTCGGCTCTCGGCGATGTGTCAACCGCGTCGAAACTGCTATCCTTAAAAATAGTAGAGTCAAATATGTTCAAATGTTCGAAGGATACCAAAATTAGGGATGTGCGAATATTTCTTAAGGGTCGAATGATTCGAATGATTCGATATTCAGATTCGATTCGATTCGATTAGAATAAGATTCGCACACCCCTCGTCAAAATATCTCACGAATCACCCGGCTATTTTTAAACGCGTCGCACTACGAGGATGACGCGTTTTTGTCGAATTTTTCAAAAGACCCAACAGAATATTCGCAGCCTGCCGTTTATCAGAGAAACCGATCGACGAGTATTCCGTGTAAAAGTCTAACGTACATAGATGAGGGTACCTCTTGGACCCCCGGCGAGGTAGCGTTGCGGAAAGTCAACAGGTGGGATCCACCGGCGTGCTGCGAGGTCCGTTGGCCAGGACGGCCTGGGAAAAAGTAACCGAAATCAATTCAAGTTCCTCCGTTTAATTAAACCAAACGTTGTCGGAAGTGGTCGGAGAAAAAATGTCGAAAGTGATCCAATTAGAGGATCGATCCCGAACCGTCACGTGGCTCCGGCTCCTACCGTTGTTGATAAGAAAATAATGACAACAACAACAACAACAATAATAACAATAAAACACGCGCGATAGCATTATCGTAAGACTGAGCCTGGCAACGATGTAGTCTAGAAATATCACCGGATTCGAAACGGGCAGGATGACGGAAACGATCCGTTAACTTTGTAGCCAGCGACAAAAATTACGAGGCTGTCGACGTCGATCGGTTCGTCGTCTCTGCGAAGACTCGACATTTTTACACGCTCGTGTGACGAAGAAAAAAAATCTCCCACGTGGGGGCAACGATATCGAGACCGTATCGGGAGACTCGGAGCCAAAAGTCAAATAGCCGCGTCATTAGTTCGAAGCGTCGGATCAGATAGGGTTGCGCGCGTTGCTCGTTGGGCGCGTGCCCCATTGTGTCGTACCCCTTTTCGCTCCGTGTTTTTTTTTTCCTCCGAGCCTACCCTTTTTTCCCTGGTTCGGGGGCCCGGTTACGCGCGTGTTAATCGACAAAGCGCGTCATAAATTATCGAAACCCTAATAGAGATGTGAAAAAATCACTGGCGAGAAAGAAAGAAAAAAACAGTCCGCAGCGTTGACGGAAAATCGCAGGACCATAACTCACGTTAATATAGTATAACGTGGCAGTGTTACGCCCCTCAGCCTCGAAAGCTGGCACGCGGTTTTAAACGATCTATTGCGGTTTTCCATCCGTGTTACCAGTCGCCTCTCTGCCCTCGGACCCGAAATTCATAGGCAAACGGCAGCCATTACGTGTAAAATAATAATTCCGCGTCCTCGAGATCAACGGTAAACGAGAAAGATACCAACGATTCGAGTCGTTTGGTTTCGTTTTACGGAAAAGTAACGACCGAGACACGTTGAGTAAAAAAGCGAAAATATAGTCTTCCCATTTTTTAATTCTCAACGCACGTTCGCGATTCGTCGTCGAAAATAGAACGACGGGTGTTTAACGGTCATTAATCGTTGAAGAATTTCGATCGCGATAACGTTTGACAATTTGCAATGCCGTTAAATAATAACTACGAGGCTATGCGACGTGCCAAGTATGCGCGCGGTCGAACTCATCGATAAACGATCAAAGTGCGACGATATTACAGCCGGCGGAGGAAAGATACGAGAAGGAAAAAAATGACAGTTATAGAAAGAATAAAAAAAAAAATAGCTTATACTGCAAGCCAGCACGTGCCTCCATTTCCTCACCCCTGGTCGCACGCGTGTGCGTGAATCTGTATCGTACACAGATATATACGGGCGTTTTATCGTACAATGGAAAACGGAACGACGGCTTGATCCAATATTATATCTGAGGTTCGGCCCGATTTGAATGCATCTATACGCCCGTAAATGCCACGAGTACATATGTATACACGGTGGTAACGGGTAGTTTAGCCGAGCCCGTTCCTGCGATGTTAAAGCGATTCTACCCCTCCCCCCCCCTTTTTAGCCGAAGGGGAGCGTGAAATAAAAGAAATTGAAGAATAAAAATAAAAATGACGCCAGTACACCGGTGGGTGGACGGGGACGGATCCGAGGAGGCGTACAGAACATACAGAAGGCACAGATGCTCGAGCTCAAGGGTTGCGCTCGTGACAACTTGTACGACGGCTATTCGACGTCGTTACGGCGTTATTTCACTCTTCGTTTCACAGAATTATTTACCTTTCCCTTGCTTCTCAAATTCTCAAAAAATGGCTACCTTCTTCGCGTAACGCGACGAGGATCACCGCTGGAAATCGATGGAGACCGATGCGTTTTACATTCTGTCTCGCCAGTTTTTTCTACGTATTTCTCCACTCTCTGGTGCTCGCTCTCGGTGGGTCGCGCTGCCCCCGTGTATCAGCAGCTCGGAGCGATTTCGAGACGCAAACTTTAATTTCTTAATTAATTTTCCGAAATTAACGCAACGACTGGGGTGAACTTAATTGCTACGGCATGTCTCGCCTCTAAAAGTGTCTCGTAAAAATACTCCTTAATTCTGACCTTTTCACCCTCCCGGTCTGCCATGACCCGAGGAGATGCCGAGCACGCGCACCATAATTAGCACCGAGTAACTTATGAATTCTTTGGAATTCCTTTCGAAATGGGAGCGGGGAAGTTGCCGACAAATTCACACCGATCTCGTCGACAGTAACGTCTACGGGCAATCGAATCTCGGCAGAAAGTAGCTGGAAAGTCGCGTGACGGATATTTTTAAAAATCATTCCCATGTCGCAGAGCAGAAAGATGCAACGAAATGATTGGATTCTTCGACTATTTTTTTCCCATCATAATATTTCAAAATTGAGGACAACGAAGCGAAACGCGCGTTCAAAATTTACGTTTTCCGACGAAATCGGACTTTTGCTTTTAGATCGATCAGCTCTCGAGTCATTCATGACGTTTGCTTTGGATACTCGTTGAGGAGCTAACGAGTCGAGATGTTTCGAACGAGCGTAGCTGGTCGTTCGCGTATATCGAGGATATTTCAACGGGATCTTCGTAAGTCTTCTTATTCCACGACACCGCTTACTCTCTGACACGGTTCGAGCAATTACGGATAAACATTTGACCGGAACTGGTCGCGTCCACTTCCGGCACAGCTTGACTCGTGACTCCCCACAGTTCGTTGCTGGCCAAGTGTTGTCTGATCGATATTCTTCACCGAGTGTGCTGCGCGGAGCGAGGGTAATGTTTCGTGGAAACATCAGAGGCAACTGAATCGTAATCTCTTCAAAAAATAAAAACAAAAAACAATCGAAGAGAGTCGAACCGCCCGGTCATAACGTCGACTCGGTGCCATCTTTGAAAATCAGTTTCGCGTTAATTAATCACCACGCCCAGGTGTTGCGTAACCATCGCGAAATACTCGCTCTCTCTGTCTCTCTCTCTGTAGCAAATTTGCGCCAGCTTTGGATATTTTCGCTGTGACGAGGAGGAACGGGATCGTTTTATGGGGATTTCCGCGGTGGGATCGATCCGAGATAGCTCGGATAAGAGAGTGTGACGATCGAATCCGGTCGTGGTGATGCGATC